>CM065466.1:35659842-36194080 GCA_032872475.1 Leptopilina myrica (nomen nudum)
TTTTTTTTAATGAATTTTCAAGCGTTTCAAAATCAAATTTTAGTAATTTTTCTAAATAATTGAGTTTCAAAAAGTTTTCAATTAAAATTTAGGTAATTTTTTGTAAATAATTTCATTTAAAAAAAGGTTCAAAAATAAAATATATATTTTTTACAAAATTCTATTGCAAAATGTTTTAAATTCTAATTTATAAATTTTTACAAAATATTCGAGTTTCAAGAGGTTTTAAATAAACAAATTTTTTTTTAATCATTTAGTTTCAAGAAGATCAAAAAAAATTATTTTAATATCAATCATTTATGAAATGTTTTAAAATTTTAATGTGTCTGGTGTCTTTTTCTTTGTATATATTAAGTAATTAATTAGTGTACTTTTCTCAGCTCTTGTGTCTCAATGTGTCTGGGAGTTTTTTTTTGGTATATTAAGTAATTAATTAGTGTACTTTTCCCAACTCTTGTTCAAGAAGAAGGTGCGGTAAGATTTTCTGAAACAAAAATTTTTTGGCATTTAATAGAATCACTTGTAGTAAATTTTCTCCTTAAACTCTAAAACACACTAAGCTAAAAAAACAACATCGAAAATAGTTTTTAAATATTTTTGTAATTTCCTGAAAAGTTTTCTTGAAGATTATTGTTAATAATGTAATAATTAATGCAATAATTTAATAATTATTGCAAAATAGTTGATAGTAGCTGGCAGAAGCTCAGATTTACCTGTGAGACTAATTTTAATTTTTCTTTTCATGTTACAGATATTGGCTCTCAATATTCAAAGTGTTTTACTGTCATCACTATCGAAAGTGAAAGAGGCGATTTATTTAACAAATGTCAAATTAGGCGAAATAACAAATCAAAAATTTGTCGAAATGATGAAACTTGAACGGAAAAAACACGAACAGGAAGTTAAGGATTTAGATAAAAAACTAAAAGAATTAAATGATTCAAATAATAAAAAAAAAGGTTTTTTTCAGGTACTTATCGATAACTTCTTCTCAAGTCTATCAAATTTTTTAAAACAATGATCAAATAAAAATTGAACATATTCTGGGCGTTCACTTATCACTATAATTATTATTATTATCCCGAATCGTCGAAAAATTGTAATAAAAAATAAATTAAATATTATGAAATAAAATGTTTATTATTATTATTAATTTTGTTTTTATTTTTGAATTTTTTTCCAACTAAAAATCATTGGAAAAATTGAATATTCAATGCGAATTTTGAATTTAACATGAAACAATTTTTCTTTTTAAAAAAAAAAAGGTTGGCGTGTTTTAGAATTAAGAGAAAAATTGACAATTTGCAGAATGCACAGGACATAATTATGTGACGAGAAATTATAAAATAAGTCCGATAAGGGAAACATGGGTAAAAAACGAGTATTTATATTGAAAAAACCTTGTGTACTTTAAACAATATATATATAACAATTGCGCGCGCTTATCTGAATCGACGAATCTCTTTTAGTTTGCCTTCTTTAAAAAATAAAAAAAAATATATATATTTATATTTCTATATGCGTGTGGTGTGCTTGCAAAATATAATCGAAATGTCCGTGAATTTTCATCGCGAAAGTATTTACACGAAATAAGCCAAATTACGTGTCATTTAAAACGATTAACAAAAGCAATGTTTTTTACAGTTTTGTTAAATTTTGTTGGCAACTGAGCCAATGTTTTAAAAAAAAGTTTTTTTTATGAGCGCATTGCGGTTTTTACTGCAATGCACACAAATTCCTCGTAAAGAGTTTTGTATTAGGAGTCGAGGAGAAATTAAATGAGGTCTTGTCCTTTATATTTCGACGTATGTCACGGACACGTATTCAGATCAATGTCAAGATTTATGTTATTATAATACCGTTTTTCACACACATTAAATATATATATATATATTTTTTTTTTTATCTATTTATAATTATATTTACATTTATAAAAAAAAATTTTCAACCGTTAATCTTTTGGACTTTTATAAAAAAATTATTATAACCATTAAACTTTTGTACTTTGATATTTTTAAAATAACTATATTTGTTAATAATTCGAATTTAACATTTAATTATTGAATTGAATTTAATTAAATTTAATTAATTATTAAATAATAATAATTGAATTCGTTTGAAAGTTTTTATAACGAATGAAAAGGAAAAAAATTTAAATTCTTTTTTTGAAATTGTTTTCAATATAATCAAGTTTTTGCAAAAGTTATAACTAATTTTTATTAAAAATAGATTTCTTGTGAATAATTTTTCTTTTAATTTTTGAAAGTAAAAAACAATTAATTAGTAAATTAGTTGATAAATAAATTTGCTTAAAAATTTTAATCTGAATAATAATGTGTCAGCAAATAATTTTTTTTTTAACCTAATGTGAGTGCTTGAAAAAACGGTGATTTTTAGGAATTTTTTTCAGAGAATTCATTGCGTCAAATGTTTTGAAGTTTTTTTTACATGTATATGTCTATTACTAGTGATCAATTCGTAATTTTTTTAAAGAAAAATATTGTTTTTTTAAAAAGTTATTCGCCATCTTCCCTTCTCAGTGACTGAAATCAAAAAAAACCAAAAAGATTATTAAACTAGAAGATATTTGCCGTACAATGACGCTCGGTTGTTAAAAAAAAACTATTGAATTGCAACAAAATGGCGGAGTTTTGAAAAAATATAGTTTTTGGCATCACAAAATTTTATTTTTCATCAAAAAAAAAAACTGTAGCCTCATTGTACGAAGAAAATAATTCTAAATAAGCAAAGACAAAAATCAACCCGATCGGATGATTGGTTCTCGAACGAACAAATAATATTGCCAACAAATGATACAAGTTTTTTCAATAAAATAGAGTAAATTTAAAGAAAATTAACTTGTTTCCTAGGAAAGAAACGGATGTTTTCAAATATACTAACCTCAAAATCGACAAAAAAACAATTAAGTGTACTTTTTTCATGTCTGACATGATCTTTCATTCAAACGTTAATTACTTTATTTTACTCTGCTTATTTACTGATTTTGCTTTCCAAATTCTTGCCAGAACAATAGAATTTCTTTAAATTCCACTTTTATCAAATTTGCAAATTGAAACTCAAGCGAAAAACAATGTGAAATTAACAATATTAACCGTCTCAACAGGGTTTGGTGTCAAAATCAAAGAAAAGTCAGTTTACACAAGGCTGGGTCGCTTCGTTCGAAAAAAGAATCGTCACTGGTTGCGTTCACAACGTACTGACCTAAACGTAAAGGCGCATCCACAGCAACCTTCCCCCCCACCATAGGGACTTAGTTTACACTCCGAACAACCCAACCCTTTAGCAATCAAACTTCCACAAATCCACCTTCCCATCCCTGTCCATACTGACAGCGCAATTCTGTCGTGTGTGTCGTGTCATGATGTTACACTGAAAAATGTGTGTTTCGCGATGAACGATAAATAATTCCCAACGATAAGAAAAGAATAATTTCTCGCTTCGAGAAAAGAGCAACAAGACACAAAATATAATGAACCATATCAATGTAAATTCGAATCAATCGATAAGTGTTCTTTTTTTGAAAAAAACAACAACAACAACAAAACATTAATTAATCAAAATAGAAGAATCGTGAATTTTATTCTTGAGAAAGAAAGAAAATAAATAAATAAAGAATGCCCCACGTAGCGAGAAATTGTCCCCACGTTTCAAGTCAAAGTGATCCGGGAATTATTGAAATTGCCGTTTCCTATAAGGATCGTTTTACAAAGTGCAGTGAATGCGAGAGTGAAGGTCCAAATCTTTGGTTATGTCTCTATCCTGATTGTCGTTGGGTTGGATGTGCTGAGACAAATCCAGATCACAGCTCAGTGCACAATAGTAAATTTCCAAATCATTCGATTCATATGAATCTTTGTACAAATAGATTTTGGTGCTATTCCTGTGGTAATGAAGTGTTTGCATGGCAAAATTCAAATCAATCGAATCAAATTGATTTTAAAAAATTTGCTGGCGATGCATCGAGTATTGATACGAAATCAACGGATCTACAACGACTACTTGTTGAGACGTGAGTAATTATATTTTTTTTGTCATTTCTTTATTCCATAAAAAAATTAATTTTCGTTTTTAGAACACTTTCGTTTTCATAAATTAATGAATTTTTTTGATTAAATTAGGTATAATTTTTTTAATTCTATTCTAATTCTTTTCATTCTGTAATTTTTTTTAATTCAGTCACTTTTTTAATTTAGCAATTTTTTTTAATTAATTAATTTTTCTTTTCGACTACAAAATAAAAGCAATAAATTTTTCTTATTTTATAATTATATTAATATTTTATCTCTTTCTCCTTTTTAAATTCAAACCTTTCTTATTTACTATCTTCTTCAATTGTATTTTTTTTTAATTTCATTATATTTTTCAATCGAACCATTTTTTTCATTTTTCCCTTTTTTTTAATTTCAATTATTTCTAGCAAATTCTCTAACTCAAAATTTTCTATGATTAGAATATTTCATGTGTAAAGTTGAAATTAATATTAAAGATTAAAGAATTTAATCAAAATTCGTAAAAAAATTTCGATTATTTTGAAAAAACTTTACCTCAATTTTTTTTTAACAAAAAATTTTCAAAACTCAAAATAAAATTTAATTATTTTCAAAAATTAAAAAAATTATTTCCAGAAAAAGCAGTCGATTAAGAATTTTAAGAAACATCAATGAAATCCTTTTGAAAAATCATTTATTTTCGAATTTTTAAATAAAAAAATTTCGTTAATAATAATTTACTTAATTAGTTTTTTCAAAAATAAAAAAAAATTTCTGAAAAATTAAATTAACTTTCAGTTTCAATTATTTTCAGTTTTTAAAAATAAATTTTTTAGGAAATTCAATTATTTTCTATTTCTTATAAAATAAATTTGTTTGGATTTTAATTATTTTCAAATTTTCAAACCAATTTTTATTAAAAATTTAATTATTTTCAGATTTTCAAAGCAATTTTATTGAAAATTCAATTATTTTCAGATTTTTAAAATAAATTTGTTAAAAATTCAATTATTTTTAGATTTTCAAACCAATTTTTTTAAAAATTCAATTATTTTCAGATTTTTTAAAATAAATTTGTTTAAAATTCAATTATTTTCTGATTCTTGAAATAAAATTGTTGAAAATTCAATTATTTTCTATTTCTTAAAATAAATTTGTTTGAATTTTAATTATTTTCTGATTTTTCAAATCAATTTTATTGAAAATTCAATTATTTTCAGATTTTTAAAATAAATTTGTTAAAAATTCAATTATTTTCAGTTTTTCAATATTTCTTTGCTGATGAAAATTCAATTTTTTTAAGATTATTTATTTATTTATTCAAAAAACAAATATTTATTTTAGAAATGAATATTTAAAATTTCAATAATATTTAAGATTTTTTAAATTACATTTTTTCAAATAATTTTTCATTTTTTTCAATTACTTTCAATTTTTTAAAACAATTTTTTCTTGAAAATTCAATTATTTTTAGTTAATTAAATAAAACTTTTGTAAATTCAATTATTTTCAGATGTTTTTTTTAATAAATTTCTTTAAAAATTCAATTAGTATTTTTAAAAAGTTTATTATTACTTTATTTTTATTTAGATTTAAAAAAAAAATTCTTTGGAGAAATTCAATTATTTTACATAAAATGCTAATAATATTTTACATTTTAATTTTTTAATGGAATTGAATATTTAGAGAAATTATAATATAATATAAATAATTAATAATTTAATAATTATTTGGATTTTTTGATAAATGTTGTTCGAAAAATTCCTAAAATAATTGAATATTTGTAAGAATTTTTTTTTTTAAATTGAAATTTTGTTTTCGAAAATAATTGAATATTTGCTACAATTTTAGTTCGAAAAATTTTGCAAAGAATTTTATTAAAATCTAAAAGAATAATTGAATTATTTCAACAACAAAAAAATTAAATTAAAATTGTATTTTAAATATACTTTATTTCTTTTGGAGAAATTTTATTAAAAATATTTGAAAATATTTGAAAATAATTGAATTCCTGCGTGAAAAATTCGAATCTTTTTTGTAAATAATCTATTTTCTCCCAAAGAATTTAAAGACAAACATTTTTTTTAAATAATTTTTTTTAGGAATGAAGTTATTTTGTTTTTGGAATAATTCTATTTTTTGAGCAATTTCTTGGAAATTTTAGTAAAAATAATTGAAATCCTGAGAGGATTTTTTATTTTATTTACAAAAGTAATTGAATTCTTTCGAAGAATTTTATTTAATGTTTCAAAAATAATTGAATTCTTCGTAAGAATTTTATTCAATTTTCAAATTCAAAAATAATTCAATTCTTCCGAAGAATTTTATTTAATTGTTGAAAAATAATTGAATACTTGGTAAGAATTTTATTCAATTGTTGACAAATAATTGAATACATCGTAAGAATTTTATTTAATTTTCAATTTGAGAAATAATTGAATTCTTCCAAAGAATTTTATTCAATTGTTGAAAAATATTTGAATTTTTCCGAAGAATTTTATTTAATTGTTGAAAAATAATTGAATACTTCGTAAGAATTTTATTCAATTGTTGACAAATAATTGAATAAAATTCTTACGAAGTATTCATTTTTTAATTTGAAAAATAATTGAATTCTTTGGAAGAATTTTATTCAATTATTGAAAAATAATTCAATTCTTCCGAAGAACTTTATTCAATTGTTGAAAAATAATTGAATATACTTCGTAAGAATTTTATTCAATTTTCAATTTCAAGAATAATTTAATTCTTCCAAAGAATTTTATTCAATTGTTGAAAAATAATTGAATACTTCGTAAGAATTTTATTCAATTGTTGACAAATAATTGAATAAAATTCTTACGAAGTATTCATTTTTTAATTTGAAAAATAATTGAATTCTTTGGAAGAATTTTATTCAATTATTGAAAAATAATTCAATTCTTCCGAAGAACTTTATTCAATTGTTGAAAAATAATTGAATACTTCGTAAGAATTTTATTCAATTTTCAATTTTCAATATTTAATAAATAATAATTGAATTCTTTCGAAGAATTTTATTCAATTGTTGAAAAATAATTGAATACTTCGTAAGAATTTTATTTAATTTTTAAAAAATAATTGAATACTTCCTGAGAAGAAACAAATTATTTTTTTATCCTCTGTTATACAATTGTTTATTATTTGAATTTTTTATTATATTAAAGAAATAAAAATAAATTTAGTTTTTTTGGCCTTTTTGCGAGGTAATAAAATGAATTTTCTTTTGCCAGCTTCCTGGAGAGTAGACGGGATCAGGAGTTGAGGGAAAGTCGAATAAGCTCTGAGAAAGGTGATGCGGGGAATGATAAATTTTCGCCGTCCGACTCGCCGGACAGTACGGACTCGGACGATGGGAAGGATTTCAGTGGCAAGCCAAGGGGACTTGTGGGCCTGCAGAATATTGGAAACACTTGCTACATGAATGCAGCGCTTCAGGCATTGTCCAATGTGCCGCCGTTGACGCAATTTTTTCTCGATTGCGCTCACATGGCGACTTACATTTCAAAGGACAGAAAACACGGTCTCAGTCTTAGTTATTTGAATTTGGTGCGAGACATGTGGAATCGAAAAAATCGAGGCTACGTCGTTCCACATGGGATACTCACCGGAATTCGAACCGTAAGACATTTTTTTCGGGGTGTGAAAATTTTCGTTTTCAAATAATTCTTCTTTTTATTTTGGAATTATATTCGAAGGGAAAATTTCCTCTTTTCGACTTGAGAATTTCTTTATTTTTTTGAATTTAATTCGAAACTGAAATTCCTTTTTTCGAATTTCAATCCACGGAAAAATTCCCTTTTTCTCGAATTGAAATCGAAACTTAAATTCCTTTTTTCGAATTTCAATCCACGGGAAAATTCCCTTCTTTCGAATTTAATTCGAAACTAAAATTCCCTTTTTTGAATTCAATTAGAAGGAAAAATTCTCTATTTTCGAGTTTAATTCAAAACTTAAATTCCCTTTTTTCGAATTTAATTCGAAGGAAAAATTCCTTTTTTTCGAATTTAATTCGAAACTAAAATTCTCTTTTTTCGAATTTCAATCGAAGGGAAAATTCCCTTTTTTCAAATTTCAATCAAAGGAAAAATTTCTTTTTTTCTAATTTCAATCGAAGGGAAAATTCCTTTTTTTCGAATTTCAATCAATTTTCTGATTTTTGAATTAAAATTGTTGAAAATTCAAATATTTTCAGTTTTTAAATAAAATTTTTTAGGAAATTCAATTATTTTCAAATTTCCAAATAAATTTTTTAGTAAATTCCATTATTTTCAAATTTCTAAAGCAACTTTATTAAAAATTTAATTATTTTCAGATGTTTTAAATAAATATCTTTAAAAATTCAATTAATATTTTTAAAAAGTTTATTTTTAAACTAAAAATTTCTTTGGAGAAATTCAATTAGTTTGAATTCGAAACTAAAATCCCTTTTTTTCGAATTAAATTCGAAACTAAAATTCCCTTTTTTCGAATTTAATTCGAGGGAAAAATTCCGTTTTTTCGAATTTAATTCGAAACTAAAATTCCTTTTTTTCGAATTTCAATCGAAGGGGAAAATTCGATTTACAATTATTTTCAAAGGTAATACAATTCTTCGCAAAATATCAATTATGTTTGAAAATTCACAAAAATTCTTGTTAAAATTTTAAATTTTCATTTAAATTTCAAATTGCTTTTATATATAAATAAAATTTTTCTTCGATATTAAATTATTTTCTGAAAAATTTTAATTAAATTCTCGGCAGAATTTCAATTATTTTTAATATACAAAAATTTTTTCTTCAAATTTCTCGAAAAATGAATTATTGTTAAAATTTTTTTTTTAAATTTGTCTCTTGACAATAAATAATAATAATAATAATAATAATAATAGTTATGCTTAAAAATAAAAAACAAAATAATTAAATTTTGATAAAATTCTTTATGAAAATTCAATTTTTAAAAACATTCAATTATTATTTAATAAATCAAAAAATTAAATTAAATAATTTTAAATTTATTTTTACAGTTAAATGATTGATTTCTTGTAGAATTTTCTAATAAATATTGATTTGAAAAATAAATTTCAGTTAAAATTTTCGATTATAATTGAATATCATATTCGAAAATATTTATTAGAAAATTACACGAGAATTTTAATATTTAACTCTAAAAAGAATAATTCAATTTTAAGAATAATTGAATTCTTTCGAAGAATTTTATTCAATTTTTGAAAAATAATTGAATTCTTCCGAAGAATTTTATTCAATTGTTGAAAAATAATTGAATACCTCGTAAGAATTTTATTCAATTTTCAATTTCAAGAATAATCGAATTCTTCTAAAGAATTTTATTGAATTTTCAATTTAAAAAATAATTGAATTCTTCCGAAGAATTTTACTCAATTTTTTAAAAATAATTGAATACTTCGTAAGAATTTTATTCAATTTTCAATTTCAAGAATAATTGAATTCTTCCAAAGAATTTTATTGAATTGTTGAACAATAATTGAATTCTTCCGAAGAATTTAATTTAATTTTCAATTTCAAGAATAATTGAATTCTTCCGAAGAATTTTATTCAATTGTTGAAAAATAATTGAATACCTCGTAAGAATTTTATTCAATTTTCAATTTAAAAAATAATTGAATTCTTCCGAAGAATTTTATTCAATTTTTTAAAAATAATTGAATACTTCGTAAGAATTTTATTCAATATTCAATTTCAAAAATAATTGAATTCTTCCAAAGAATTTTATTGAATTGTCGAACAATAATTGAATTCTTCCGAATAATTTAATTCAATTTTCAATTTCAAGAATAATTGAATTCTTCCGAAGAATTTTATTGAATTTTTGAAAAATAATTGAATTCTTCTGAAGAATTTTATTCAATTGTTGACAAATAATTGAATTCTTCCGAAGAATTTGATTCAATTTTTCAAAAATAATTAAATACTTCGTAAGAATTTTATTCAAACAAGGCAAAAAAAAGAGAATTGAATTATAATTTTTGTCAAATAAAGAGAAAAATGTTTTTGTAATAATTTTTTTTCTTTTTCAAGGTACATCCAATGTTTCGTGGCTATCATCAGCACGACACGCAGGAATTTCTCCGCTGCTTCATGGACCAGTTGCATGAGGAATTGAAGGAGCATGTCGAGGACGACAATAAGGAATTGCGATTGAAGAATTTCGGCGAACACTCGTCGGACGATGAGGAGACGGAGATCGATGGCGGCACTGGTTCAAGTCAATCGGACGCTGAATATGAGACTTGCGACTCGGGCGTCAGTGAGCAGAGTTCGTTGAGCGATGAAGGCGAACGTGGAACGAAACGACGTTATTCACGCGTTTCACAGTCGGATAAGGGACGAAATAATAATAATAATAATAAATTCACCACTAGGACAAATGTGGTGGGCGAATTTTCCGGCTCACAAAGATCGTCGCAAAATTCGCCGAAGAAGCAAATCAAAACGAAGAGCATTATCAGCGATACATTCGATGGGAAATTGCTCAGTAGCGTTGAATGTCTCACTTGTAATCGAATTTCGACTCGAGTCGAAACATTTCAGGTAATTGGATTTTCACTCGAATTCAATTATTTTCAATGTAGTTTTGTTTTTTCGAATTTTGAATTATTTTCCAAAGGTTTTTTTCTTATTTTGAATTATTTTCCAAAGGTCTTTTCCTAAATGTGAATTATTTTTCAAAGGTCTTTTCCTAATTTGGAATTGTTTTTCAAAGGTTTTTTTCTAATTTTGAATTATTTTCCAAAGGTCTTTTCCTAAATGTGAATTATTTTTCAACGCTTTTTTTCTAATTTTGAATTATTTTTCAAAGGTTTTTGCCTAAGTTGGAATTATTTTTCAAACGTCTTTTCCTAAATTTGAATTATTTTTCAAAGATTTTTGTTTTTACTAAATAAGAATTACTTTCTAAATGAATTTTCCTTTTCCCAGGATTTGTCGCTACCGATTCCGAGCAGAGATCACATCGACATGCTCCATCAGGGCTCATTAACGCCCCAAAAAGCCGGACCCTGCTCGGACGTTGTCTACGTGACAAATCAATCCGGCTGGTTCACGTGGTTCTTTCAGTGGATGCGCTCGTGGTTCTGGGGTCCCGTCGTCAGTCTCCACGACTGCCTGTCGGCCTTCTTCAGCGCCGACGAATTGAAAGGCGACAACATGTACAGTTGCGAGAAATGCAATAAATTACGAAACGGCATTAAATTCTCCAAAGTTCTCGAACTACCCGAAGTTCTTTGCGTTCATTTAAAACGCTTTCGCCACGAGCTGATGTTCAGTTCGAAAATAGCGAATTTCGTCTCATTTCCATTGGAGGGGCTCGATATGCGGCCCTATTTACATAAGGAATGCGTCTCACAAGTGACGACTTACGATTTAATTTCAGTGATTTGCCATCATGGAACGGCGGGCGGTGGGCATTACACGTGCTACGCACTGAATCCAATTGTCTCGCAGTGGTTTGAATTTGACGATCAGTGCGTGACGCAAGTGCCGCCCGAGACGGTGAGCAATTGCGAGGCCTACGTTCTGTTCTATAAGAAGTCGTCGCCGGAAATGATGCGATTGAGGGATAAGACTATGGAACTCATGGAATTGTCGGCGAGGGAGCCTTCGGATTTGAATTTCTTCGTCTCACGCCAGTGGATTAATCGATTTAATACGTTCTCGGAGCCGGGACCTATTGATAATTCGGACTTTTTGTGCCCTCATGGCGGTGTGAATCCAATAAGGGCGCAATTTGTCGATAAGATCAGTATGCCGATTCCGCAAGCGGTTTGGGAATTTCTCTACAGCCAGTGAGTGGATTTTCACTTCATTACTTTTTATTACCGCTTGCTTTTCAAGAAAGTAATTTGTTTTTAAAGTATTTTCAGGGTTGCCACAGGTCAGGGAAAAGTCAGGGAAAGTAAAATTGGTCAGTGAAGTCAGGAAAAAGTCAGAAATTTTTACTAAAAGTACTGGAAAAAATCGAATTTCAAAAATTCATGAAAAAACTCTAAATTTTGATGTTTTTTTTGCTTGCCTTGTGAACTATAAAAATAATCACGAATTTTAATACAAAACCTTGAATTTTTTCTATTTCAGACATTAAATTTCTTTTTAAAGAACTATCATAAAATTATTTTATGAATAATTTTTACAATTTTTATAAATACTAGATTGATAAAAGAATTTTAGTTAAAAATACTAAACAAAAAAATTTAATTTTGGAAAAGATACAAATAATTACAGAAATTCAATTATTTTCAAAAGTAATAAAATTTTTGGCGGGAATTCAATTATATTCGAAAATTAAAAAAAATTTCTGGTCATTTCAATTATATCTTTAGAAATAAAAAAATTCTTCTCCAAAATTCAATTATGTTCAAAACTTTTTTTGAAAAATTCTCGTCAAAATTTTCAATTATCTTTATAAATAATACAAAAATTCTTCTTCGAAATTCAATTATTTTTAAAAACTTTAATAAAATTCTTGGAATAATTTCACAGGAATTCAATAATTTACCAAATTTTTGATAACAAAAAAATTCAATTATTTTTTGATGTTTAAACAAAAATTGAATTATTTTTTTAATATTGAAGAAAAATTAGAATATTTTTAAATTTTTAACAAAAATTCAATTATTTTTTGAATTATTAACAAAAATTCTATTATTCTTTGAATTATCAACAAAAATTCAATTATTCCTTGAATTTTTAACAAAAATTTAATTATTCTTTGAATTATTAACAAAAAATCAATTATTTTTTGAATTATTAACAAAATTTTAATTATTTCTTGAATTTTTAACAAAAACTGAATTATTATCTTTATAAATAATACAATTCTTCTTCCAAATTCAATTGTTTTTAAAAACTTTAATAAAATTCTTGGAAAAATTTCACAGGAATTTAATAATTTACCAAATTTTCGATAAATTTCTTTTAAATAAACCAATTATTTTCATAAATAGTAATATTTTCACAGGAATTCAATTATTTAATATAAAAAATTTCAAAGAATTTTTCAAAAGTAATAAAATTCTTCGCTGAAATTCAATTATATTCAAAAATTTTTGTCAAAATTTCAATTATCTTTATAAATAATCAAATTCTTCAATATTCATTTATTAAAAAAAAATTTTTTTAATTCTCGGCAAAATTTAAATATATTTAAAAACTTGAATAAAATTCTTGTAAAAATTTTACAGAAATTCAATAATTTATGAAATTTTTAATAAATTTCTTTGAAATAATTCAATTATTTTCATAAATAATAAAATTTTCACGTGAGTTCAATTATTTAATATAGAAAATTTTATAAATTTTTTGATAAATATCAATTTTATACAAGAATTTAATTATTTTTATAAATAATAAAATGCTCCACCGAAATTCAAATATTTTAGAAAAATTTTAATAACATTTTTGGAAATTTTTAAAAAATTATTTTCATGAATAATAAAACTAATCGCAGGATTTTAATTAATTTTGGATACAATATTTTAATCAAGTTCCTCGGAAAAAGTAATTATTCGTAAAAATTTTATTAAAATTTATCAAAAGAATTCAATTATTTAAAAATTTGTTGATAATATTCTTTATGAGAATTCAATTTTAACAAACATTCAATTATTCAATAAATTATTTATTTTTCAATTTAAATAATTGAATTTTTTTAGAATTTACTAATAAAAATTGATTAAAAAAATGAAATTACCCAATAGTCGATTTATTGTTTATGAAAATAATTGAATTATTGCAACGAATTTTTGTTACAATTTTTTCAAATAATTGAATTTTTATAAGAAAATTTACTACTTTTAAAAATAATTGAATTCTGGCGAAGGATTTTATTAGGTTTTTTGTAAATAATTAAATTTTTATTGAAAAATTTCATGGTTATTTAAATTATAAGAAAACATGAAGAAGGTGAATTATGTTTTGTAATAATATTCTTATAAATTGTTGAGTTTCAAAAAGGTTTGAATTTGAATGTTCTGAAGAATTTTAATTCCCCTGGAAAAGTAATAATTAAATACTTATTTAAAAATTTAGTTATTGATGTTTTTGAATAATTTTACAATTAATGAAATTTGTAAATAAATTTAATAGAACATTTTTTCTTGAGTATCTAATAATTTTTAGAGTGAATCAGAATATTTTTTTCATGGTCAGGGAAAAAGTGAGAATTTTTTCTGGAAATCAGGGAAAAATAAAATTAAATATTTGTGGCAAAGCTGATTTTATTTTTAATTTTTATTAGAATGTATTATTTTCAAATCTTATTTTTTAACCTATCAGTTTTCTTATTAAGAAGTAAGAAAATAAAAAATAAAATAAATTTTTTCCGGATAGATTCGGAGGAGGACCGGCGTGCACGCACCTTTACGAATGTCCAATTTGCGAGGAGAAATACGAGTCGCTGGAGAAGCGGCGACTGTACGAAATGGACATGTTCCAAAGATTGAATCACAATTCGGAGAATCCGACTTCTGTCTATGCACTGGCAATGGCGTGGCTTAGACAATGGCAAAGCTTCGCGAAGAGAAAGGAGATTCAACCTCCTGGACCAATTGATAATAGTTCGATAGTTGTCAATAAAAATGGACAAATTGTCCTGAAAGCAGGTAAGAAAATCAAAAAGTGATTTAATCTCAAATAAAAATCGAAAAAAAATTTGAAAGATTGTTTGTAACCGAAATTCAATTAAAAAATTTTAGTAAAATTTTAGTCAAAATTTCAATTATTTTCAATAATAATAAAATTCTTGTCAAAATTTCAATTATCAAAAATAATGAAATTCTTCAATAAAATTCAATTATTTTCAAAAATTTTAGTTAAATTCTTGTCAAAATTTCAATTATTATCAAAAAATAATGAAATTCTTTAATAAAAATTCAATTATTTTGAAAAATTTTAGTAAAATTCTTGTCAAAATTGCAATTTTGAAAAAAATAATGTAATATTTTGTTTGTTATTCACAGGCTCGGACTATGGACAAATACCCGAGGAACTTTGGCAATTTTTACTAAACATTTACGGTGGCGGTCCAGAATTAATGCTTCACTGTCAACGTCCACTGCCGCAGACAACATCGGCGCACGAATTTCCCGATTCGTCGACTACAAAGCGCTCCGAGGCGACGAAGGCAATTGGTAAAATCAGTGCGACAAAAAGTGCCGAGACTATTCTTCAGCAGCAGGAAAGTTCGGCAATTGAGGGTTTAACTTCTGAGAATGATTTTCATCAGTGGCTGCGCGACAGCGGAATGAAGCAGTGAGAAGAGGGCGAAAGCCTTCTTTAAAGAAGAGAAAGAATTCTTTAAAGAAGAGAAAGAATTCTCTTTTTTTTAAGAAGGAGAAGAAAAAAAGACCTTCGACTTCTTTTTTTTTTTAAAAGGGAAGAAAAAGACATTCGTCTTTTTAAAAAGTAAAAACTAAAGCCTGCGCCTTCTTTTTTTTCGTCAAAAAGAAAAAGGCGAGAAGGAAAAGAAGAAGAAAAATAAGAAACAAAAGAGGAAAAGGAAAAAGAGAAAATAGAAAAAAAGAAGAAGAAGAAGAAGAAGAAAAGTAACTAAAAGGCGAAAAAGAAGAAGAAGAAAATGAAAAAGAACTAAAAAATGAAAAAGAAGAGGAAGAAGAAGAACATGAAAGTTGATCTTTCATTGCTAAAAATTGCAAATTCCTTTACAAATCCAAAAATAAAAAAGCAGAAGAAGAAAAAAGTATTTTATTCAGTAGTAGAATAAGTAGATCCATTGTACAAAGTTTCAAAAAAAAAACAAAAGAATTTTTCTGGGAAAGAATAATATATTTTGCAACGTCTTTTCCAGATTCTTTATTTTGTCATTCAAAGACACAAAGAAGAAGAGAAAAAACGATCCGAGTTTATCTGTGATGGATGTAAATTAATTAATATTATTTCTTTCTCGCAAAAAAAAACCAAGAAGAAGAAGAAGAAAAAAAAATTAATTCAATTATTAATTGTACAAAGTAAACAAAAATTGGCATTTATAATCCTTGAGAAAAGAAAAAAAGAGGGAACAAGACTGACATTTCAGTTTTTAAAATGCAAAATAGGCTAATTTCTAACAAAGAAATTACCATCCAAAAAAAACAAAATAATATATTTATTAAGATTGTCTTAATACAACGAATCTGCCAAAAAAAAAAAAACAAAACAAAAAAATATCCAGAAATTTATTCAGAGAATTTTATTTTCCTTTTTTTTCGGTGTTGTGACAATTTATTTCTCTAAAAGAGAAAAAAAAAGTATATAATTATTGACATCATTCCTTCGTGCGTTGTTATTTAATTGTTAAGTGTGAAAAAGTCTCTTTATAGTTGTGCGTAAATTTTGTAATAACATTTTTTCAACAAAACAAAAATTTTTCATTAATTTGACATTGGGAAAAAAAACTGATTTTTTTTCTGTATGTACTTTTTTAAAAAAGGGGAATATTTTTTTTTTTAACTTTTATTTTTGGGAATAAGGGTATATATATAGAATATAGTGAATGAAAAATATTGTCGCGAGAGCATAAATGTATGTAAAAAAAAAAGTTGATGATGATGATAATGATAATAAAAAGGAAAAAATTTCTTTTATTTATTATTTGGTTGAAAAATAAAACAAAAATTGTTCGATTTTATTTTCAAAAACCCAATAATGCGCATTTTTAACGTAAGAAAATTGAGAGCAAATATTTAAATTCATTTAAAAAAAATAAAATTTATTTAAAAAAAATAAAATTCATTATTTAAAAAAAAATCAATTATTTATCACCAATAATAAAGTATTTTAAAAAAATTCAATTACGTTTAATAACAAATAACATTTTTCGCTTCATTTTAATAATTTAAAAATAATTGAAAAACAAATTAAAAATAATTAATAAAATTGCTTGCAAAAATTCAATTATTATTTCAAACAAATAGTGAAATTTAAAAAAAAATCCACTGCTTTTTTCAATTTTTAACAAGTTATTTAATTATTTTTTGAGATTTTAACCAAATTCAATTATTTGTTGAGTTTTTAACAAAAATTCAATTATTTTTAGAATTTTTAAATAAAAATTGAATTATAATTTTAATGTTTAAGAAAATTTAGAATATTTTTTAAATTTCTAACAAAAATTCAAATATTTTTTGAATTTGTAACAAAAATTTAATTATTTTTCCAATTTTCAACGAAAATTCAATTATTTTTTAGATGTTTGAGAAAAATTCATTCATTCTTTGAATTATTAAGAAAACTTCAATTATTAAAAATTTTTTTTTACAAAAATTCAAATAGTTTTAGTTTTGTTACAAAAATTCAATTATTCTTTGAATTATGAACAAAAATTCAATTATTTTTTAAATTTTTAACAAAAATTGAAGTATTTTTTGAGTTTTTAACAAAAATTCATTTATTCCTTGAATTATTAACAAAAATTCAATTATTTATTTAAATTTTCGACGAAAATTCAGTTATTTTTTAATGTTTAAAAAAATTCATTTATTCTTTGAGTTTTTAACAAAAATTCAATTATTTAAATTTTTTTTACAAAAATTCAAATAGTTTTAGTTTTGTCACAAAAATTCAATTATTCTTTGAATTATGAACAAAAATTCAATTATTTTTTTTAATATTCATCAAAAATTCAATTATTTTTTAATGTTTAAAAAAATTACATTTATTCTTTAAATTATTAACAAAAATTCAATTATTCTTTGAATTATTAACAAAATTTTAATTATTTCTTGATTTTTTAACAAAAAATCAATTATTTTTTTAATTTTAACGGAAATTCAATTTTTTTTTGAATTTATATCAAAAATTCAATTATTTAAAATTTATTTTACATAAATTTCATTATACTTTGAATCATTAACAAAAATTCAATTATTAAAAATTTTTTTTACAAAAATTCAAATATTCTTTGATTTATTAACATTTTAATTATTTCTTGAATTTTTAACAAAAAATCAATTGTTTTTCGATTCAATTATTTTTTAATTTGTAACAAAAATTCCATTTTTTTCAATTTTCAACGAAAAATTAATTATTTTCGAAAATTTAGATTCAATATTTTTCAATTCTTTAAAAATAATGATTATTTTCTATATTCAATTATTTTAGAACTTTAAATTGATAATTCAACAAATATTCAATTATGTTTTGAATTTTTGACAAAATCCAATAATTTTTTTTTTAAATTTTTAACAAAATTTAATTACGTTTTGGGTATTTAACAAAAAATAAATTATTTTTTTCTTTTTTAACACAAAATCAATTGTTTTTTGATATTTTAACGGAAATTAAATTATTTTTTAATACATTTAATAAAAATTCAATTACTTTTTTGAATGTTTAAGAAAAATTCATTTATTCTTTGAATTATTAACAAAAATTCAATTATTTAAATTTTATTTTACAAAAAATCAATTATTTTTTTCTTTTTGAACAAAAATTCAATTTTTTTTTTGAATTTTTAATGTGATTAAGAATCAAAATTTTTAATTTTTATTTTTTATATTTGATTAAAAAATAAATATTTAAATTTCATATTTTACATTTGATTTAAAAAATAAATATTTAAATTTTATTTATTACATTTGATTAAAAAATAAATATTTATATTTTGTATTTTACATTTGATTAAAAAAATAAACATTTAAATTTTTAAAAAATAAATATTTAATTTTTACTTATTAGAATTATTATTTCACCGAAAAAAGAAAATAAAAAATTGTCCCCTATTTTTCAAAAGCCAGCAGCGCATGCGTTTTTAATGGAAGAAATTTGCGCGCAAGACTTTTTAGAAGGAATAAGGGAAAATGCTTTTCTCTCTCTCTCTCTCTTGGTTCGAAAACGGGAGGGGGACGGTTGACGCATTGATCGGCTACACTCGAGGGATGCTGCCCATTCTGATCTCAACCCCTGTAACCACCACCCAACCCCACAAAAAAAATTAGTAAATGCCGCGATTAAAAATTTTCGATTCATCTATTTTAGAAATTAGAAAGTAATAAATGTGTTTCTTAACAATAAAAAAAAATAATAGAAAATTTAGTTAGTCTCTCACAATTTCTCTCTCTCTCTCTCTCCTCTTTCTCTCCGTGTCTCTAGTTTTTCTTCATTTGTGTGTCACGAGAAATAATTTTTTTTCTTTTTCCCCTATAAAAAGGGAGAAGAAAAAACAGAATCTTTATTCAATTTTCATTCGCGCAAGTGCCTCATCATTTTTCTATTTTCAACAATTCTCTTATTTTTCCAAATGAAGAATATTCGAAATATTTGAAAGAAAAAGAAGAAAGAAGAAAGCCAGTGAAATTTTACAAGACAAAAGGAACATCGTCGTCGTCGTCGTCGTCATTTCAATTGGTAATTGATTTTTTTTTATTCCGAATTACTTTTCTTGTGATAAAATTTCAAGGACTATTTCTTTAAAAACAAGGCGAAGGCCATTTTATTATAAACGATTATTGAATTTTATTTCTTATTTAAAATCCTATTTTTTTATTTACTTGAATATTTCTTCTTTTTTGGAAATATTTCTTAAAACAATATTCAGAAAATTTAATTGAACATTAAAAAATCGATAAAAACAATTTTCTTTCTATGTAAACGATTTTTTTATATTTTTAATAATTAATAAACGAAATATATTATAAATTATTATTTGCCCAGTGATAAAAAAAAATTTTTAATTAACAGAATATTTAGTGATTAATATATTTTTTTAATTTAATTAATTATTAATGTAATTACTTATTTACTATTTAATTAATAACTCTGTTAATTTCACTAATCTTTATTAACTAATAATAATTATTATTTAATTAATAATTATTGTGTAGCAATTATAATAATAATTTAGCAAACAATAATTATTTAACAAAAATTAATTATTACTCAATAATATATTTTGTTTATTATTTTCTGAATAAAAATATTTTCATTAGTTAATAATTTATTTAATTTACAATAATTTATTACTTAATTAACATTTACTATTTTCATTATTATTACTATTATTATTATTTTTGTTATAACTATTTTTTTTATTCTATTATTATTATTATTACTATTTTTTGATTATGAAACTATTGATAGTTTGTTTAATTTAATAATAAATCTCATTTAATTACTAATTGTTAAGTGCCTAATAATCAGCGTTTTTATATTATTCAATAATAATAATAATATTTTTTTATTAGAATAATTTTAAATTACTCTTGAATTTAAATACTTCAATTTGCGCCTTTATTATCACTTCCGTATTATCACACTTCTAAGAATTACGAGAAACAAAATGGCGGCGCACAGCCAAAACAGCTGATGCACTTGAAATTTTATAATTCCTCTAAATTCCAAATGAAACAAAATTAAATGTCAATAGTTTTCTAAAACAATTTTCCCCACTGGCAAGAATATTATTCATGTATAAGTAATAATAATAATTATTATTAAATATTATTCGTTTAAAACACTTGATTAATTATGTCAAATAATAATTAAAAATTATTTAAATGTGGGTAGATTGAATTCAATTTACCAATTTTGGTTTTAGACTAACTAAAACTGTAGTAATAATAATAATAATAATAATAATAATAATAATAATAATAATAATAATAATAATAATAATAATAGTAATCAGAATAGTAGTTATAATAATGATTAAAAATATTTTCATTAGTTAATAATTTCTTTAATTTATAATAGTTATTATACAATATATAATTCATAATAATTATAATAAATCTTTTCATTAGTTAATAATTTCTTTAATTTATAATAATTACTATATAATAATTTACAAATTATTGCAAAGCGCCTTTGAATTCGAACTCATTTTCCGCCTTATTGCCAAGTTCCGTTCCCTCTCGCCCCTTATTCCAAGAATTTTAAAGAACAAAATGTCGGCGCGCAACCAAAACAGCTGATCCACTTGAAATTTTAATTTCCCCCTAAACAGCAAATAAAACCGAATAAAATGACAATTTTTTCTCTAAAACAATTTTCCCCGCTGGCAAGAAGTCGATGATAATAATAAAAATAATAATTTTGTCTTTCTTTTTAGATTATTTAAAGAGAAATCGAGACAATGGCGTACTTTAGAGGAGTCTTTATTCCCTCATTGAGTGCAACATTAAATGTAGCATGGGAGACATTAAAATCAAAATGGCCTGAAAATAGTCCATGTATGGAGATGATTCGAAATGCTGGCGGCGTTGGTGGAGGAGGAGGAGGCGGCGGTGGGGCTGACACTTCCGGTAATTTTCGATCATTTAACGAGGGCGAAAACACTGAAATGACAACAATGAAGGGTCAAGAGGGTTATGGCGAGCAAGGAATCGCCGAGGATTCTTTTAGTTATCAAAGAAGCAGGTGAGAATCATTCTGCAACTGTATTTTCTATTTTAGTTTTTTTTTCTATTTTAGTTATTATTTTTTATTTTAGTTATTACTATTTTTCTAGTTTAGTTTCTATTTTAGTTTCTACTTTAGGGAGCGTTCTGACCTCCGCATGCAGGTTGCCATAGTAGCGTTCAAGAGTGAGAGAGATATAATAATTTCCTGTCTCTCTCACTCTCGAACGCTACCATGGCAACATGCATGCGGAGGTCTGAACGCTCCCTTAGTTTAATTCTACATAGGCCTATTTTCAAACAAAATGGCGTCTTCTTTCTTTCAGTGATAAAATGAGAGCCGGAAGTGTCAGCAGTGGGGGTTTCAGTGATTATGACGAAGGTGGTGGTGGTGAGTTTGGTGGTTCGGGGGTGAAGATCAACGAATGGCAGGCTGCCTACAATGTCACTAATGCCATACAGGTAGAAAAGTTTTAATTAACCTCTTTAAACCGCTTTAAAAAAAATTATAGTAGTCGACAAGGATCCTGGTGGCATGTGGAGTAACCATAATATTCCATTAAGTAAGAAAAGGACAAAGCTATCTCTATCCTTCTCTTACTAATGGAATCTTATGGTCAGTCCACATGACGCCAGGCACTTGCCGATTCCATCTGAGTTTAAAAATAGTAAAAACAATATTAAATATTAAAAATACTGAAATAGTATAAATACCGAAATAGTACAAATTGAATATAAATAACAGTAGGTTTGAAAATAAAATAACACTTGTCTCCAGGGAATGTTCATCGTTTCACTTCCCTTTGCCGTACTTCGCGGTGGTTATTGGGCGATTGCAGCCATGATTGGTGTCGCACACATTTGCTGTTACACAGGTAGAAATTATTCTCTTGATTGTGTTGTAAATTTATTTTCAACGTGCTCTGAAGAAAGGTGTTCTTTTAAAAGTACTGCTAACCACTTGTATGCTGTCCTTCCGGTCTGACGCAATTTTGAAAAGTCGTGTCACTTCTACCAAATGTATAGTTCGTGACGTACGAATAAACGAAGTTGAGTATGAACTATACTTTACTTGCAAGTCCAGAATACCTTTTCTTCAGAGCATTAGGGTCAGTTGCCATGGTAGCGTTCAAGAGTGAGAGAGATAGAATAATTTCCATCTCTCTCACTCTTGAACGCTACCATAGCAACCTGTATGCGGAGATCTGAACGCTCCCTTAGAAAAAAATGCCAGAATCGCAGAAATTGAATTAAAAAACATTCTCTAAATCCCTAAGTCCCCCAAATTTTTCTAGTGTATAAAAAAAATTGTAAAAAAACGCCCCTTTCAGGTAAAATTCTAGTCGAATGCCTCTACGAATTGGACACAACAACCGGACAACGCGTTCGAGTGCGCGACTCCTATGTGGCAATTGCAAAGGAATGCTTTGGACCACGTTGGGGTGCAAGGGCAGTAAATGTCGCGCAAATTATTGAATTACTAATGACATGCATTCTCTATGTTGTTGTCTGCGGTGATTTAATGGTTGGAACATTCGAAGATGGCGCCCTAGACACAAGAAGTTGGATGATGCTGATTGGCATATTTCTCATTCCCCTGGGTTTCCTAAAGTCACTACATCATGTTTCTGTTTTAAGTTTTTGGTGCACCATTGCACATTTGTTTATTAATGTAATTATTTTTGGCTATTGCCTGTTGGAAATTGGCGATTGGGGCTGGTCCAAAGTGAGATGGAGCATTGATATGAAGAAATTTCCCATATCATTGGGCGTCATTGTATTCAGTTATACGTCGCAAATATTTCTTCCAACACTCGAGGGCAATCTTATTGATCGTTCGAAATTCGAATGGATGCTGAATTGGAGTCATATTGCTGCGGCTGCATTTAAATCGCTTTTCGGTTGGATTTGTTTTATGACTTTTCAGGTGAGTGGAAGGCATATTTCTATTGGACGTAGGAAAATGGTGGGAACCCCCCTCTCCCTTTTCTTCCTTCCAATCCTCTCTCTGTTCCTTTAAAGCTTAATGTTATTTTTTGTGAACGAACCCTAAGAGTTAAAATTTGAAACTATTGTAACTATATTTGTAACTATTTTGTATATTTGAAAACTAACGCAACTATTTTGCATGGTTTTAACAAACAGTACATTTTGTTCGTGTCGGTGAAAAAATTTTTTTCTAGAAGCTAGGCACCCGAAATAATACATACGGCCCTGAATGTTGCGCGCGCGTCGCCCCTTCAGCCGTTAGCGTTACAGACGATTTTCCCGCATTGTTATCATTTTTCGTTGATTCGTTGACGATCGTTTACGTTTTTCGTGCAATTTAATAACTTTTCACATTTAATTCGCTTCTTTGCCACATTGCAAATACTTGAAAATATATGTTTTCTGTGTTTCTGTAATTGAACTTGTTAATTTCCAATATTTTAACGAATCCTGCCCGACGAGCTAATCACTCACAATTAACATTCATTGCAAGATTTTTTTATACTAAAAAATACCTTGTGAAGAAAATGAAACTAGAAAGAAATTTTCTCTTTTTCAATGTTAAAATCTTTTATTTTTTAATTTTTCACATGGTTTTCTTTCGATTTTTAAAATTCACTTTTAAATATAAGGCGTTTATAACCTTTTATCATAATCTAAATTCTATTTTGTAGACTTTCTGAGTATTAATTTTATTAAAAATAAATCTCAAACTATCAAATTGTATACGTATAATAAATTTTTTAAATATAATAATTATTTTTCATAGTTTTTATCTGAAATCTAGTTAGAATTTCACATAATTCTTAACCTGTGAAATGGAAAACGTAATATAATGGTTAAAAATATAATAATTGAGCAATTTTTCAAAAGTTGATAAATCCAGTTATAAAAAAATTGAGATAAACACATATTTAAAATATTAAAATCTTTAGAAATCCATTTATCATTGTTGAATTTAAGAAAGAAAAATTTATTAATAAAGAATTTTCAGTTTAAAAAATATTTTGGCCTAACCTTGATGATTTTTAATTTCTATCTTTTTATTACGAAAAAATTACTAAAACCTTTAAATTCCCTATATTACAATAGAATTCAATTACAAACATAGCATTTTAAATAGAAAAAAATATTAAAAAATGAATAATTTATTACATTTTTTCTACATTAATGTTAATTTTAATGGTTATGTGAGAATTGTCATTTGTTTAAATTTCTCAAAATGACAAAATTTGGATTTATCGCAGGTTTTGGAAACTTACTTCTCAATTATTTCTTACAATTTTTATAAAATCTTAATTTTTATTTGAAATAAGTAGGGTTTTTTCATATTTTTTTAAATATTCAAAATTGAAATCCTGGAATTATTATTTTACCTAACTTTAATTTAATGAATGTTTCATTTTCTTATAATTTTTATATATATTGCACAGAATTGTTATTTAATATAATGTTAATTTAAAAACTTTTCATAAATCTTAATTTTTTATGCCACCGACTGATTTCATGAAATTTATAAGAAATAATAATTCTGTTTTTAACGTTTATATTACTTTTCATTTCACATATTCAAGAATTATGTGAATTTATAAAATTTAAAGAATTTATAGAAAATAATAATTATTTTTTCCTCTTCAAAAATTGTCTATATAAATATAATTATATTTTTGAAATTATATCAATTTTATGAATTTACAAAAATTATTCTATTTAAATAATTCAAATTCTCGTAGTTGAATTCTGATAGGAATTGATTTGAAAAAAAAATTTCAGTTAAAATTTTAAAAAATAATGAAATCCTGATTTAAACCGTTGTAAGAGAAATATTAGGAGTTAATTAAATTTAAAAAGCGGTTTTTAAATTAAATTCCTTGAAAATTTAAGGGAAGAAAAAGTTAAAATTTTTATTTTGAAAAATTATTTAATAAAACTATTTTTCTTCAAAATTTATTAAAGTTTTTCAATTAATTTTATTCGAAAATACAAAAAAAAAAAATTGAATTTCGGATGAGTTAGAGTTGTAAATTTTTTTGGAAATAATTATGATCATTATGAATAATAATTATTATTAATTATTAAGTATAATAATTATTATTAATTATTAAGTATAATAATTATTAATAATTATTAATAATAATTATTATAATTATTTTATGGGGTTTTTCATTGAAATTATTTGAAAATTTCAAATTCCACGGGCAAATTAAATATGAATAAGTTTTTTTAAATTGTTTGTTTAACATTTAAGTATTTGAAGTTTAGAAAAATTTAATTCAGAAATTTCGTAAAATTGTTTCCTTGAGAAAGAAAAGAGAAAGTAACAATTTTTTTTTTTAATATTTATATTTCGGAGAATAATTTTTTTAAAAAAATTTTCCAGGACGACACACAGCAGGAGATAACGAATAATTTGCATTCAACTGGATTTAAGGGTCTGGTGAATACTTGCCTCGTGGTTAAGGCTGTTCTCTCGTATCCACTGCCCTATTATGCAGCTTGTGAATTACTTGAGAGGGCATTTTTCCGTGGCCGGCCAAAAACCATATTCCCCACAATTTGGACTGTTGATCGTGAATTGAAAGTTTGGGGTCTCGCCTGGCGTGTTGGCGTGATTTTATTCACAATTTTCATGGCCGTTTTTATACCGCATTTTGGAATTCTCATGGGCTTCATTGGCTCATTCACCGGAACAATGCTCTCATTTATTTGGCCCTGTTATTTTCATTTGAAACTCAAGAGAAATTCAATGGACATGAGCGCGGCGGCCTACGATTGTTTCGTTATATTTTTGGGCGTTCTCTTTGGCGTTATTGGCGTTTACGACTCGGGCAGTGCGTTAATTGAGGCTTTTGAAATTGGCCTTCCATTTTAAAAGAAAGAAATTTTTTTCCCCCTTCAAATATCGCACAATTATTTTTTTTTTTAAGTTAATTTTTTATTAATCAACTTTTTTTCCCCGTAAATTTAATTCGTCGCCAAATTTTGCCCATTAAATTAATAAATTATTAATCTTCGCCAACTTTTTTCATTAAATTAATAAATTATTTATCGTCGCCAATTTCAATATCGTCTGTAAATAACTTGTAAAAAACGAATATTTGATGTTTATATTCCTCCAAGAAAAAAAAAAATCCACCCCTTTTTTATTTATTCCCCCAAATTCCCATAAGGACAATATTTTCATCAAATATTCGTTTTATTTCAAACTTTAGAAGAAGAAAAAAATATTTCTCCCTTATAGTGAGTGACGAGAAGAAAAAAAATTAATTTTAAGAATCAATGTCTTCCATTGTTTAGACAATTAGTAACTAAATACCAAAAAAAAAATATTTACAAAAAAAAACACGAAAAACTTCTATACAAGTTTTTTTCGCAAGTAGATTCTGAAAATTTTATAAAACATTGAAATTAGAAGAGAAAAAATTACATTTTCTTTTCAAAACAATCGCTACGAGGAAAAATATTTTTCCAAAAAAACAAATTTTTTTACTCAAAAAAAAAAAAAATGAAAAATGAGACAATAATTTTTTTTGTATTTCAAAAAATTGAATTTTTGGAAAAAAAATTTTTTTTTCCCCGTGAAGCGATACTTTGACGTGTATAAATATTATAAATAAGAATGAGTAAAAAAAAGAGAGAAAGAGAAAAAAAAAGAAAAAAAAATGTACGAATAATAATAATTATAGTCGAAACGAATGTCTTCCAGAGAAAAAAAAAATAAACAAACAAAATGAGAAAAAGTCTTTGCAAATAAAGACAATAAGAAAAACGTAGAAATTATAAAAAGCTATAAAAAAAATTAGCTTGTAGCCATAATTATAATTATGATAATAATTATAATAAAAAAAAATAATAGTAATAATAAGAATAATAAAAATAATAAAAAGTTAAAATAATAATATTATTATTATTATTATTATAATTATTTTTATTATTATTATTATTATTAATGTTAATAATATTATTCTTAATATTGATAATAATTCTAAACCGTGAAAGTGCTCTGGTTAAAAAGAAAAAAGAAAAAAAAATTTTCAAAAACGAAATTCTGGACAATTTTCTTATTTTGCAATAAAATTTCCGTTTTGGAAATTTTTTTTCCTTTTTTTTACTAAAAAAAATTCAACGGAGCCTTTCGCATTAATTATGTTAACATATTAATTGTAAAGTGCGTCTTCCAAATGATGTCTTCCAAAAAGAAAAAAAATATATATATATAATTATAATAAACCTAATAATTATACAATTTACGATATAAAAGGTTAAGAAAAAAAAACGGTTTTT
The DNA here is from genome assembly GCA_032872475.1 of Leptopilina myrica (nomen nudum). Classification (NCBI taxonomy): domain Eukaryota; kingdom Metazoa; phylum Arthropoda; class Insecta; order Hymenoptera; family Figitidae; genus Leptopilina; species Leptopilina myrica (nomen nudum). Next base: position 35,687,497 of record CM065466.1, read on the forward strand.
TCGTTTTTAAAAACTAATTTTACGAAAAAAAATATCAAATTTACAAAAAAAAATTTTCTTTCGTCAACGCTTTTTTATATAATAAATAAATAAATAAATAAATAATAATTTGACAACGAGATGAAAGAATAAATTTTCCGAAAAATCGAAAATAAAAAAATAATTTTTCACTTTTGTTTTCAATTAGGAAAAAAATTATTAACTTTTCCGAAAGAAAAAAAAAGAGGAAAACTTGATTCAAATAAATGAAAATGAGAAATAATTCACAGAAACAAAGATTATTTCCTTTCCTGAAGGAAAATATATTTTCTCTCATTTTTCTTTGAAAGAGAAAAGAAAACTTGCAAATTAAAAATTAATTGTCAAAAAGGAGAATTTCTTGAAAAATAATTTTCCATTGAAAAAGAAAAATAATTGCAAATTGAAAATAATTTACAATAAGAAAATTTCTTTCAGAAGGAAAAATTGTCTTTTTTTTGGTATTGAAAAAGAAAAATAATTGCAAAATTGAAAATAATTTACAAAAAGAAAATTTTTTTTCTATTGAGAAAGAAAAATAATTGAAAATAATTTACAAAAAGAAAATCTCTTTCACAAGAAAAATTTTTTTTTATCTAATGAAAAAGAAAAATAATTGCAAATTTAAAATAATTTACAAAAAGAAAATTTGAAAACAAGAAAAAAATTGAACATGAGAAATAATTTAGTAAAAAAAAAATAATTTCTTTTTCTTTTCTTTTTTTTCTATCAAAAAGAAAAAAAAACTATTGTATTACAAATATATATAAAAATAAAAAAATATATATAAAAAAAAATAAAAAACTGTTGACCAGATGAGAGATTAATTATGAAAAAAAAGTTGTGTGTATAAAAAAAATCATTGTTTTTGAGAGAAATTTTTTGAAAACAAGGATTTTCGAATGTTTTTTTGAAAACTCTTGAATGTCTTCCAATTAAAAAAAAAAAAAAAACTAAAATAATTGTATGTGTTTGAGATAATTATAGTATTGTGAACAGAGGAATACAAAAAAAAATATCAAATCTTTAGATGTTATATTACGAAAAAAAACAAGTTGAATAGAATATTTATGCGTTACAGATTATTATAAACATAAAGGGGCTTCCATATTACGAAAATGAAGAAAATATATATCAACAATTTTAACAAAAAATGAAAAATTGGAAAAATTTAATTTAATTCTCTTTCCTTGAGATAGAAAAAATTTTTTTTCTTATCATTTTTATTGTATTATTAAGTTCCAAATTTTTTATTTATTCCATAATTTTATCAACTATTTGTTTCTCTATTTTCGCAAAATTCTATTTTCAATAATTATTTCAAACAGTTTGTTCAATTATTTTTGTAAGAATTTTTTTTCAATTCTTTTCTCTTTTTTTCAATAATTTTGTCAATTTGTTTTCAATTATTTTAAAAATAATTTTGTACGAATTTTTCTTAATTCTTTTTACCTTTTTCAACTATTTTTTCAATAATTTTGTCAATTTTTTTCAATTATTTTTGTAAGAATTTATTTCCATTCTTTTTTCTCTTTTTCAACTATTTTTTCAATAATTTTGTCAATTTTTTTGCAATTATTTTTTTCAATAACTTTGTAAGAATTTTTTTCAATTCTTTCTTCTTTTTTTTCAACCATTTGTTGCAATAATTTTGTCAATTATTATGTCAATTTTTATTTTTAAAACAATTTTTTCCAAATTAAATTATTAATAAATGTGGGAAAGTAAATTTCAAACACTTTCTCCTGGACGATAGTGAAATTAGGGAAAAAAAAGAAGAAGAAAAAGAAAACTGATCTTCACGCTCTATTATTCATCGTTTTGATAAAAACTAGAAATTCCCAGAAATCGTCACTAGTTTATTTTTACGTTTCGTGTCAAAAACATGAAATTTTTAACAGTGAGTATTGAAATAAATTTTTTTTTAAATAGACAAAAATTCAGTTGTCAATTGAAAGAAAGGAAAATTCGAAACTAAATAAAAACTGAAGTAAAATTTAGTTTAAAAAAATTAAAATTTAGAAATCAATTCGTTTTAGAAATCAAAACTAAATAAAAATTCGAAATTAATATATTTTGAAAACTAAAAACAATTCGAAATTAAAAAAAAAATCCCCCGAGGATAAAAATAATAAAAATAATTATTTAATAATAAAATTTTATTTTCTCAGATTTCGACTTTTTTCCTCAGTTTGTGTCTCATTCTGAAAATGGTGAATTCTTACGAAAATGAAGACAACGCAGCTGAAGAAAAAGAAGAAGAAGAAGAATACGAGGAAGAATCCAATGAAGATGGTAATTAAAAATATTTATTTTTATTTCTATGTTTAAAAAAATATTTCCATGAAATTAAATAAATAAAATTCTGTACCTTTCGTTTTTTCTTTTTTCTTTTTTGTCGTAGAAGTTCCGCGAGTGAAAATAAAAGTTTTTCGTGGACCAATGGCAGAAGAAAATGGCGAATTATTTGCACCCTGGGGTTATTGGATAAAACAGCCGAGTTTCAAGTGAGAAAAATTGCAACAACAACAACAAAAAAGAAGATTTATTCTCAACGAATTTGATTCGACATTTCCATTAATTGTTCGTATCTTTTTTTTAATTCTTCCGGCTCGGCTAGAAATTTTTGCCAAAGAATCGTCTTTTCTCTCTCTAATCCATTTATTTTTTCCTGTTAGAAAACAAAACAAGATTTTTCTTTCAATTATTTTTTTCTAACGAGAAGAAACTTTCGAATAAGTAAAAATAAAAATATTAATTTAGTAAAGTATTTTTTTCAAACGACAAAGTAATTTTCCTATTTTGATTTTAATTGCGAAGAAATGATTATTTTTCAAAGTCACAAGAGAAAGGAAATTTTTATTTCGATTCTAAATTGCGGCAAAAGAAATTAAGAATTTCTATTAAGAAATTACAGAAAAGACTTTTATTTATATAATTATTATATTATATTTAATAAATAATTGAAATAAAGAAAAAATTATTCTCACCATCATTTCCTTTAATTTATTTCTAACAATCAAAACTTCAGTCTGCACTCCAGAAAGATTTCTCTCCATTCTATCGATTTGATTTTCCACCTCGAGGGAAAGTCCCCCTGAATTTTGTATTTCACGATTGTAACTTTCAATCATATTTCGATCACTGGAAAAATCGATGAAATTCAATTAATAATTTTAGCATTTGTTTTCGGTTTTAAAAAATTAACTTAAATGGAAAAAGAAACAAATACTTACAATAATTGTAAACTATTTACATTATTATTCATTGACTCGCAAATATTTTCCCTTAATTTCTCATTTTGCTCTAAAATTTCATTGAATTTCTCAATCGCCATTGGCAGTGAATTGGGATTTTCCCCAATTTCCATCATGGCTGTGAAATATTTACTGAAAAAATTGTCATTTTCGATTGAGACGCTGTTCAGTTGATTTTTCGCCTTCGTCATCCAAATCTGTTTGTCGAAAGGAAAATTTGAAATTATTTTTTTTTTTAAACTAAAGCCAAAAACTATTTTTGGAAGAAAATTCGATTCAAAAACTAATTTTGAAAAGAAAATTCGACTTAAAACTATTTTTGAATGAAAATTCAACTAAAAACTATTTTTGAAAGTAAATTCAACTAAAAACTATTTTTGAAAGTAAATTCAACTAAAAACTATTTTAAAAAATAAATTCAACCAAAAACTATTTTTAACGAAATAAAAACGTGATAATTAGAAAGAAAAAAAATTATTCTGACTGAAAAATATTCGAAATTAAAAATAATTCGTGATTGAAAATAATTAGAATTTAAAAAAATAGAATCAAGACAGAAAAATATTCGAAATTAAAAATAATTTGCGACTAAAATTAATGGAGACTGAAAAATATTCGAAATTAAAAATAATTCGCGGCTCAAATGATTCCAAACTGAAAAATATTCGAAATTAAAAATAATTAGCGACTGAAAATAATTAGAAAGAAAAAAATGATTCGAAACTGAAAAATATTCGAAATTAAAAATAATTCTCGACTAAAATGACTCGAGAATGAAAAATATTCGAAATTAAAAATAATTCGCGACTAAAATGATTCCAAACTGAAAAATATTCGAAATTAAAAATAATTCTTGACTAAAATGATTCCAAACTGAAAAATATTCGAAATTAAAAATAATTCGCGACTCAAATGATTCCAAACTGAAAAATATTCGAAATTAAAAATAATTCGCGACTGAAAATAATTAGAAATTTAAAAAATGATTCGAAAATAAATAAAAGAAATAAAGAGGGAAAATTTAAATGAAAAATAAATACTCACACAACGTTTTGTACACGAGGAATATTCCATTTCGAGATAATTACGAACGTCAGTGACAAATTCCTCGATTTGCGTTAATTTTTGATTTTCCAATTCAACGAGAATGTAGAGTAAATCGGAATGCATGTGACCGCGATGTCGTGCCAGGGTGAGAAGATTTTTCAATTTTTTCACTGAAAATTCCCTCCGCTCATCGGTCGCCTTTGCATTCTCAACGAGAATTCTATTTAACATTGAACTCACGTATTTATCGACACTCTCCGGAATTTGATGTTCCTTCAAAATTGTCACTTGTTTCTCTAAATTATCACTTTTTACCTTCAATTCCATTATTTCCGCTCTGTGAATGATTTAAATGAAAAAATAAAAACTTACAATTGATAAGAAATCAATAAAAATAGAAGAAACGAATTTCAATTCTAATTCAAATTCAGTTCGAATTTAATTCAAATTCAATACGAATTTAATTCAAATTCAGTTCAAATTTTGTTCTAATCTAATTCAAATTTTGTTCTAATTTAATTAATTTAAATTCAGATCGAAATTAATTCAACTTAGTTCACATTTCATTCAAATTCAGTTCAAATTTTGTTCAAATTTAATTAATTCAAATTCAGTTTAAATTTAATTCAAGTTCAATTCGAATTTAATTCAAACTTAGTTCAAATTTAATTCAAATTTAATAAATTCATATTTAATTCAAATTTAGTTCAAATTTTGTTCTAATTTAATTATTTCAAATTTAATTCAAATTTAGTTCAAATTTAATTCAAATTTAGTTCAAATTTAATTAAAATACAGTTTAAATTTAATTCAAATTTAATTCGAATTTAATTCAAACTTAGTTCAAATTTAATAAATTTATATTTAATTCAAATTTAGTTCAAATTTAATTAATTTAAATTCAGTTCGAATTAAATTTAAATTCAGTTCAAATTTAATTCAAATACAGTTTAAATTTAATTCAAATACAGTTTAAATTTAATTCAAATATAATTCAAATTCAGTTCAAATTTTGTTCTATTTTAATTAATTCAAATTCAGTTCAAATTTAATTAATTCAAATTCAGTTCAAATTTAGTTCAAATTTAATTAATTTAAATTCAGTTCAAATTTAATTCAAATACAGTTTCAATTTAATTCAAATATAATTCAAATTCAGTTCAAATTTTGTTCTATTTTAATTAATTCAAATTCAGTTCAAATTTAATTAATTCAAATTTAGTTCAAATTTGAATCAAATTTAGTTCAAATTAAATAAATTCAAATTTAATTTAAATTCAGTTCAAATTTTGTTCTGATTTAATTATTTCAAATTTAATTCAAATTTAGTTCAAATTTAATTAATTCAAATTCAGTTTAAATTTAATTCAAATTCAATTCGAATTTAATTCAAACTTACTTCAAATTTAATTCAAATTTAATAAATTCATATTTAATTCAAATTTTATTCAAATTTAATTAATTTAAATTCAGTTCGAATTCAATTCAAATTAAATTCAAATTAAATTCAAATTCAGTTTAAATTTAATTAATTCAAATTTAGTTCAAATTTAATAAATTCAAATTTAATTTAAATTCAGTTCAAATTTTGTTCTAATTTAATTAATTCAAATTTAATTCTAATTTAGTTCAAATTTAATTAAAATTCAGTTCAAATTTAATTCAAATTCAATTAGAATTCAATTTAAATTTAGTTCAAATTTAATTCAAATTCAGTTTTAAATTTAATTTAAATTTAGTTCAAATTTAATTTAAATTCAGTTCAAATTTAATTCAAATTCAATTAGAATTCAATTCGAAAAAAGTCCAAACTAAATTCAAAATCAGTTCAAATTTAATTCAAATTCAATTAGAATTGAATGCGAAAAAAGTCCAAACTAAATTTAAATTTAGTTGAATTCAATTAATTAATTAATTAAGATTAATAAGCGAAAGAAAATAAATTCTACTCACTTGAGAAGTGCTAAAGTTTTAGGGATTAAAACATTTCCGTGATTGTAAATTTTTTGCGCGCTATCAATCATCGCCTGTGTTGCTTCCTTTCGTCCTTTAGCGAGAATTTGCGATAATTTCGATTTATTGAGCCTGGAAAATGTTTTCAAAAGGAAATTTAAAACCCAAAGACAAAACTTAAAAAAATAAAGATTAAAAATACCAAGAATTAAATTTTTAACGAAGAAAAATTAAATTAAAAAAAAAAATACGCTTTTATAAAAATTAAACAAAGACAAAAGTCTAAAAATATGCCAAGGATGAAATTTTTAACGAAGAAAAATTAAATAAGAAAGGTAAGAAAATAAAAAAGTGGGAAAAATACCGTTGTTGAATAGTTTTCAACTCGAGAATTTTCTTCTCCAAATTTTGCTTCTCGTCGGAATAGTCCAAATTAATATCGGGCTCGGTATTAATCGAAGACGTGCGTTCATCTTCATTAACTTCGTCGGTTCCGAATTCTTTTTTAATGTAAACTTTCAAATATTCACTGTAAGTTTCCATGTGTTTGACAAAAAAATCCAAAGGCAATTGCGTCCAAAGGCACGGTGCAAATTTCTGTAAAATTATTCTTTCAATGTTAACAATCGTCGCTTGAAAAATTTATTTTTTAAATTTTGTTTACAAAATAAAGGCGAAAAAGAAAAAAAAATATAAAGACAAACGGAAAAAAATATAAAGACGAGCGGAAAAAAATATATAAAGACAAACGGAAAAAAATATAAAGACAAAAGGAAAAAATATAAGAGCAAACGGAAAAAAAATATAAAGACAAAAAGAAAAAAATATAAAGACAAACGAAAAAAAATGTAAAGACAGAAAGAAAAAATTTAAAAACAAACGGAAAAAATATAAAGACAAAAAGAAAAAATATAAAGACAAACAGAAAAAAATATAAAAACAAACGGAAAAAAATATAAAGACAAACAGAAAAAATATAAAGACAAACAGAAAAAATATAAAATCAAAACAAATTAAATAAATACATTAAAAATAAAGGCAAGAAAAATAAAAACATTAAAACTGTGCGCAAAAAAAATTAATAGAAAGCTGAGAAAAGCAAAAACAAATTAATAAATTAAAATCGAAATGCGACAAAAATGAATATAAAAAATACATTAAAATCGAAAGGAAAATTAAATAAATGATAAACCTTTTGAGAAGCGTCGGAATAAATAGTAACAAGCTGCTCAACTTGCTCCGAAAGTTGACGTTGAATTGACTCATATTTTTCCATTATTTCGAGACTTTCTTCAAAAGCAAGTTTTTCACCAAATTTCAATTTCGACAATTCGTCTTCTTCCCTTTCTATTCTCTCATCCAATTTATTCTCTATATTTCTATCCGACAATAAAAAAAAACCAGAACAATTATATATTATAGTAAAATTATTCTTGTTTAGTATCAAAAATTTTTCACTAAATATTCTAATTATTTGTAAATTATTTCTAATTCTTTGTAAAAATTTAATTATTAGGAAAAAAAATTCGAAATTAAATTAAAGAATAAATTCAATATTTTAACTCTAAATTTTTTATAAAGTTATTTTTAAAAATTCAATTAATTTCTATTCAATAATTGTATGTTCAATTTCAATAATTGACAAACATAATTATTATTTACAAAACAGAAAAGAAATTGTTCATAAAATTCAAATTTTTTTAAAATTAAAATCACGAAAAAATTCCATTCTTTGAAAGAAAAAATAAAATTCTTCAAAAAGAAATGAATTAAAATTAAAAAAGAAATTAATTACAATTAAAAAAAAATTGATGGAAATTTTTATTGCCAAAAATTCAATATTTTTCATAAATAATTAAAAAAAAGGTTTAAATTGCAAAGAATTTTAATACTTATAAAAATAATAATTGAAATGTTTCGAAGAATTTAATATTCAAATTTTGAGAAATAAATTAAATTGTTATAAAGAATTTTATAGAAAGATTTGAAAATAATAAAAAATTTTTTCTTTTTTTGTAAATATTTCGACGATAATTGAATTACGTGGAATATGAAAATAATTCAATTTTTTTGAAGAATTTATTAACAATTTTTGGAAATAAATAAAATTTATGAAAATATTTTAAAATATTTGAATTCAACCGAGGAATTTAATTAAAATTGTTTTGAAAAAAATTTAATTCCTGCAAAAACAAGAATTTTATTATTTTTGAAAATAATTGAAAGTTAGTCAAGAATATTATTATTTTCGAAAAAAAACTGAAATATTTTTAAGAATCTAATTATTTTTGAAAATAATTGAAATTTTGTTAAAATTTTTGAAAATATTTGAATTTTGCCAAGAATTTTAGAAAATAATTGAAATTTTTCCAAGAATTTTATAATTTTTTAAAATAATTGAAAGTTTGCTAAAATTTTGGAAAATATTTGAATTTTGCCAAGAATTTTAGAAAATAATTGAAATTTTTTCACGAATTTTAATATTTTTAAAAATAATTGAAATTTTACTCAAATTTTTGAAAATATTTGAATTTTGATAAGAATTTTTGAAAATAATTAAAATTTTTCCAAGAATTTTTTAATTTTTGAAAATAATTGAAAGTTTGACAAGAATTTTGTTAAAATTTCTGAAAATATTTGAATTTTGCCAAGAATTTTAGAAAATAATTGAAATTTTGCCAAGAATTTTATTTCTTTTCAAAAACAATTAAATTTTTTGTAAGAATTTAAATATTATTTATTTTTTTTTTAAATAATTGAAATTTTGCCAAGAAATTGATTTTTTTCTGAAAATAATTGAAATTTTGACAAGAATTTTATTATTTTTGAAAATAATTAAATTTTTTGTAAGAATTTAAATATTATTAATTTTTTTTTTAGAATAATTGAAATTTTGCCAAGAAATTGATTTTTTTCTGAAAATAATTGAAATTTTGACAAGAATTTTATTATTTTTGAAAATAATTGAAATTTTGCCAAGAATTTGACTAAAATGTTAAAAAATTGGATTTTTAAAAATATAATTGCAAAGAATTGTATTATTTATAAAAATAATTGAATTGTTTCAAAGAATTTATTAAAAATATTAGGAAATAAATGAAACTTGTGAAAATATTTAAAAATATTTGAATTTATCCGAAAATGAAAATTATTAATAATTGAATTTCTGCAAAATATTTTAATATTTATAAACAAAATTGAATTATTGCGAAGAATTTTACTTTTTTTATAAAAACAATTGAATTATTTCGAAGGATTTATTAAAATTCTCGTAAAAAAAATTGAATTTTTCGAAGTGTGTCGAATTTTTTTTTAAAATTCATCTCTTTCAAGGTATTTAATTGAAATTGTTTTAAAAATAATTGAATTTTTGTAAAGATTTTACTAATTAAAAAAATAATTGTGTGAAATCTTATTAAAAGTTAATGATTCGAAATAAAAATTAAATTTTCTAAATTCAAATAATCGAAAAATTGAAATTACTTTAAGTTTTTCGCTCCCATTTCAAGAGAATGTAGATAATTTTCGTCAAAATTGTGCGCTATTTTAATAGAAGAGAAATTCGCCGATAAATCGTCCTTATTAACATCTGATTCTAAAATTTGTAAAAGATCCGGATTTTCGTTTGTCACCTCAGCGAGACAATCATCCAATTCATCGCCATTTAGAAATTTTCCGGATTTTTTAATTTGAGCCCCTCTGAAAAATTTTATATATTTTACAATATTTAATTTTTACTTTCAGTAAATAATAATTAAAACAGTACTTTTATTATTACTATTTTTTTTTCTTTAAATTTATTATTTATTATTGATAATTTCATTAATTATTATTATTATTATTATTTTCATTTATTTTCAATTATAAAAATAATAAAATTATTAATTCAATTTTTATTATTTTCATTTATTTTCAATTATAAAAATAATAAAAATAATAATTCAATTTTTATTGAAATAAATAATAATTTTTAATAAAAATCATCGTCGACAATACGTAAATAATAATAATAATAATAAAAATACAAAATATCGAGTTAACGATTTTAAAGATACGAAATAGTAAACATAACCTAAAAATGTTCAAATAATAATAATAATTTTAATAGTAATAATCATCGTTATCGTTAATAATATAAAATAATAAAACTAATTGTCAACAATGAGACTTTAACGATTTTAGCAATAAAGAAAAGAAATAAACATAACCTCAAAATATTTACGATGTCTAGAATTGAAACTGAAATATATGGAAAAAAATGCATATTTCTCTGCATTAAAATAAAAATGTAAAAAAAATACTAAGAATTAAGGGTAGTCTTCTTTTGTTTTACTTACAATTTAATTTCCTCTTCTGTTAAAACATTGTCCGGCGATAATTCAGAGCTGAACCATAATAAAAAATCTTTTGACGTTGAATCACTGCAAAGTTCGTCGAGTATTTCATTAGTGAGATTATACGAACGATCGGGAAATAGTTGTTGAATTTTTTTACGCAATTCCTCCGAAGTTATATCCATTTTTTCCTTACACTATATAAATATAAACTTTAATTTCCCTATTTAAAAAAAAGGTTGAATGTTGCGGGAGTGCGGGACAAATGGAATGTAAACAAAAGTGAAGTTTTTAAATAACTGTCAAAATTGCCCAGTTTGACCAATTGCGTTGGCAGGCCTGCTAAGTTCTTTGCATCTATAGTTGAACGTTGTGAACTGACATTAAACCTTTCGCGCGACGCACAGTCGACATTAAAAGTTTGAAACGAACGGAACATCAATTTCTTTAATTTAAATTATAAATCGCAGTGTTAATTAATTAACGGTATTAACATTTGTCACGCTACACGAAGAAGATCAAAAAGAAACGGTTCTTTGTTAACATTCTGGAGCCCAATTTTAACCAGAAAATTATGTTCGTGTCAATTGTCAATTTTGTCAATTGTCACGTTCAATAATAACAATAAACGAAAAAATTTAATGAAATTGAAATAATTCAAAAAATAGCGAATAGAAAAAGGGAAATAATTAAAAAAACACTGGGAAAATTTTTTCTAACCTAAAAAGTGGGTATTATTTAACATCTTTTTTTTATGCAGATTTATTATGATAGAAAAAGGGAAATAAATTAAAAACCGTTTAAAAACACTGCAGAATTTTTTCTAACCTAAAAAGTGGGTTTTATTTAACATACATTTTTTTATAGTAATAATGCAGATTTATTAGATAGAAAAATAACGAATAGAAAAAGGGAAATAAATTTAAAACACTGCAGAATTTTTTTCTAACCTAAAAAGTGGGTATTATTTAACAATCTTTTTTTTATAGTAAAATAGTAAATAATGCAGATTTATTAGATAGAAAAATAACGAATAGAAAAAGAGAAATTAATTAAAAACACACTGGGAAATTTTTTTTCTAACCTAAAAAGTGAAAAAGGGAAATAAATTAAAAACACTGGGCACACTGGGGAATTTTTTTCAAACCTGAAAAGTGGGTATTAAAATTAAACGCATCTTTTTTTTATATTATAGTAATGCAGATTTATTAGATCGCATATGTAATAATAGTATATAGATTAAATATATGCCATAATAAACTTTGACAATTATAAAAAATGAAGAAAAAAAGAAAAACGTCGATAGAATTTTCGATAGTACACAATTTTATATGTACTTTTTATTTTTACAATTAATTAAATTTCAATGCAGTACGCGCACTTCTTTAATATATAATAACAATTCTTTCGAAAATTCAAAAAAAAAAAATTCTTCCATATATCCAAATGTGCGATCGGTTTTTAAGATATAGAATTTTATTTTCCAAATTCCAATTGATTCTCTTTCCAATTATTATAATATAATAATTCTCTAGACGGCGCTCTAAGGTTTTTGAGGTTATGTTCGCAATTTAAAAAATTAAAATACGCATACAAAATGCTCTGAATTGAGTTCAACTTCTTCTCTATTAGAAAATAATGAAAACCAATTTTACTTCCTTTTTTTGTTTTTAAGAAATTAATCCGCAACTTTTATAAAATACGGAATAAAATCCGAGCAACATAACCTTAAAAACTAGAAGCGCCTATCACTAAATCTAAATTTCTCGATAATATAATATAAATGTAAATTCCTATTAGCAGAATAAATATATATATTTATATAGTGGTTCATTTTTTTTTATTCTTTAAAACTGATTCTCGTAATAATTATTTATATTATATAAGATTATATAACAATAAACTTGGTTACCATTTTTTTTTTTGTGAACACTTGGGCAGTCTGAGAAATCGGAATAAATCACACGCGAAGTTACTTCTTTTTCCTTTGCATTTAAATATTTATTATTACGTTAATAATAATTATTATTATTTACGGGTCTCTTACGTTTTTCTCTCTCTACAATTCATGCGCAAACGGCGAGTGCAAAAAACAGTGCTGATAAAAAGTTTTTACATCGAGATTTATTATTTATTCATATAATACGAGTTAGAGATAATTTTTTCTGTAACTAGAATTTGTTTGCTAAATTTTCCTTTTTAGGGGTTAAAAAAGAAACTTTTTTTTTTATAAATATAAAAACAAGAATGTTAATTTTTTTCCAAAATCAAAAAAGCTTGATTTCCAAATCGAAGATATATTTTTTTTAACCATTTTATTAATTTTTTATGAACTAAAATTTTCACTGTCGAAAAGTAGAAGAAATTTTATTTTTTTTTTGCAATTTAATTAAATTTTTTTAAAATTAATAAAATATTTCCCCTTCTGGAGAGAAAAGAGTGGGAATTTTTTTTCTTGCAATTAAAAAATATTTCTCTTCGTTCGAAAATTAATTTTTAAAATACAGTTTTGCGGGCGAAAATGGAGACATTTTTTTTAATTCATTGAAAAATTTGAAAACTTATTTCGAGAAAAATAATTTTTTTTAATTTTTACTAAATAATTTTTTTCGTACAAAATAAAAATTGAATCATTGTTATTCATGTACAAGAGACTCGTTTGGCAGCGCATTTGCTATTTTAAAAAAGAGAAATCACTGTAAATTGGATTTTATATTCGTCAATCAATAAATTTATCGAAATTCTAATATTTAACAAATATATATAATATAATATATAATTAAATGCCACAGATTTTTTTTTTGATTTGTCACTATTTCATCGAGAGTGTTAAAAAAAATTCTGATTCGTTTTTCTAAATGTTTTTTTTTTTGTTTTTTCTTTAGACCACTTTTATTTAATTATTAACTAATTAATTTTTAATTATTAATTTTTAATTATCAATTTTGCATTTTTTAATTTTTAATTATCAATTTTGCATCTTTTAATTTTTAATTATCAATTTTGCATTTTTTAATTTTTAATCATCAATTTTGCATTTTTTAATTTTTAATTATCAATTTTTCATTTTTAATCATCAATTTTGCAGTTTTTAATCTTTAATTATCAATTTTGCATTTTTTCCTTATTATAATAATAATTATTTTTATTAATAGAAAATTAAATTTTTTTCTCTTCTCGAAATTCTATCGAAGACGAAACGAAGAAAAAAAAAACACCGGGTGCTTTATTTTGAGAAAAAGTCGGAAATATATTAAATTTGTCCGAATACTTTCTTCTCAATCTAATGATTATTTTTTTTTAATTATTTATTTTTTATCTTCTCGAACTTTGGACCAACACAACTATTGAAACTTAAAAAACTACTTTTCCTTCAATTTCATTACATGACTATTTACAAAGCTTTGTGGGTTTTTTTTTTTTTTTTTGAAAACTTAATTTTTCTTCCTGTTAGTTTTTATTTTCAATGAAGATTATCGAGAGATTGAAAATTAAGCAATCTCGAGAAATTTCTGGAAAAATTTATCGTTTTTTTAAAAACGTATTTTCGGTTTTATCAAATTTTTTTTTTGTAATTAATGTTTTCCGTTATTTCCGTTTATTTTTCTTTTTTGTTTTCTATCGGGTTTTATAATTCGATTTTTAATTCTATTTTTAAAAAATAAAGCAATATTCAAATTGTTTAAAAGAAAAGCGATATTGAAAGGGGTCGAATTTTTATATTTTCGGTTTTTGTTTTCGAATTTAAAATATAATTGAACGTAATTTCAGACTCAAAATGTAATTTTAACGGTATTTTCGAATTAAAAATATAATTGAACGTAATTTTGAATTAAACACATAATTGAGAACGTGGTTTTTGAATTAAAAATATAATTTCCCAAAACGTATTTTTTCAAATCAGATTTAAATCAAAAACATAATTAAACGTAATTTTGAATTAAAACCATAATTGAACGTGATTTTGAATTAAAAATAAAATCGAAAGTAACTTTAAATTTTAAAAATATTGAACGAATTTTTAGAATTTAAAAATATGATTTTAATTATATTTGGTTAAAATTAAGAATATAGTTGAAATTAAGTTTTAAATTAAAAATATAATATAGAAACTAATTTTTAAATTAAAATTAGTTTTTTTTATCCTCGAACGGCTTAATTTTCCCCTCGACTATCGTATTTGTTTTTTTTCTCATCGACATTTCGTCGAAAAAAAATTGTATCCTATTGGCAAATCAGAGCCGATTCCTTTTGTCTCCGAATTAATCAATTTTTTTTTTAAATTTCTTCTTGAAATTTGTCTAAATTCCATATTTTCTTTTTGTTTAATATTTTTTTTTGTGTATCTGAAGAAAAAGGGATCAGTTCTGCGAGATAAATTAACTAATTCGAGTCACCGAAATATTTCTCTCTTCAAATTTTTTGATTTCAAAGCAAAACTTTTTGTCATATGGATTTTTAACTTTGAAAAATTTCGTTTTTTCTCGGGTTTTTGTGGGAATTTTTTTTCTTTTAGAGAATTTCGGTGGCTTCTGTTGATGAATTATTTTTTGAGCACTATAAATGACCGGGTGCATGACTCACGTCCATTTCCATGTCTTCCGTGCTGTCATTTCCGGTATTATGGTGCCTAAGAGTTGATAATAAAAAAATTGTTAATAACATTCTTTAATTTTTAACATAAATTTTATTATTTTAATAATTTTATATTTAATTCGAATTTTTTTTTACATTTTTTTTTGCAATTTTTAAACTAAATTCTTCGCTAGATTCGGGGGAATTTAATTATTTAAAAAAAAATACAATTTTAATAGAATTCACTGTAAACAATTTTTCGTTAATTTTTTTTTTTTATTATTTAAAATGTAATGAAAAATTTTTTAATATTTTTTAATCTTCAAAGCGTGGATATTAAATAAAGAATTTAATTAATTTCGAAATTATTTTAATTATTTTCTTCTTTTTTTGTTTAGGAAAAAAAAGAAAAGTTTACCTGTGCTGATAAAATTGAGCCGAAGGCCGCAAGTGAGCGTCTGGTGTTCTTGGCGAGAAACTGTGAAGACTTCCGCTATGTCCACTTCCGAGGAAAGGCCTCCGGGGACTTCGGGCATGAACAACGCGCGGTTGTTGAGTGTACATTTCTTCTAAAACGCTCGGCGCCACGTAAGTAAATCCCTGAGTCACAAAAACAATGGAAATTAGAAATTGAATTTTTTTTTTTAAACTAATTTTAATAAATTCTTCCTACAAAATTTTTGTTAATTTCAAAAATTTTCTCAAACTTCCATTATTTTCAATGTCTAACTATTTTGAATAAAATTTTAGCAAAATAATTCAATTATTTAAGAAGAAATTTTTAAAAATTAATTTAAAGACATTCAATTATTTTCGTAATTCTTCGCAAAAATTCAATTATGCTCGAAAATTACCAAAAATTCCCGCGTCAAACTTTAAATTATCTTTATAAGTATAATAAAAGTTTTCTTCGAAATTAATCAATTATTTTCGGAAAATTTTTTGATAAAATTCTTGTCAGAATTACAATTATTCTTCATATACAAAAATTTTCATTAAATTTCTCCGGAAAAAATGGAATTATTTGTTTTTAATTCTATTGAACTTTTTTAAAAGTGTTCAATTATTTAAAAATTTGTTGATAAAGTTCAATTTTTGAATAAAATGTTTATTTTAAGAGTTAAATATTAAAATTCTCGTGTAATTTTCTAATAAATATTTTCGAACGAGATATTCACTTATAATCGAAAATTTTAACTGAAATTTATTTTTCAAATCAATATTTATTAGAAAATTCAACAAGAAATCAATTATTTGACTGTAAAAATAAATTTAAAATTAATTTAATTTCATTTTTTAATTAAATAATAATTGAATGTTTCTAAAAATCGAAATTTTAATAAAGAATTTTATCAAAATTTAATTATTTTTTTTTGTATTATTAAACATAACTATTATTATTATTATTATTATTATTATTTATTGTCAAGAGACAAATTTAAAAAAAATTTTTAACAATAATTTCATTTTTCGAAGAATTTTGAAGAAAATTTTGTATATATTAAAAATAATTGAAATTCTGTCACGAAATTTATGAAAATTTTTGAATTTCGTAGAAAAATTTAATTATTTATAAAGGCAATTTGAAATTTAAATGAAAATTAAAAATTTTAACAAGACTTTTTTGTAAATTTTCAAATATAATTGATATTTTGCGAAGAATTATATTTCCTTCTGAAAATAATTGAATTGAATATTTAAGTAAAATTTCGATCAAAATTCCCTGACTTTTCAAGGTTTTTTTTTCAATTTTTACATAATTCCCTTAAGTAAATATTTAATTATTATTGTTGATATTTTCAAAAAGTTTTAAATAACTCTCCCTTGTGAATATAACTTTATTCGATTTCTTTAAAATTCTCCAAAATTTCTGATCAATAATTTCTTTCGATTATTCTTAAATTTCTCTAAATTAGTTTACGTTTTTCTCTAAATTTCTCTAAATTTTCTATGAATAGAAAATTCATATTTCTTTCCATTTCTTTAAAATTTCTCTAAAATTTTCTATGATTGGAAAATTTAGATTTCTTTCGATTTCGTTAAACTCTAAATTCTCTATTCATAGAAAATTTAAATTTCTTTAGATTTCTTTAGATTTTAAAAAATTTTTTTAAATTTTTCTTGAATATTTTCTTACTTGAAATATCAAATTTGCTGATTCGCTTAATGTACTTTCAACCGGAGAATCGACAGGCACTGTCGCTGTGAATTGTTCATCGAATTGTGACGTATCGTCTGCACTTTTCTGCAAAAAAAAAAAAAAAAAAAAAACCAAGAGACTTTAAATTAATATTAAATTACAATTTTTACAATTATTATTAATGTAATAAGTTAACAATTATTTTAAATATAATAAGTTAACAATTATTATTAATATAATAAGTTAACAATTATTGTTAATATAATAAATTAACAATTATTGTTAATATAATAAACTAACAATTATTGTTAATATAATAAACTAACAATTATTATTAATACAATAATTGAGTAAAACTGAAATATTTGTATTTTTAGCTCTAATTCTTCTTCTCATTAACGATAAAAATGTATAATATTTTTCCCTTACCAATGAGGGCTTAAAGGGTGGTTCCAATTTTCGCGAAATAACATCCTGCCAATTGATGTGCGAGAAAAAATTGTGTTTCATTATTTGCTCCGCGTCTTCCGGTCCGGAGCCTAACCTTTGAATAATTTGTCTCTGCAATAAAAGAAGAAGAAGATTTTTGTAATTTTTACTAATATTTTTCGATTTTTCGCATTTTTAAATAATTAACTAATTGACTGACTTTTAATAATTTGCGAATTAAATCCCTCGCTTCGGATGTGAGGTACTGTGGAAGTGTTAGTCGTCCCCTTAAAATTTTCTCTATCGTTTTTCTTCGATCCGCACCAGTGAAAGGAGGCTGCGAACAATAATTCAGAGAATATTTAGATTTTTGAGAAATTTTTCCTTCTTCACTTTAGAACGTTTTTTTTTTAACGATGAAAGTTTTTAATTTAACAACTTTAGCAATAAATTAATAAATAAATAATAAATTAATTTAACGTCTTGAAGGAAAAATTTGTTAATTTAACGACTTTGGCAAAATTTTTTTTTTAATTTAACAACTCGAAGGATAAATTTGTTAATTTAACGACTTTAAGGATAAATTTGTGAATTTAACAACTTTGACGATAATTTTTTTTTAATTTAACCATTTTAATGATAAATTTGTTAATTTAACGACTTTAAGGATAAATTTGTTAATTTAACGAGTCTAACGATAAGTTTGTTAATTAAGCGACTTGGACGATAATTTTTGTAATTTAACAATTTTTATGATAAGTAAAAAATTAAAAAGGGAAAAAATACTTTGAAAATTAAATAGAGAAGAGAAAAAAAATATTTTTCTACCATTCCTGTGAGCATGTCGAACATCAAGGCACCCAAACTCCACCAGTCGACTGCTTTTCCGTGTCCGTTTCGCGTTAGAATTTCCGGTGCCCTGGGAACGTTTAAATGATTTGTTAATTGAAAAAAGCAGTAAAAAAAGAAGGAAAAAATAGAATAAGAAGAAAACAATTTTTAAAAGAAGTAGAAAAAAGAAGAAAAAAAGTATTAAAAAAAAGGAGAAAACAACAGGAAAAAAGTGGAAAAAAGAAGGAAATAATAGAAAAAAGTAGAAAAAAGAAGAAAATAATAGAAAAAAGTAGAAAAAAGAAGAAAATAATAGAAAGAAAGTAGAAAAAGGAAAGAAACAATATAAAAAGTAGAAAAAAGAAGGAAATAATAGAAAAAAGTAGAAAAAGGAAAGAAACAATATAAAAAGTAGAAAAATATAAAAAATGATTCGTTCTTTCTACGAATAACAAAAAGTAAATTAAGACAAAAAAAAGCAGAAAAAAGACTGACATGTATTCGATAGTTCCGCAGAAAGTGTGTGTTACAGTTCCCTCTTGAATATGTTCCTTACAAAGACCAAAATCCGTTAATTTCACATGTCCTTCACTGTCCAGAAGAATATTTTCCGGTTTCAAGTCTCTGTAATTGTTACCAAAAAAAGATTTCAATATTTATGACCAAGAATTGAAAAAAATTTCCATTTTCTTTAGAAACATAGTTTTTCTAAAACTGTTTCTTCTTTTTTAAAGAAAAAACAAATTTTTTCTTTAGCAAATTATTAATTTATACGAATTACAAATTACAACTAATAATTGTAGAAAAATGTCTCGAAAGAAAAGAATTATATTTAGAAATATTAATTAAATTCAATTATTGCTTCAAAAATTCTTCGGAAATAGTGAATTGTTTTTTTAAACAGTAAAATTTATCGTCAGAATTCAATTATTTTTAAAACAATAAAAATTCTTCTAAAAAAATTGAATTTTGTTCAAAAATTAAAAAAAAAAAAAAAAATTCTTGTCAAAAATACAATTATTTTGAAAAATTATTAAATTCTTCATCCGAAATTCAATTATTTTGAAAAATTTTAGTAAAATTCTTGTCAAAAATTCAATTATTTTCCAATATAATAAAAAATTCTTTGGCAAAATTTCATTTATTTTCAGAAAAAAGTGAATTTCTTGGCAAAATTTCAAAAAAAAATTATCAAAATAATGAAATTCTTTATTAAAATACAATTATTTTCAAAACTATAAAAATTCTTCTAAAAAAATTCAATTTTGTTCAAAAATTAAAAAAAAAAAAATTCTTGTCAAAAAATTCAATTATTTTCCAATATAATAAAAAATTCTTTGGCAAAATTTCATTTATTTTCAGAAAAAAATCAATTTCTTGGCAAAATTTCAATTATTATAAAAAATAATTTAATTCTTTGATAAATTCCAGTTATTTTCAAAAATTTTAGTAAAATTCTTGTCAAACTTTCAATTATTTTTAAAAATTATAAAATTCTTCGAAATATTTCAATTATTTTCAAAAATTTTCGTCAAATTCATGTCAAAATTTCAATTATTTTCAAAAATAATAAAATTTTTGTCAAAATTTCAATTATTTTCAGAAAAAAATCAATTTCTTGGCAAAATTTCAATTATTATAAAAAATAATTTAATTCTTTGATAAATTCCAATTATTTTCAAAAATTTTAGTAAAATTCTTGTCAAACTTTCAATTATTTTTAAAAGTTATAAAATTCTTCGAAATATTTGAATTATTTTCTAAAATTCTGGTCAAAATTTCATTTATTTTCAAAAATAATAAAATTCTTGACATAATTTCTTGTCTTTGCAAGAATTAAATTATTTTTAAAACAATTTTAATTAAATTCCTCGAATTCTTCGAAACAATTCAACTGTTTTTATAAATACAACAATTCTTTGAAGGAATTTAATTATTTTCAATCCAATTTGAATAAAATTACACGAAAGAATTTAATTATTTTCGAAAAATTTCTATAAAATTCAATTTCAACAAAAATTTTTTTAATTCTTTACAAAATAATTCAATTATTGTCAAAATATTTATAAAAAAGGAAAAAAATTCATTATTTTCAATTATTTCTATAAAGAGTTCTTCATAGCAATTAAATTATTTCTCAAAATTTTGAATATAAATTCTTCGAGACATTTCAATTATTTTAAAAATAGTAAAATTCTTTGCAATAATTCATTTATGTTGATAAATAATAAAAATCCCTTTGCAGAAATTTAATTATTTACAAAACAATGTTTTAATCGAATTTCTCGAAAGAATTTTAATCTTCAAATATTAACATAAATTTAATTTATTTTCTAAAATTTTACAATTTTAATAAAATTCTTCTTCATACAATCGAATTGCTTTGAAAATTTTCAATTTCAATTTTTTAAGAAACTCCATTAGTTTAATGAAAAATTCAAAGAAATTCTTCAAAAGAATTGAATTAGGTTTCTTGAAAAATTTTAATAAACATCTTCACGAGAATTTAATAAAATTTTTCGAAGGATTTGTATTATTATAAAATTTTTGAATAAACTTCTTTTGCAAAAATTCGATGATTTTCAATACATTAGGTTTACAAATTGAAAATATTTGAAAAAAAAATTATTAAAAAAATTTAAGAAACAAAAAAACAAAGAGCAATTGCTTCTTTTTTTGTTTCTTAACTTTTTTCTATAATTTTCCAAACTACGAACAGATTACCGGATCACGAACTTTATTAATATGGAATATTATTATTATTATTATTATTATTATTATTATTATTATTATTATTATTATTATTATCATAAATAATTATTTTCTCTTTTCTTGTAGGATTAAAATTTACATCCGACAAAAATATAAAAACAAACAAACAAACAAAAAGTGTAAAAACTCACCTATAAATTATTCCCTGATTATGAAGATGTTGCAAGGCGAGAATTATTTCCGATAGATAAAAACTGTAAATATTCAAATAAAGAAAATCAGAATTATTATTCACACGGAATTGTACAGATGGAAAAAAAAAGTAAATTAGAATTCTTTTTTTTTTCTTTTTCTTTAAAATGGGTAAAAACAAAAATGTTCTTTTTACGAATAAGAAAAATGTTTACCATGCGGTGTCCTCGAGAAAAATGCCCTCACGTTCCAAGTACGTGAATAATTCTCCTCCACAGAGATATTCCAAAATAAGGTACAATTTCCCACCGGTTTGAAAAGCGTACATTAAATTAACGATGAACGGATGCTGGAAAAATGATAATAATAATGATAAAAATAATAATAATAATAAAAATAATAATAATAATAATAATAATAAAAATAATAATATTAATAACAACAATGATGATAGTAATAATTTTAATAAATCAATATTCAAATTAGTTTCAAACAAAAAAAAAAAACAAAGAATTTACAAAAATTTACAAAAAAAGAATCGTCACCTTTACAGCTTCCAAAATATTCCTCTCTGCTTTGGTATGCGCTGTGTCTTTTTGGTTTCGAATAATCGAAGCTTTTCGCAAAACCTTAAAATAAGAAAAAGAGAAATTTTGAAAATTTTATTCTTTTTTTGGTTTTATTTTATTTTATTTTATTTTTTGTTTGAATAATAATTATTAAATTAATTTTTCTTTTTTTGTGAAAGAAAGAAAAATATTTTCGCACCTTCATTGCAAAAATGCTGCCTCTATCTTTGCCAGTGACTTTTCTCACTTGAAAAACTTTTCCGTAACCGCCTTCGCCCAAAATTTTGCACAATTCAAAATCCTGTGGTCCCGTTTTCTCCTGGCCAGGATTCACATTTTGCTCTGACAATTGAACTCTCTCGACATTCTCCGATCTGTTGATTAATGAATAATAATTAACACAATCCTTCACGATTACTTAAATAAATTAATAAATAAATAAATTTATAAATAAATTTATAAACAAATTTATAAATAAATATATAAATAAATAAATTTATAAATAAATTTATGAATGAATAAATTTATAAACAAATTTATAAATTTATAAATAAATAAATAAAATTATTTATTTGAATAGAAAAAAGTGGAAAGAAACTTTTAATAGTTCCACTATTTTTCTAATTTATTCTCTATTATTTACTTACAGTTAATTAATTTATTTATTTCATTTCTATTTATTTCTATTTATTTTTATTTTCTTTATTTTCTATATTTCCTCTCTTTTCTTATTTTATTTATTTTCTATATTTCCTCTCTTTTCTTATTTTATTTATTTTCTATATTTTCTCTCTTTTCTTATTTTATTTATTTTCAATATTTTCTCTCTTTTCTTATTTTATTTATTTTCAATATTTTCTCTCTTTTCTTATTTTATTTATTTTCAATATTTTCTCTCTTTTCTTATTCTGCTTGTGAAACATCTAAAATTATTATTTTCTTTAACAAAAAAAAATTGAAAAATCGATTAAAAATGTAAAAATGAAATAAATTTTTTTCTTTCTTTCTTCATTCTTTTTTTTTTCTCAATAAGTGCGATAATTTGGGAAAATTCTTGACGAGCTTGAAAAAGTAATTCGTCTCTTTTGTGTCACTTGCAAATTTGGGTGACCTACATGTTATTAATACTAATGTTTGAGACTCTTATTTCATTGATAGAAAACTTTTTCACACTAATTGACAACTATTTTATTGTCATTGAAAAAAATAAATAAATAAAGAAAAAGAATGACAAAAAAAACAACCAAAATCACAAAAATTCTACTTTATCTTATAATTTTTCATTTCGATTTTCTATTAATAAAATAATAATGAAAAAAAAGAGGAAATAAAAAGTAGAAAAAAAATATTCTACGTATTTTAGACCTTGGACTTTAAAAGACGTAATCTCGCATTGAAGATTTTTTTATTTTCTTCATATTTATAAATTTCAAAATTTTATTTACTTTTATAATTTCTTTTTTAGTAATTTTATTTATTTTGTAGTATTTTTTTACAAATTTCTTTAGTTTCTGATTTTCTAACTTTATTTTATTTTAGTTTATTGTTTTTTCAAAAGAAATTCATTTAGTTTCTAATTTTTTATTCTACATTTTATACTTTTTTCAAATTTTATTTGTTCTATAATTTTTCCGTAATTTAATTTCTTTATTTTTTTAAATACTTTTATTTAATTTAGTTTATATTTTCTTTTACAATTTCTTTTTTTTCTATTTTTAACAATTTTCTTTAATTTACTTTATATTTTCATTTACAATTTCTTTTTTTCTATTTTTAACAATTTTATTTACTTTATAATTTCTTTTTTTTATATAATTTTATTTATTTTATAGTATTTTTTACAAATTTCTTTAGTTTCTGATTTTCTAACTTTATTTTATTTTAGTTTATTGTTTTTTCAAAAGAAATTCATTTAGTTTCTAATTTTTTATTCTACATTTTATACTTTTTTCAAATTTTATTTGTTCTATAATTTTTTCCGTAATTTAATTTCTTTATTTTTTAAAATAATTTTATTTAATTTAGTTTATATTTTCTTTTACAATTTCTTTTTTTCCTATTTTTAACAATTTTCTTTAATTTACTTTATATTTTCATTTACAATTTCTTTTTTTTTCTATTTTTAACACTTTTATTTTATTTACTTTATAATTTCTTTTTTTTTACTTTTTTAAACAATTTTATTTTATTTACTTTATATTTTTTTACAATTTCTTTATTTTCTATTTTTAACAATTTTATTTAATTTATTTTATAATTTTTAAAAAATATTATTTATTTCATATATTTATTTATTTATTATTATTTATTTATTAATTTTTTCATTTTATAGTTTTCTTTTCTAATTTTATTTACTTTTTTTACAATTTCATTTAGTTTATAATTTTTTTTTCTTTTTTTATTTATATTATAATTTTTCTTCTGTGTTAATTTATTGTAACGTATTTTCAATAATTAATAATAATAATAATAATAGGGACAACATTAAAAATTATAATAACAATAATTATTTTATTTTAAATATTCTTTTGTCAGAACATAAAAATTTTCCTTTACAACTATTTTTCCCTGCGAGAATAAATTTAACTTTGAATATAAGTTTTACTCTTCTTTCTAAAGCTTCTCTTTTGTGTTTATTTTTATGTCACTCTCAATTTCGTCTTTTTTCTTTGTGATTCTATTTATTTTAGATATTTAAAAAGAAAATTTATTTTTCCCTAATTATTTCCGTTTCGTCTTCTTTTTTTTTATTCTAATTGTTTTACTCTCTTCTAGAAAATCAAAAATTTTACAACAAAACAATAAGGAATTTTATTTTCAACAAACATATATAGGTACAGTGGAACAATGAAATATTTTTTCGAGGATAAAGCAAAAATTTGTTTAAAAAAAAAATTGAATTAATTTATTTTTAAAAAAAACGGTAGTTAAATTAAAAATTTTTGCTAAAAATTTAATTAATCGCAAAGTTAAAACAAAATTATTTTGTCGCGAACATAATATTCAAGGCTATAAAGAAAATTCCTAACCTCAAAAAGACGAGAAAGACATTTATATGAAAAAAAAATACTTACTCGAGCATGGAATTGAGATTAGGACTCATATCGTATTCCCCCTGAAAAAAAAATGGGAGAAAAATTCATAAATTAAAAATTAAGTCCTATTTTTTTTTTTTTGGTAAATAATAAATTTTTTTACAAAGTGCGCGAACATTTATATAAACATAAGCGAAGGTTGAACTCTTCTTCTTCTTCTTTTTTTTTGGGAGAAAATTATCGTCTCGGGGAATTAATAATTTTTTTCTCTTACCTCTCGTGCTTCGATAATATCATCATCGGATTCTTCTTGATTTGTATTTTTATTTGTCTCTCCATCGTGAAGTTCGATATCAAATACACCAGCCATGCTTTTTCGCTTAACGAAAATACATTTAATGCATACACAAACACAATAATAATAATAACAATAAAGTCAGGAAAAAAGGACACTAAATTCTTTTTTCTCTTTTTAGTTTTTCCCGAGAAAGAGATATAATAATTGTCACGTGTTTCACACTTGATAAAAAACTGAAAAAAAATATTCTCACTTCTTTTTTTTCACGTTTATTATAGAGAGAGGAAAAAAAACACTAAATTAAGAATTTTTTGCACGGAAAAAAATTTCTCCTTTCTCTTTATTAATTACACATAGATTTTCATGTATATTAAGTATATTTGCTAACAATAAAAACACCTGTCGTATGTATTTTGTCTTTAGATTCTCGCGACTGTGGTGTCAAAAAAGTTTTTCGCCTTTCCTGTTTCTCTCGATGAGTGTTGTCTGGTTGTCAGTTGTGTTTGTGTCGGTGTCTGTGTTTAGTATTCTTGTATCAGTGTTGAAACAGGAAATTGAACATATCGCTAAAAGGCGGGAGAGGGTAAAACTTTGTAAAATCGGACATTTTTCATTTCTACGTAATTGTTTTTCCCCTGATATAAAAAGTGAAACTTTAAAAACAATTTGAAAAAATTTACATTTCTCAAAGTTTTTCGTATTCCGAAAAATGCAAATTGACAATTTTTATTTATAAATTTCGTGTGAGGGAAAAAAATTCCCCAAGGAAAATTCAAATCTGCGGACTAAAACGGATGCGAACAGGTGCGTAGTTTGGAACTTTGGGGCCCCGTTTAAAAGAGATTTTTTCCTAATCACTATTCACTGTTTTTCAATTTAAAAAAAAGCACATACGTTTTTTGACAGAAAGAAAGTTTTTGTTTATATTTTATCCGTAAATTGTCAAAATTTTCATTAATAAATGGAAAATAATAACAAACGTTTGCTTTTCGGAGATTATCTACGATCCTGATATTAATTATATTCAAGAATATTTCGATTCACGTTAAAAAATTATTAAAGCAGAGCAGAGAAATATTTTTTTCGTGAATATTATCCGAAAAGGAAGAGTATTTTGTTAAAGATCTGGAGCCCAATTTTAACCAGAATTATAAGCAAATAATCTTCTTGGATTTTTGCTGCGTAGGAAATTAATAAAACACTTGACGAAGTAAAAAGTAGTTTTTACGCGAAAAATATTCTAAGGTTATGTTCACGATCATTTTGCTTCGATTAATAATTTTTTTTGTTATACAATATATTTCGTGAAAGCTTAATTCTTATTGAATATTTTAGACGTAATAGAGATTTTGAATGTAACTTTTCGAGAGTCGATTATCTTTATTTGTTCTAAAGTTCCAAAGTTAACGAACATAACCTCGAATTTTGAAAAATTTAATTTTCACTCACGTTTCAAAATTAACAAACCTAACCTCAAATTCTGATCAATCTTTGCATTGAAAATTTTAGTTTTATCCTTTGAAATTTTTTTGTATTTAAATTGTAAAATTTTTGATTTATATTTTTAAAAACTGTAAACTTTGTTGATACGTAACTTTTACCGTTTATCGAGCGTGAAAAATAAATAAAATTTATTAAAAGCATTCAAAAGTAAATGAAATAGAAATTCAATAATTTAAATTAAATACTTATATTACTTAATATTTATTTTCTAGTTAAAAAAAATATTTGAATTTAATTATATTTTCATAAATTTATATTTTATTTATTTATTTATTTAACAGATTTATATTAATATTAAAAATAACGTTCTTTAAGTAGAGGCTTTAAAAATTAGAATAAATAGAAGTTGTTTTTGAATTGATGAAAGAAAAAAAAAATTGTTTCGAAAGGGAAGTAATTGCGAAATTCAAAGGACGATAATTAAACGACATTAGATTTTAATTCGCATTTAATATATTTTATTAGTAAAGGTTGAACATGCGGTACACACACACACACATTCGCCATTGGAAGCGTTATTATAATTTAATTCTTGACTTTATAAACGACGCAAATATACATTTCAAAAAATTTCATTTAAAAAAGATAGACACAAAAAAATTGATGGTCACATTTTATACTAATATTTTTTTATAAATTATACACATATATATTATATTCGCTATAAAATGTATCGTATAATATGTCATCACAAGTATATTATAAAATACTTTGTAAAATAGGAAATATTTTGTAAAATATAGAATACTTTGTAAAATGTAGAATACTTTATAAAAAATTATATATGTTACAAAATGTTTAATATTTTACAAAAGCTCTAATGACGCGCTCGGAAGAAAGGTACCTAAAAAAACAAAGATCTAGAGGTTATGTTCGTAACATTTGGAGCAAAAATACAAAAAGAGAATTAATTCCTCTAACAAATTATTTATGTTAAATTCTTCTTTATACAGAAAATATTCTATAGAAACTGGTTTTTGGATTTATAAAATCAAACAAGAGGTTTAAATCGAGAAAAATCGAAGGTGAACATAACCTACAATTCGTTTACTTCTTTGGTACTTTTCCTGGCAACGCGTCGGATTTCTCATTAATATATTTTATCAACTCGCAAATTATATTTGAATTTAATTTTGTAGTAATAATTTTCATAATATACCCGAAAAACATATTATAATAATAATATAATATATACAGTACAAGAGATAAAATATAATAGTAAATATTTATATACATATACGATTTTTTTTTCTGTTTACAAAAAAGAAAGAAACAGTCAATCCAACAAATACGAAAATCTTGTCAGGATTTCTTGTATTTATTATTTTTCTTATTTTTCTTGACAAAAAAAAATTCGACGACACTTTTTCTATTTAAACATTGATTCATTTTTATTATTTATTTTTCCATTTTTCTTTAATTAAGGATTTCATTTTTTTTACAGGCACATTTTGCAAAGTTAACAATTTAAAAATCATTTAAGTTTTTGTTTCCTTTTTTTTATTTATATTTGTTAAATGTCAATGTCAAAAGTATCGTCACGGGAAATTATTTTCTTTCCTTTTTTTATTGTTTTATGCGAGCAATTCTCTTTATGCGATACAAATGCCGTTTTATTTTTTTTTTCTTGAAACAAAAACGTCTCGAGTAAAAAAAAAAGACGAGTGTTTCAAAATATCGGGGCTTTTTTATTATATATTTTTTTTTTTTGGATAAATTGTGACTAAATTGCCAAGTCGATAAGTTTTGAACGAAAAAGGAAAGAGAGATTCTTTTCTTGTTTCGTAAAAAGGTTCGACAGTTTTTTTTTTTTTTTTTTTTTCTTTTGGTAGCGTTTATAATTATTACAATTATTATACGAGAGATTACTATCATTATCATCATGTATAATAAATCAAAAATAAAAAATAAAAAAAAAAGGAAAAATACAAAAAATTATCTAAGCCTTGGTAATGGAGGTGTTTTATGACGAAAATAGATCCTCAAATTCTTTTTTTTTTCGTGGAAAGTATGGAAATCTCCCTGAGATTTTTTTTTCTTGGGGATTTTTCGTCTCAAAAGACTCCAGTGTCGAAGCAAAAAAATTTTTCTAAAATTAATCTATTTCGATCATTTCTTGATCTTCTATGTTGTGCCTGGGGAGAGAAAATTTTGTTAGTTTTTTTTTAATAAATGTTTTCTTTTCATTATAGTTAACAGACCTGTGATTTGGCATTCGAGAATTGTGGTTGAGATGCGTCCCTCTTGGAGAGAAGCCTCTCATGTAAACTCTGCGTGGACTTCTCGCGTGAACGACCCGAGGTTGTGGATATTCATCCAGTAGACTTGGAGCAACGTAAGTAAAGCCCTAGAATTTTTTTTAAATGTTACTAATATTTTCCTTTTTTTAAAAAGGTACTTAGATAAATTTATTTTGAAGTGAAAGATCCGTTCTTAGGCTTCGTTGAAAATAAATTTAACTTATGTGACTTTTTACGAGTCTGAGTTTCTTAGGTGAAAGCGTCAGGTTGGTAGAAAGGGACATGGAGTCCTAACGTCCCCTCTTGACGCATGCGCATGAACGAGGCTTCAGCGCGCATGCGTTAAGAGGCAAAGGCAGATACCAACCTGACGCATCAACATCAACATCTTAAATCTTACTTTATTAAATTAAAATTAGATCCTAATTTTTGAATTTTAACTTAAAGTGTAATGTTTGAAGTCCAAATGTGGGAACTGACCTCGAATATCAAATTGGCGCTCTCGCTGAGTGTGTGCTCAACAGGCGAGTCAATGGGATCCGAAGCAGTGAAACGTTGATCAAATTGCGAAACATCATCCTCGCTTATTAATGTTGGCGTGAATGGTGGATTCATTCGGCGGCAAATCACATCATTCCAATTGATTTTCTCGAAGAATTTATGATTCTTGACGTGTTCGGCGTCCGCCTGTCCCGAGCCAAGTCTCTGTTTCACTTGTCTCTTGAGCAATTTACGAATTAAATCTCGCGCATCGGCAGTGAGATACATTGGCAGCATTAGTTTACCCTTTAAAATTTTGTCTATTGTTTTCTTACGATTCTCACCGGTGAATGGTGGCGCGCCCGTCAACATATCGTACAACAATGTGCCAAGACTCCACCAGTCAACGGCCTTACCATGACCGCTGCGCATTAAAATTTCCGGCGCCATGTATTCAATTGTACCGCAAAATGTGTGCGTCACTGTGTCGTCTTCAATGTGCTCCTTACAAAGGCCAAAGTCAGTCAATTTGATATGACCCTCAGCGTCCAATAGGATGTTTTCGGGTTTCAAGTCACGATAAATAATTCCCTGTCGATGTAAATGTTGTAGGGCGAGAATAATTTCGCAGAGATAAAAAATGGCAGTGTCCTCGAGGAAGATACCCTCTTTATTTAAATGACGGAACAATTCCCCACCACACATGTACTCGAGAATTAAGTAGAGTTTGCCTCCGGTTTGAAAGGCGTACATCAGATCAACGATGAACGGATGCTGTGAGTAGAGAGAAACATTTTATTTTTCTATTAATCATTCTTTTTTTTCTTCTTTTTTTTAAGATTCGGTTCCATTGGGAAACATGGTTGGAGAATTCAGAGACTACATAGAAACGGAAGATTTTTGATGATTCTTTTGGAAGAATATCAAGAAGGTAAAAAATTATCAGCGAGAGAAAGAAATGTTTCCAATACATTATTTTCTGAATAGAAACGAAAAAGATCTTGTTAAACATCTGGAGCCCAATTTTAACCAGAAAAAAAAAATTAAGCGAAAAAGACTCAGAGATACAGACGAAAAAAAAATGTTTCTAATACATTATTAGGGCCACAGGTCAGGGAATTCAGGGAAAAGTCAGGGAAAGTAAAATTGGTCAGGGAAAAGTAAGGGATTTTTAGTAAAAGTACTGGAAAAAATCGAATTTCAAAAATTCATGAAAAAACTCTAAATTTTGATGTTTTTTTCTTTGCCTCGTAAACTATAAAAATAGCCACGAATTTTAATACAAAACCTTGAATATTTTCTATTTCAGACAATAAATTTCTTTTTAAAGAACTATCATAAAATTATGGAATGAATAATTTTTACAATTTTCATAAATACTATAGATTGATAAAAGAATTTTAGTTAAAAATACTAAAAAAAAAAATTAATTTTGGAAAAGTTACAAATAATTACAGAAATTCAATTATTTTCAAAGGTAATAAAATTTTTCGCTGAAATTCAATTATATTCAAAAATTTAAAAAAATTCTGGTCATTTCAATTATATCTTTAGAAATAAAAAAATTCTTCTCCAAAATTAAATTATGTTCAAATTTTTTTTTTAAATTCTCGTCAAAATTTTCAACTATCTTTATAAATAATACAATTCTTCTTCGAAATTCAATTATTTTTAAAAAACTTTAATAAAATTCTTGGAAAAATTTCACAGCAATTCAAATAATTTACCAAATTTTTTATAACAAAAAAATTCAATTATTCTTTGATGTTTAAACAAAAATTAAATTATTTTTTTAATGTTGAAGAAATTCAATTATTTTTTGAATTATTAACAAAAATTCAATTATTCTTTGAATTATTAACAAAAATTCTATTATTCTTCGAATTATCAACAAAAATTCCTTGAATTTTTAACAAAAAATCAATTATTTTTTGAATTATTAACAAAATTTTAATTATTTCTTGAATTTTTAACAAAAATTTAATTATTCTTTGAATTATTAACAAAAGTTTAATTATTCTTTAAATTATTAACAAAAGTTTAATTATTTTTGATTTTTTTTTACAAAAATTCAATTATTCTTTGAATTATTAACAAAAAATCAATTATTTGTTGAATTATTAACAAAATTTTAATTATTTCTTGAATTTTGAACAAAAACTGAATTATTATCTTCATAAATAATACAATTCTTCTTCGAAATTCAATTATTTTTAAAAACTAATAAAATTCATGGAAAAATTTCAAAAGAATTCAATAATTTACAAAATTTTTGATAAATTTCTTTTAAATAAACTAATTATTTTCATAAATAATAAAATTTTTACAGGAATTCAATTATTTTATATAAAAAATTTCAAATAATTTTTCGAAAAATATCAATTATTTAAAAAGAATTTTATAAAATTCGTCGCAAGAGTTCAATTATTGAAAAAAATTTAACAAAGTTCTTTTCAAGAATTCAATTATTTTTAGAAATAGTGAAATTCTTCACCGAAATTCAATTATTTTTATAAACTTGAATAAAATTCGTTGCAAGAATTAAATTATTTTCAAAAGTTACCAAATTCTTCGCAGAAATTCAATTATATTGAAAAATTTTTGTCAAAATTTCAATTATCTTTGCAAATAAATTATAATTCTTCAATATTCATTTATTTAAAAAAATTTTTTTAATTCTCGTCAAAATTTAAATATATTTAAAAACTTGAATAAAATTCTTGTTAAAATTTTTCAGAAATTCAATAATTTATGAAATTTTTAATAAATTTCTTTGAAATAATTCAATTATTTTCATAAATAATAAAATTTTCACGTGAGTTCAATTATTTAATAAAGAAAATTTTATAAAATTTTTTGAAAAATATCAATTATTTTATTTTTAAACGTTCGGAATTTTAGTGAAATTCAATTGTCACAAAATGAAAGTCTCAAGTTTTTCTATTAATGTTGTAACTTCAAAGTTTATAATTTAAAAAAAAGAATTTTTAATAAATTTGTTATTTCAATTTAAAAATAATTTTCAAAACAAACATAACTTTACAAAAAGATTGAAACTTTGTCATTTTTAATTATCAAAATTTGCGTTTTGTTATTTAAATAATCGAATTTTCTAAAAAAAAAAGTTAATACCTAATTGATTCAGAGAAGAATTTTAGTTGAAAATTCAAGACAATAATTGAATATTGAAAGTGAGTTATTACGTAGTTAAAATTTTTTGGAAACAAAATTATAGAGTTTGCGGAAATCGTAAACTAATTACTTAACATCAAAGAAGGAGAATTAAAATTTTAAAAAAAGTTGCTTTCAAATTTGAGGAAAATGAAAGAAGAAATATAATGAAAAATCGAAGATGAAATCCTGCACATTCAGGAGAATTATCCATGAATATCTTTTCTATCTCGTACTTTAAGTTCACGTACCATGTTTCCCTTTAGAAAAATATTTTCAAAAAAAAATTTTAAAAAAAAATGAGAATTTTATCTTTACTGGAACTTTTTAATGTAATTTCTTTCTGTTTCGAAAATTCATTAATTACCTTGACAGCTTCTAAGATATTTCGTTCGGCTTTAGTGTGTGCTGTGTCTTTCTGATTTCTGATAATTGATGCCTTGCGCAAAACCTATTTAACAAAATTGATTATTTTTTCATTTTCATAATTCTTTTAATTCAATAATTTTTTCAATTTAATATTTTTTTTAATTTATATTTTAGAATTTGACAATTCTTTCAGTTTGGTATGTTTTTAGTTTAATAATTCTTTTGATTTACGAATTTATCTAATTTAATATTTTTCAATTTAATATTTATTTTAATTTTATAT
The DNA here is from genome assembly GCA_032872475.1 of Leptopilina myrica (nomen nudum). Taxonomy (NCBI): domain Eukaryota; kingdom Metazoa; phylum Arthropoda; class Insecta; order Hymenoptera; family Figitidae; genus Leptopilina; species Leptopilina myrica (nomen nudum). Next base: position 35,720,933 of record CM065466.1, read on the forward strand.
TTTTCAATTTAATAGTTCTTTTAATTTGATATTTTTCAATTTAATATTTATTTTAATTTTATATTTTTCAATTTAACAGTTCTTTTAATTGATATCTTTCAATTTAATATTTATTTTAATTTTATATTTTTCAATTTAACAGTTCTTTTAATTTGATATCTTTCAATTTAATATTTATTTTAATTTTATATTTTTCAATTTAACAGTTCTTTCAATTTGATATTTTTAAATTTAATATTTATTTTAATTTTATAATTTTTAAATTTAATAGTTCTTTTAATTTAATATTTTTTCTCAATTTAACAATTCCTTAAAGTTAATAATCATAAATGTAAAAATTTTTTAATGTAAAAAAAATTGTAGGTAGAGAAGAATTTTTGCGTGATAAAAAAAATTGTTTTTACCTTCATGGCAAACAATTTTCCACTGTCTTTGCCGGTTTTTTTACGAACTTGGAAGACTTTTCCGTAGCCACCTTTGCCGATCACTTTGCAAATATCAAAATCTTGAGGTCCAGCTCTCTCCCTTCCTTGATTGACATTTTTCTCCGAAATAACCACCGTCTCCACTTCCGTGTCATCGACATCCGGCCTAGAAAAAGAGAAACATTCTTTCTTAGTCTAAACATAATTTTTTTTAGTTTAAAAATTATTTTTTTTTAACTCAAAATTAACTTTTTCTTCTTACAAAATTGTATTTTCAGCTTAACAATTACTTTTCCAGCCTAGAAATTATTCTTTCTAAATAAAAAATTACTTTCTTAGCCTGAAAATTATTTTTTTTAACTCAAAAAGTACTTTTTTAATGACTAAAAATACTTTTTTAGTTTAAAAATTACTTTTTTTAGCTTCAAAATTACTTTTTTCGCCAAAAATTATTTTTTAACTTACAAATCGTTTTTTTAACTCAGAAATTACTTTTTCAGCCTGAAAATTATTCTTTCTAAATAAAAAATTACTTTCTTAGCCTGAAATTATTTTTTAACTCAAAAAATACTTTTTAACTCAAAAAAGTTCTTTTTTAACTCAAAAAGTACTTTTTTAATGACTAAAAATACTTTTTTAGTTTAAAAATTACTTTTTTTAGCTTCAAAATTACTTTTTTCGCCAAAAATTATTTTTTAACTTACAAATTGTTTTTTTTAACTCAAAAATTACTTTTTAAGCCTGAAAATTATTCTTTCTAAATAAAAAATTACTTTCTTAGCCTGAAAATTATTTTTTTTAACTCAAAAAGTACTTTTTTAATGACTAAAAACACTTTTTTAGTTTAAAAATTACTTTTTTTAGCTTCAAAATTACTTTTTTTTAATTTAAAAATGACTTTTTTTGCCAAAAATTATTTTTTAGCTTATAAATTGTTTTTTTAACACAATAATTACTTATTCAGACTAAAAATTATTCTTTTTAAATAAAAAATTACTTTTTTAGACTAAAAATTATTTTTTCAATTACAAAATACGTTTTTAGCTTCAAAATTATTCTTTTTAAATAAAAAATTATTTTCATAGCCTGAAAATTATTTTTTTAACTAAAAAATTACCTTTTATAATGACTAAAAAATACTTTTTGAGTTTAAAAATTAGTTTATTTGCCTAAAAATTACTTTTTAATTCAAAAAAATTACTTTTCCAATTTAAAAATTACTTTTATTTACCAAAAAAAAATAATTTTTTTAACTCAACAATATCTTTGTTAATTTCAAAATTAATTTTCTTTGTTCATATTTGCAAAGGTAATTTCTCTCTCTCTCTCTCTCTCCTTTTAAATATCAGAAAGAGAGAAATAAAAGAATCATTATCTCAAAAATAAATTACAATCTCTAATTATTTATTAACTTCCGAGAAATTAGTTTTTTTGATAAAAGAAAAAGAAAAAAAAATAATCTTATCGAAATTTAATTTTACTTTTTTATCATATTCTCGACTCTTAATTGTTCTGGTCATTCTTTAGGTTTAAAATATAATGCTTCTAAGTAATTATCAAAGACTCAAGATATACTATTATTATTATATTTAAATGAAGAAAAAAAACGAAAGAATAAACGACAATTTTTTTTCAAATTTTTATACAGAAAAAGTGGGAAATAAATAAAGAGAAGAGAGAGAGAGAGAGAGAGAATTTCATTAAATACTCACTCGATTAATTCAATTAATTCATTATCGTCCGAATTAACTTCGTACTCGACCTCCACCTAAAAATAAAAAATTCTCAATTATTACTGTAATTTTTGTAATAATAATAATAAAATTATTATTATTATTTGATTTTTTTTATTATTATGTATTTATTTATTTAATTACTAACGAAACTATTATTTTTTATTGTTAACAATTATTATAACTCCGCTTCTTTTTTATTATTAAATTTTTCCCCTAAAATTCAAAATTATTCAAACTTCGTTAATTTTTTTTTCTTTAGAACTAAAAATTATTAACATTACGCCTTTGTTATTAATTTTTCCCCTAAAACTCAAAATTATTAACACTTTTCTTTTTATTATTTAGTTTTTCCCTTAAAATATATTTTTTATTTAATTAAAAAATCAATTGACGTTATTATTATTTTTAATATCAAATTATTTTGTTATTTAAATTTTTATTTATTTACTTTTATTATTAAATTAGTATTTTAGTAAATTAAAGAATATAGGAATTTTTTTTTATTAATATTATTCTTATTATTATTATTAAAATTATATTATCATTATTATTACTATTAATTTTTTTTTACAAAACAAGTTTAGGAGAGGAAAAAAAACTATTATTATTATTATTATTATTATAAATATAATTTTATTATAAAACGTAAAATATAATTATAATTAATATAATAATAGTGCGTAATAACATTATATTTGAATGATAAAATTTCTAAATTTATTTTCAAAGGAATATGAAGGAAAAACTTTTTTTCATTTTCTCCATTTGGAGTGACATTTAACCTAAAATATTATTTTGATTATTGTCAAATTTTTGTTTTTTTTCATGCAGAAAGAAACGAAAAGAAATGAGAGGTAAAATAATAATAATAATAATAATAATAACAATAAAAAAAATAATAGAACAACGATATAGACAATAGTGGTGGAAATATTAATTAATATATAGTAATAGTAGAATATTATCAATTTTCGATCATTATAACAATACCTCAACGACGTCGTCGTCCTTCTTATCTTTGATGTCATCGAAAGCAAAAATTGTTGCTGCCATTCTTTGGATTCTTCTCTCACATTTATTAACTTACGAAACGCGCGCACACACACATATATACACTGAACACGCGCGACTTTTTTTTTTTATTATCTATTCACTCTAATTTAATTATTATTAACGAAAGGAAAAATAAATAAATAAATTTTAAAACTCCGAAAAAAATGAAAACACGACAATGTCTCTCTTTTCTCCCCTCTCTCGCTCTCTCTCTCTCGCCCCTGTCTAATCGAACGAAAACAAAAATATTCCTTTTCTCTCTCTATTAAAATCTCGAAAAAATTCCAAATAACACAATTTTCATTAATATAGTAAATGTCTCATTCGTTGGTGTAAAAAAAATTTCACGCCAATTCGTGTGAAAATTGTAAACACTTGACATTTGTGACGTTTTAGTTTTTTTTTTTCGTGTATTGTATTATATTTTCGCGAGGCGGGGAGAAGAGAAAAAGGAGGTGATTTTTTTTTTTCGGGAGAGATGGGGAAAAATTTGTAACACCTGGCCTTCTCTTCCTCGTGGCTTGCTTTATTTTATACCTATGTGTATATATATATATGTATGTATAATATGTACCAATGGGCCTTCACTCGCGATCGATTTGAATAAAAATAACGAGAGACAGATTTTACTTTCTTCTCTTCCTACACACACAATCTTTGTATTTTTCTCTTTTTTTTGCTTCGAAAATTATGAACACACTTTGATTTTAATGGTTAATTTACAGTAGAAAAATTTAAATAATCCAATGACACGATAGAAATTTTATTACATTTGTAGTAGTAAGTGTAGTCGTGTATATTGTATATAAGGATAAAATTTTTTTGGGGGAAAAAACCTTCTGCTGATCTCGATATTTCAATATTCAATGCGTATATGTGTGTAGAAAAGAGGGATGATGGTGGTCGTTGCTTTTAAACCAATGAAAGATTAGAAAGACGCTTGTCTATTTGTGTGTGAATTGTGTCGAGAATTCTCTCCAACGGAAATAATGCTATTTTCTTGTCCCAATCCCAAAATGGCGGAGTGGAGGTTAAAGCCAGTTTCACACTGCTCTCTCAATCTCAAACGTTCGTTTCCTACCCAACCTTGCTTTTTTTCGACTTTCCGCTCTTTTATTAATTTTACCCTCTCTATGGTTTATTGGCAATTTATTCATTTCACGCATTCGACTCTGGAGAAAATTGTATTTTCCTCTCCGCCCGAGCGAATTTTCTTTTCAATTCTTATTCTAGTACTAAAATTGAATACTTTAAGCCAATCGTTAAAGTACAATAAAATCTATACAATTCCAAAGTTGAATAACAATTACAAAGATAAAGTTTAACAATTATAATACAACTGAAACAGACTCAATTACTATTTTAAAAAAAAATTTTTTGTATTTTTGTTGTTTTTTGACGAAATTCGCTGCCCAACGAACTCGAGCTTCATTTTTATATACACCAAAAAGATTCCCCTAAATTGCAAGTCGATTCATAAAAATTTACTCGAGTTATCGTCAAGACAAAAATTTCTACAGACAGACACTTCTCTAAAAACCATTTTTTTTCGAATCAGGGGCTCATGAAACGTAAAGATTTATGAAAATTAGAAATTTCTCAAAATCGCACAAATCCAAGACTTTCTCATTTTTGATAAGAATATGTAAAAAAAAAATAAATACAGTTTTAAAATTTCTCCTATTCACTTTAGACAACATTTATATTGAAAATCCGTTCAGAACAAAACAATAATCGTTTCCCTTGTGTAGTAAATTCTTCGTAACTTTTTCAACATGCAAAAAATTGGAATCTAAGAAAATATTTTTTAAGCTGACGAAATTTTGACAAAATGAAAATTAATAATAGTATAACAATAGCATTGTCCTTAAAAAGTTATTTGCTTTAATTTAATTGCAAACCAAACTAATATGCAGACGAGAAAACTAAATAACGATTTTAATATATTCAAATATTCGTCAAAGTACAAAAATTTCCGAGTATTTTTTTTTTAACGCCTTTTTCGTCTTAATGATAATTATTGAAAATAATGAGAAATTTTCTTTTCATTAAAATATTCGAGTGTTGGAATTATAAAACTCATTTAAAAAAAATGTTTAATCTATATGAAGATAGAAAATAATAAATTATTGCTTTATGATAACGTTTTTAAAATTACATTAAATTGTTATAGGGAAAAATTCTTCTCACAATGTTTTTAATATTGCGATTAAAGGGAAAATGCGTAACACTAAAATTTAACTATATGGAAATTAATTATATATTGTTAACGTTTATAAAAAAATAGAATTTAAAAAATTTTATGAGCAATGCAATTATAATATATACATATGTATGTAAATAAATATATATAGTTATACTTGTAAAGAGACTTAAATATGGATTTTTATATAAAAGCAAACGCAATATATATAAAGATATATATAGATATACATATATATTTAAATATATATAGATATACCTTTATATATAAACATATATAGATATACATTTATATACATATACAGATATACATTTATATATATATATATATATATATACATTTATATATACATATATAGATATACATTTATATATATATATATATATATATATATATATATACATATATAGATATACATTTATATAGATATACATTTATATATATATATATATATATATATATATATATATATAGATGCATATCTCGTACAGCTGTATATCTATATATATGCACGTGTATATCTATATACCCCATACATACATATATACACATATATATCTATATCTTTATATATATATATATTTATATATATCTAAATACCTTCGAGTAAAATGGAACTACTTGTAACCTAAAAAACAGACGTGAATTTTATTTTATAAAATAAGTTGAAAGCCATTTGCAAAACTTGTAAATCAAGATGAATTTGCATTGCTCTATATCTATATATAGTTGAAAAGTTTAAAATTACCCATTGGTTTTGTGTGTGAAAAAGGATAAATTAACATTGAATACGATGGAAATTGAGAGAAACATCAAATATAAGGTAAAATATGAGATTCATTTGTGCGATGCAAAAAGTTATTGGGAATTGTTTGCTCAAAGTTCATAACGGATTGATATTTTAAAGTGCAGTTATAAAATAATAGTTTGCTACTTCCATAGTCAAATGCGACTTAGGATAATTTTTTTTGAATTTAGCGAAAAAAATATATTTTGGCATTTCGCATATATATATATATATATATATATATATATATATATATATATATAAATACATATATATAAATACATATATATAAATACATATATATAAATATATATATATATTTATTTATATATTATATTATATTATTTTATTTATTTTATAATTTATACTTTATTTATTATTTATATTTTTATTATTTAGTTATTTATTAATATTTATATATTAATATTTATATATTAATAAATATAAATAATAAAATAGTTAGTTATTTATAATTATAAATTGTTAATTGCTAATTAATTTATATATTATTTAGTTATTTATAAATATTTATATATAAATAAATATAAATAATAAAATACATAATATTGAAAAAACCCAAATATATTATTTTAAAACATTTCAAACTGTTTAAAAAGTAAAATTTTTTTCGTTAAAATAATTTTTACACAAAAAATCTGTTAGTTAAGGAATTTTAAAATCAAAAATTCGTTAGTTAAACATTTTTAAAGTGAAAAATCGTTAATTAACAAATTACTAAATAAAATATAATTTAGTTTTTGAAAATTTGTTAATAAATGCAATTTTTAAAATGAAAATTTGTTAATAAATCAGATTTTTTAATTAAAAATTTGTTAATAACTCAAATTTTTAAATTAAAAAGTTGTTAATAAATTAAATTTTTAAACTAAAAAATTTTTAATGAATCAAAGTTTTAAATTAAAAAGTTTTTAATAAATTAAATTTTTTAATTCAAAATTTGTTAATAAATTAAATTTCTAAATTGAAAATTTGTTAATGAATTAAATTTTTACATTAAAAATTGGTTAATAAATTAAGTTTTTAAATAAGCAAAATTTGTTAATAAATTAAATTTTTCAATAAGCAAAATTTGTTAATAAATTAAATTTTTCAATAAGCAAAATTTGTTAATAAATTAAGTTTTCAAATAAGCAAAATTTGTCAATATTTAATTACTTTTTAGATTAATAAATTGTTAGTTAATGAATTTAAAAATTTTAAATTTTGTCAGTATGAAACTTTTAATAAAAACTTGTTAATTTATTAATATTTCAATTAAAGTTCTTACGGTTAAATAATTTTAAAATTGAAAATATTTATATAATTATAAAATTTTTAATAAAAAAATTCTAAATAACAATTTTTCTAGTTTATTAATTTTGAATTTTAAACCTTAGACGATTTTAAATAAAAAAAAAGAGTTAATTAATTTTGAAATTAAAAATTTAAAAATTTGTATATGAAATTCAAAATTGCAATATTTGAATATGAAGGAAAGAAGTAACGCAAAATAGACAATAATTTTTGTATAATTATATTTATACATATACAATAAAATTGTTTTGTATTTAAATTCAAAACGTACAAAAATTTTTTTAAGAAATACGAATTACTTGACATTGCTGCTGTACATATTTCTCTATCTGATAACAAATTAATAACAAATTTTTTTTATTTTGTAATTGTTTATTTAATATTATTATTTATATATTTTTGTTTGTAATTTTTTTATATTTATTTATATATATATATATATATATATATATATTCAATAATATTTATATTTTTAATACTATTTTTTTTATATATATTTATTAATATTTGTAAATATATATTCAATACTATTTATATTTTATATATTCAATAATATTTATATAAATATATTTAATACTATCTATATTTATATATTTAATATTATTTATATATATATTTATAAATATTTATATATATATATATATATATATATATATATATGTATATATATATATATATTTATTTATATATTAATGTTTACAAACATTTGAACATTTTATTGCCATAAAATTCAAGAATACAGGGTAAAAATGTAGAGTTAAGTAATTTTTACTATTCTTTTACAGTTAAAAATTTAAAGCGCCTGGAATTCTTTTTTTTCCTTGTAAATTTTACTTCTTTTGGCAAATTTTTATTTCGTCTAGAGGAAATAAAAGTTTACTGTTCTGCAACTTTAACTCCTTTTTGGGAAAAAGGAATAAAAACTATAAAAAAATTTCCAGATTTAAAGAAATGTATTGCTTTAATTAAAAGGTATGAAAGTCTAGTAAAAATTACAATACTTTCTCTCTCTCTTTTTATCCATGTTCTTGTTAATAACAAACGAAGAAAATAACAAATAGCGAATGAAAAAATAACAATCCTTTCAAGTGCAAGCCGCCGAAAGTCTTTGTAAATCAACAACCGAGAGATATTGAAATATCAATTCAATCTCAGCAATTGACAATTGAATCTGATAATTTCGCTTCACCATTCCAAAAACAAGGTTCGTGCACTTTTTCAAAAAATTCCTCCTACGAATACACTTTTGAATGTTGATTTTCAAGAAATCATGGTAAATACCAAATTGACCTTGAGACGACTCGAGTGTTTGGAGGAATGACTCATTCCTCGTGTAGCCGACAATTTTCCCCACTGGCTTCATGAGAATATCATTGAATGTCAATGGATAGTTTACATCGATCTGCTTACTTCTCATAGTGAATTTTTCCACTTCGCATTCGTTTCGCCAGTCTAATAATTTGTGTTTGGTGGAGAATTTTAAGAGGCCCGTGTGTCGCGAATGCGTCAATAGAACTAGACGTGCGATGATTTGTTTTAAAATTGTTCTATTCGACTTAACGAAAGGGCCCGTTTCGTCCAGGTTGAGAAGGTCGTCGACGTTTTTCGAATAGTCCAGAAGGAGTAGTTTTGCATTGTAATCTAGGCAACTGTTGTTGTTGATTGTAATGCTGTAGCGGGACTTTGAATCGTTGTATTCGGTCAGGAAGTTTAGCAATTGTAGGGGAGTGTCCGATGTGTGGGCTTTTTGAAGGAGGAATTGGGAGTAGCATTGTATTTCGTAGTCGGTTAGGTGATTGAAGATGGTGCTCAGCATCTCGGGGTGGAATTCGACGATTCTTCGGGAGTAGGTCAGAGTGTTGTTGTTGTTGGTTGTGGAACTGTTTGTAGCTGAATTGTTTGTCGAACGGTTTGTGGTTGAACTGTTTGTAGTTAAACTGTTGATACTTGAATTGTTGGTACCTGAACTGTTTGTAGTTGAATTGTTTGTTAAACGGTTTGTGGTTGAACTGTTTGTAGTTGAACTGTTTGTAGTTAAACTGTTGATACTTGAATTGTATGTAGTTGAACTGTTGATACTTGAATTGTATGTAATTGAACTGTTTGTAGTTAAACTGTTGATACTTGAATTGTATGTAGTTGAATTGTTGGTACCTGAACTGTTTGTAGTTAAATTCTTGATACTTGAATTGTACGTAGTATTGTTGATACTAAAACTGTTTGTACTTGAATTGTTGGTAATTAAACTGTTTGTAGTTGAATTGTTGATACTTGAATGGTTGCTTGCTGAAGTGTTGGTAGTATTATTGTTAATGCTTCTGTTATTGTCACTAGTATTGTTGTTGGTAGCCCCAAAGTAACTATTGTCCGTTGTTCCGAAGTAACTGTTGGTTGATCCAAAGCAACTATTGTCTGTTTCGAAGCAACCACTGTTTGTTGTTCCAAAGCAACTATTGTTTGTTTCAAAGCAACCACTGTTTGTTGTTCCAAAGCAACTACTGTCTCTCGTTTCAAAGTAACTGTTGGTTGTTTCGAAGCAATCATTGTTTCTTGTTCCTAAGTAACTGTTTGTTCCCAAACAACTGTTTGTTCCGAAGTAACTGTTTGTTTCCAAACGACTGTTTGTTTCCAAACAACTGTTTGTTCCAAAACAACTGTCTTCTGTTCCAAAGCAACCATCATCAGTCCTTCCCAAGCAAGCACCACCCAAAGTTTCTTTAGACAAGAGAATAAACCCATTAGTCTTCGTCTGCTCCCTACAGACCCAAATGCTCGACGCCTGGGTCAAGAGCCTGCAGACATTTTTCTGCGTCAACTTTATCAACAGTTCAGTAATCAACACCAGGTCCTTGAACAATTCGAGTGTCACCGGCGAGCGATCGACTCGACACGAGAACATCCGCAAAGCGAACGAAAGAGGCGAACCATGATTGTCACAATCACTAGTTGGATTCGCCCCTCTCGCCAAAAGATGTTTCACAATTTTCGCCCTTCCCGAAGCCGCTGCAAAATGCAACGGACTATATCGATGCTCCGTTTGTGAATTCACATCGGCTCCAAAGTTGAGAAGCAAATCCACGAGTCTGGCATGCTCGAAAGTTGCCGCAAGATGCAATGGACTTGTGTCCTTAAAGCAACTCTCACTGGAATAACCAGCCTTTAGGAGAACCTTAAGAATTTCCTCGTCGTTATTCTCGACAGCGATGTAAACCGCCAGCCGACTAGCCAACGACTTTGGAGCAAGTGACTTTTTATTTACAAATACTTTCACAAAGTCCAAGTCTCCGGCACGTACAGCCAAGTGCAATTCACTCTCATTGAAATAGGTATTGAGATCGACTTTCGAATGACAACTGAGAATGTACTTCCAGGAGCGTTGGCGTAAATTCCTCAACGAATGATCCAAGAGATTTCGTTTCGTCTTCACGCCAATGTCGATCAAGTACTTCAACATTTCCACACTATCCAAAGCAATGCAAATGTCCAATAAACCTAATCGATCTTCATTTATAGTTCCACTGCTCTTCAAACCATTCTCCATGAGGTACTTGACAATCTCCAAATTCTTCGTCTGTACAGCGAGGCAAATTGGATAATGATGTCCATAACGATTATCAACGATATTCCAACCGTTCTTCATGAGAAATTTAATTAGTTCCATGTTGCGTGAAGTGATCGCGTCATTAAAGGTATTTAGGGATTGAAAGTCGTGATCGTATAGGACTGCGTTGTTTTTGAAGAGAACTTCCGCTAGGTGAATGTTACTTTTTTCTAGAGCTAAATAAAGGGGAGTTCGTTCTTTATTGTTGCGAATATTGACATTGGCACCGTGTTCGAGGAGGATTTTTGTAAATTCATAACGATCGTTGGCCACGGCACAATGAAGGGGTGTGTCACCTAAGTGATTTGGACAATTGAGATCTATTTTCTTGAGGAGAAGGTGAAATTCGGTTGATTGATTTTCTTTGATTGCGGTGTGGAGGGGGGTATTTCCGTAGGCGTCTGTGTCCTTCATGCGATCGAGGACTTTTAGAAGAAGATCTATGTCGGATGTGTCATTGTAGTAATTATTTAGACTATCCATTTTTTTTTTTGACAAAAAAAAATTCTTTTGATGTTGATTTTTGTATTATTGAAAGAGAGAAAAGAGGGTTGTGATTGGTTTTTGATCTTTATTGGGGAATGTTGTATTTTTACTGGAATTTCTGAAAAAAATTAACATTTATTATTATTACTATTAATATTGTTACTGTATTTAATATTATTTTAATTATTATTATTATTAATTTACTATACAAACTAGCAAATGTTCGGAGAGCGAAAAGTGTGATATTCAATTTATTATAATGCAAATTACAAAATTTTCAATTTTTTCGATAAAATTCATAATTAACATTTGAAAAATTCACTTGTTAAGTAATTATTCAATTATTGTTTAAATTTTCAAAAAATGTTTAAATTAATCTTCGCAACAATTCAATTTTTTTTAGAAATAGTAAAAATTCTTTGTAGAAATTCAATTATTTTCATAAATAGTAAAATTCTTTTTTGCAGAAATTCAATTATTTTCATAAATAGTAAAATTCTTTTTGCAAAAATTCAATTATTATTATAAATAGTAAAATTCTTCGCAGAAATTAAATTATTTTCAATACAATTTTAAGAAAAATTTCCCGCAAAAATTCAATTATTTTTCAAAAATTTTGATACTATTTACAACAAAAATTATTTGTTTTCAAAATTTTAAATAAATTTTCTTCAAAACTTTAAATAACTTTTTAAAAAAAACCATATAAATTTCTTCAAAGAAATTCAATTATTCTTCAAAAATTTACTATAAATTTAATTATTTTTGAAAATTTCGATAAAAATTTAACACAAAAATCATTTTTTCTTTCAAAATTTTAATTAAAAGTTTCTTGGAATTAATTGAAATAACTCCAAAAAATTCTGATAAAATTCTTCGCAGAAATTCAATTATTTCCAATACAATTTTAGTAAAATTTTCCGAAAGAATTTATTTATTATTATTATTTATTATTATTTAAAAAAAAACATCAATTAAATTCAATTATTGATTCAAAAATTCTGAGATGAAATTCTTCGGAAAAAGTGAATTATTTTTTTAAATAGTAAAATTCATCGTAGAAATTCAATTATTTTCAGCAATAAAAGAATTATTTTAGGAAAGTTAAATTATTTAAAAAATAATCAAATAATTTACAAGAATTCAAATATTATTATAGATATTAAAAATTTTTTGCAGCAATTTCAATGATTTTCAAAACAATTTTTATTAAATTTCTCAAACAAAATGTAATTATTTAAACAATTTGATGAAAATTTTGCCAAAAAATGTAATTACATTCAAAATATTTAATAAAACATTTTCGACAAAATAATAGAATTTTTGAAAGGAATTCATTTATTTAAAAAAAAAATCTAATGACAATTTTTAAAAGAATTAAATTATTAAAAATTTTATTTTCATTACATTTCTTGGAAAATTCAATTATATTTAATTTATTTTCAAATATTTCGATCAAATTTTTGTGAAAGAATTCAATTTTTTAAGAAAAATAATAAAATACTTATCAGAATTCAACTATTTTCTTATAAATAATAAAATATTTTTGCAGAATTTTAGTAAAATTCATCGAAACAATTCAATTTTATTTAAAAACAAATTTTCATCTAATTCTTTGCAAAAATTTTTATAGTTTCTGATAATTTTGTACAATTAGAATTTAACAGTTCAAAGAAATTTTAATTATTCTCAAAATTTCTAATAAACGATTCTTTGAAAAAGTCAATTATCTGTTTTGAAAACTTTACGAAAATCCTTCTAATGAATTTAATTATTTCAAAAAAAAAAAATAATTTTTGTTTGATCTAGAATTTAATTATTTTTAATAAATAGTAAACTTTTGCAGAATCTTAATTCTTTTCAATGCAATTTTAACAAAAATTTTTTTCATAGAATTTAATTATTTTCGAAAATATGTTTATAAAGTTCTGCGAAACAATTATTCAATTTTTTGATAAAATTCGTCGCATTTTATTTGTTGTTGTTTTTTTTTTTTATATTCTACAAAGAATTGAATTAGAATTTCAATTACTTTTAAAAATTCGAAACCTTTTTCAAAAAAGTCATGAGGATAAATTAAATAACTTTTCCTTCCATTTCAACTGTCACGTCCTGGGACAGTTTTTTCTTTTTCCACTCCAACTGCAATTCTAAGTTCGAACATATTGTCTTTTTTTTTGAAATTAATGCGAATCTTGGAGTCGCAATTTATCTACAATTTCAAAAGCACCAACAACGAGACCTGAAAAATTTATTTGAGGTTAGATTCAATATTTCAATAAATTGTAGAAAAAAAAATAAGAAATTCCCTTTAATGAAAAAAGCACTTAAAATATTAATATTAATTTCACTGTTAATTTACAGAAGAGACAATAATTTTGACAATTAATCTTTTTCCACAAGAATTTGAAATTCAATTCTTTTGAAATAATTTAATTCGAATTAAACTTTTATATTGTAAGAAACTTTTATACTAAAATAATAATAATAATTATTATTATAGTAATATTTAATTTAATGAATAATTTAACAACAACAAAAATTGTAAATAAATATGAAATAAAAATTGTACAAAATAATTATTATTTTAGTAATAATGATAATTAATTGAATAATTTTCCTGCTAAATTTTTTTTTTTTTTTGCAAAATGTTAAGAATTGTTTCTAATTTTTCTCTATTTTGTTTTTTTTATTTTCAGGAAACAGTGAAAAGTGGAAATTTATTTTTAATATTCGACTTGAGATGAGATCGACAGCAAATTATTCTAATCAAGGGAAAATTGCATTTATAAGGAAATTTTTTGTGAGTATGAGTCAAATTCTTTTTTTTTTTTTATTTTCTACGATTGGAGAACACGTTGAGAAACTGAAAAATAGAGTATTAATAATTACAACAACAATAATAACCAAAAGAAAAAGAAACATTCAAGGGAATTAAGAGAAAGAGAAAAATTAACGGATTAAAGAAAAAAGAAAAATTCAGAGAATTAAAAGAAAGGAAAAGAAAAATTAAGGAAATCAAAAGAAAAAGACAAATTAAGGGAATTAAAAGAATAGAAATGTTAAGGGAATTAAAAGAAAAGAAAATTGAAAGGAAATTAAGGGAATAAAGAAAAAGAAAAATCAAGGGAATTAATAGAAAAAGAAAAATTACGGGAATTAAAAAAAAAGAAAAATTAAAGGAATTAAAATAAAAGAAAATTGAATGAAAATTAAGGGAATTAAAAGAAAAAGAAAAGTTAAGACAATAAAAAGAAAAGAAAGTTGAAAGAAAAATTAAGGGAATTAAAAGAAAAAGAAAAATTAAGGGAATAAAGAAAAAAGAAAAATTAAGGGAATTAAAATAAAAAGAAAAATTAAGGGAATTAAAAGAATAGAAATGTTAAGGGAATTAAAAGAAAAGAAAATTGAAAGGAAATTCAGGGAATAAAGAAAAAGAAAAATCAAGGTAATAAAAAAATTAATAAACTAAATAATAATAATAATAATAATAATAATAATAATAAAGAGAAAAAGAGAAATTAAGGGAATTAATAGAAAAAGAAAAATTACGGGAATTAAAAAAAAGAAAAATTAAAGGAATTAAAAGAAAAGAAAATTGAATGAAAATTAAAAGAATTAAAAGAAAAAGAAAAGTTAAGACAATAAAAAGAAAAGACAGTTGAAAGAAAAATTAAGGGAATTAAAAGAAAAAGAAACATTAAGGGAATTAAAATAAAAAGAAAAATTAAGGGAATTAAAAGAAAAGAAAATTGAAAGGAAATTAAGGGAATAAAGAAAAAGAAAAATCAAGGGAATAAAAAAAATAAATAATAATAATAATAATAATAATAAAGAGAAAAAGAGAAATTAAGGGAATTAAAAGAAAATTTAAGGGAATAAAGAAAAAGAAAAATTAAGGAAATAAAGAAAATAATAATAATAATAAGTAAAATTTTCAAACAAAAATCAAAAACTCGTTTTTAATTTTTTTTACGCCAACATTGCTAATCTACTTTTTTCATTTTTTCTTATCAATAACAAGAAAATTTATTTTTCACCTCGTAATTAACAAACATTGACTTTTTCTTTCAACCAAAAGAAAATAAATTTACTCTAAGTATTTCATTCACATTATTTTTACTCTATTTTATTCACTTTTCTTTAACTCAATTTTATATTAACTCTATTTTCATTCCATATTTCATTTTACTTAATTCAGTGCAAATTTCCAACCTCATTTTTTTTCATTTTGAAATTGCAAAAAAAAAGAAGTGTAAAATTATTTAATTCTATTCATTCTATCGTAATTAGATTAAATATCACCTGATTAATTGTCGGCAGTTCGATATAATTTTAATATATGTTCAAAAATTTCGATTCTCTATTCGATAATTATTATCAT
Organism: Leptopilina myrica (nomen nudum); assembly: GCA_032872475.1. Taxonomy (NCBI): domain Eukaryota; kingdom Metazoa; phylum Arthropoda; class Insecta; order Hymenoptera; family Figitidae; genus Leptopilina; species Leptopilina myrica (nomen nudum). The sequence goes on from CM065466.1 coordinate 35,736,922, forward strand.
CATCATCATCAGAATTAATTTCCAAATCATGTTTTTTTTGCTATGTAAAGTTGTTAACGTGTACAAAAGCAGTAGAATCATTTTCCCATTCTAATTGTGTTACATATTTTGATATTATTTCCAATAGAGAAATTTTATTCACTTGTATAATTATTCTCTTCTTTTGATTTCATTTTTTATTTCCTAAGACACTTGTTATCATTTTTTTTTTACATTGATATAGTCGCATTGAATGGATTTGTTTTGATTGCGTTTTTAATTTTGTTAATTTTCTATGATAATTATTTTGTATGTGGGAAAAAAAATCGCGAGTGTGGCATAAATATTTTCCTCTTTGTTTTTTTTTTTACATGACTGCTTTTTAGTTCTGGAATAACAAACTGTTGGAATGGGTTGTGGAGAGTAGTTTGTCATATTATTATGTTCATAATTGGTGGTGGGGGAGAGAGAGAGAATAAGGGTGTTGCCACACACGGTTTGATTGAGGCGGGAAAAAAAAATTCGTTTCGTCTTTCTCTACATTCGCTCTCTTTCTCTTTTTCGAGCCTTTTCGCATGTTTTCGAGATTTTTTCTTTCTTTCGTTTTTTTGGAAATCTTTTTGTCTTCTCTCTCTGTTTTTTTCCCTACTTTTTTTTTTAACACAACAGTGTGAATTCGCTTTAAGAACAAAAAAATGTGATCGTCGTTCTTCATTTTATTATTTTAACATTTTTGCAACGTAGAAGAATTTTTTTTACCCTTATTTACTATTTTACCATTTTTTAGATACGGAGAAACTTTTCATTATTCCAGTTTTGAAATGTAAAATTATATTTGAGTGCGTAACTAAAGCCATATTGTGAACTAGGCGCAAATGTCGAATGTGATCGCACCCTTAAAGTTCCCCCGCTTCGTCGTTACTGCAAAAAAGTGTCACACTTCGGATGTTCGACTCCATTCTCCCCTCAATTAACTACCCAACCCTTCTGCTTTTGCAGAAAACGAATTTCCTCCCGGAAAAATTGAATTTTTTTTGCCATAAATTCAAAATCATTGGAATTTATAAGTGATAAACAATCATAATAGGGAAAAATAAGGAAATAATCATTGTTTATTAATAGAATTACGATTGTTTACAAAAACAAGTGCGGCACTCTATTTTGACCAGTGCTGACAACGTTAGAAAAATTTACACATATGTTTACGATCGCAAAGACTGCTGTCAAAATAACGTGTTTTGTTTACCAAAGTTTAAAGTACCGTTAAAATTGGAAGGATTTTTTTATTCCTCTTTTTTTTCTTGCCAATCGGCGACAAAAGTGAAAAAGTATTCGTGATAAAACAATATAAAAAGTGAAAATAAGGAATTATTTACCGTGTTCTTGAAATTTGCCTCCCATTTCAAATTCCAGATGAGAATTTTTTCTTCTTGCGATCATTATATCGAGGGGTAAGTTTTTTTTACTGTATCAATTTTTTTCGTTTTGAGAATTTATGGAATTTATAGAATATATTCAAATCATCATCGTTCAGTGATTTCCGAAGAATTTGCGATATCGTCACTACTCGAGTTGCGAGTAGTGACATAACCTAAAAAGTAGAAATTAATTTTTCCACCTTCGGAAATAAATTAGTTTTAAAATCTGTTAAATTATAATTCGTGGCAGGAAAAAATAAACATATACGAAAGAGTGAAAAAAGAAATCTTCCCTTTTTTGTCACATTGGCAACACTGGAAATTTCTTATCAACAAATATGTCAAATCTGTCAAATATCAAATTACGATCAGGTTTTGTCGTTGTGTTGATTTGAAGAGGGGAAAAAGTACAAAAAAAAACAGAGTGAAATTATTACAAATAAAAAGAGGCGATAATTGATGCTTCATTGGAGTTTCGGTTTAGTTCGCAAATTATCAAAGTCAACAAAAGTACCGACACTAACGGCAAAAATGGTGAATCGACATCACATTCAGGGTTATGAGGAATTTGTCAATTATATGAAAAAATTCAAGGAACCGGACGTGGTTTATATTTTATACAGTGGAAGTAAATTGCCAAGTGGTGAAAGTTGGTGTCCCGATTGTGTCGTGGGTAATTATTGTCTATTTTTTCTTTTAAAATTTAAGAAAAATTAACTTATTCTCGAGTAACATAACCTTAAAAAATATTATCTTTCGTTATCGTATATCTATCATTTTTTCGATATATATACGAATTGATAAAAATTGATAATAGTTTTTTTTATCACAAAATAAAACAAATTTTTGATTTGAAATTAATTTTCATTTGCCAGCAATGCCGCATATCGAGAAAGGAATTAAATCAGCGCCGAAAGATTCACATTTTGTCTATGTTGAAGTCGGTGATCGTCCTTTGTAAGTTTTCGCTTATTTTTTTTTTCTCTTTCGTTGACAATTTTTCAGACTTTGCGTTTGGTAATTAATTTTTTAAAAAGTATTAAAATAGAGAGGAAAATAAATATTAAGGTTAAAAAGGGAAGTAAATTATTTTTAAAAGAATAATTAAAAAGGAAAGTAAATAATTTGAAAAAAATAATTAAAAAGGAAAGTAATATTTAAAAAAAATAATTAAAATGGAAAGTAAATAATTTTAAAAAAATAAGTAAAAAGGAAAATAAATAATTTTAAAAAAATAAGTAAAAAGGAAAATAAATAATTTGAAAAAAATAATTAAAAAGGAAAGTAATATTAAAAAAATAATTAAAAAGTAAAGTAAATAATTTTTTTAAAAAAATAAGTAAAAAGGAAAGTAAATAATTTAAAAAAAATAATTAAAAAGGAAAGTAATATTTAAAAAATAATTAAAATGGAAAGTAAATAATTTAAAAAAAATAATTAAAAAGGAAAGTAAATAATTTATTAAAAAATAATTAAAAAGGAAAGTAAATAATTTATTTAAAATTAATTAAAAAGAAAAGAAAATTTTTTTAAAACAATAATTAAAAAGTAAAGAAAATAATTTTAAAAAAATAATGAATAAGGAACGTAAATAATTAAAAAAATTAATTAAAATAAAAAATTTTCTCCGAAATTCAATAACTTTCAAAACTTTTAATAAAATTCTTGTCAGAATTTTAATTATTTTTAATATACAAAATTTTCTATAAATTTCTCGCAAAATGAAATCATTGTTAAAATTTTATTTAAATTTGTCTCTTGACAATAAATAATAATAATAATAATAATATTGTTAGTTATGTTTAATAATAAAAAACAAAATAATTAAATTTTGATAAAATTCTTTATAAAAATTCAGTTTTTAGAAATATTCAATAATTATTTAATAAATTAAAAAATTTAATTAATTTTAAATTAATTTTTATAGTTAAATAATTTCTTGTAGAATTTTCTAATAAATATTGATTTGAACAATAAATTTCAGTTAAAATTTTCGATTATAATTAAATATCATATTAAAAAATATTTATTAGAAAATTACACGAGAATTTTAATATTTAACTCTAAAAATAAACATCTCATTAAATAATTGAACTTTATCAACAAATTTTTAAATAATAATTGAACAATTTTAAAAATTTTTAATAAAATTAAAAAAAAAGTAATTGCATTATTTCCGGATAAATTTGATGAAAATTTTTATATATTAAAAATAATTGTAATTTTTTTTCTTCTTTTTTTTCTTTTTAAATAAATGAATTATTTTGTAAAATTGTATTCAAAATAGTTAAGACATTGAAAATAATTGAAGTTTGAGAAATTTTTGAAATTCACTAAATTTCTACGAAGAATTTATTAAAATTAGTTTTAAAAAAAAATTCAATTGTCACATAAGAATTTCACTGGAATTTTTGAAAATAATTTAATTCTTTGAGGAATAAATAATAATAAAGTTAAAAAAATAAATGAATTTTTAAAATCTTAATTTCTGTATAAAAGAATAATGATAATTAAATATTTACTGAAAAATGAAATTATTATTGTTTTACAATAATTTTCTAATTAATAATAAATATAGTTTTTTAAAACCAGGAAAAATTCTGTTTTTTAACCTGGAAAAGTCAGGGAATTTGAAAAAGATAAAAGCGTGGCAAAAAATAATTAAATTCTTAGGATAAAATTTATTATTTATTAAAATAATTGAAATTCTTAGGACGAAATTTATTATTTATTAAAATAATTGAAATTCTTGGGATAAAGTTTATTATTTATTAAAATAATTGAAATTCTTAGGATAAAATTTATTATTTATTAAAATAATTGAAATTCTTGGGATAAAGTTTATTATTTATTAAAATAATTGAAATTCTTTCGATGAAATTTATTATTTATTAAAATAATTGAAATTCTTGGGATAAAGTTTATTATTTATTAAAATAATTGAAATTCTTTCGATGAAATTTATTATTTATTAAAATACTTAAATTCTTTAAAGGAATTGAAAACGATTGTATTGAAAATAATTAAAAGAGTGCAAAGCCTGAATTTTTGTTATTCTTTATTCGAAAAGAAAAAAAATTGTTCAAATAAATAGAAATAAAATACTAAAATATTTTAGTTGGAAGGACAATAAGTGTCCATTTCGAACGGACAAGAAGACAAAATTGAACGTTCTGCCGACGTTGTCTAGATGGGGAACGCAGAAACGACTCGAGGGCGATGACTGCTTGAAAAATGAACTCTTGGAAATGTTAATCACTGAAGACGATGATTAAATTTTTAAACAAAAGGAGTTTAACAAACAAAAGGAGTTTAAAAAAAGGAGTCTATCAAACAAAAGGAGTTTAACAAACAAAATATATTTTTATCTTCAAGAACACTTCTTTTTTTTTTTGTACAACAATGATATAATTTTTTAAATAATCACATAACGATGAAAAATAAAATTGAGTACAATCGATTTCTTTTTAATTAATTAATTTCTTCTCCAAAAAAAAACAATTATTTACAATTTTTAAAAAAATGAGATTATCGGGTCACTTTTTCACTTCTTCCAAAACATTCGTCGGTGGTAGAACTCGAACGGAGTAGTGGATTTTTTTGTTTCTCAGCAAACTGTAGGAATTGTCGAAAACGAAAGAATCTGAAATTAAAATAAAAGAATTAAATTTATTTATTTATTTTTTATTTATTTTCGTTGAAAAAATATATTTTTTTGGTTCAATTTACATGTACTAGAACCCTCGCACGTGACGACGCCAATTTCGTCCATTTGATGCGCCGATACTCGATGAATTGGAATTATTTCCATTTTTCCGCCTTCGTTCGTTTTACGTAAGATTCCAAATTTAATGTCGTGCTCCTCGGTGCGAAATTCCCAACTGAACAAATTTAATATTTATTATTATTAAATATCATCTATTTTTATTTATTTATTTTAAATTTAAAAAGTCAGTATACTTTTTCGTATTTCAATTAATAAAACAAAGTCAATCATAGACAATAAAAATTAATTTAAAAAATCAAGGTACATGTGAAAATCAAAAAAAGAGGGAAATATTTACAGGAACTTTTACTCGTTTCCTTTCAAATTACCTTAAAATTGATCCGCTTTCATCCACTGGCAATTCTAGTTTTAATTTCTCTCCCTTTTTCACTGTCGCTGTGGTGAAATCATTTTGCTTATCCTTTTCATTTTTATTAATATACATTGTTTTCGGTACTTTGCCCCCTTGACAAATCTGAAAATCGAATTTTTCGTTGAAGTTTTTCATTAATAACAATTAGATTTCAGGTTCAAAAATTCGAAGCGTATTCGAATAGAATTGATTTTACCCCAAATGGAAGTCATTGGGTCCGAATCTCTCAGCGTTGAAAGGAGTTATCAAAAAATAATCTGTCGCATAAAAAAATAAAATAATAAAAATTATTTAAATACTTTGAAATTACTTTTGACGTTAGTCGTGGATTTCCGTCTGGATCAGTGAGACTTCCTCCAAAGTGCTTTGGAAGCTGATCAGCGGGCACATGTTGCAAAATTGCAGGTCTCCATTTATTGGGATCGGCTTTGATTATTTGAATTTTCGACAGTGTGTACTCGTTCATGAATCTCTTTGCTATCGAGAAGGCGAATGTGAACACTTTCGGTGCTGAAAAAAATGTATTTTACTTCTACCCAATTCTTTTTTCTTTTCTTACTTCAATTTTTTTCATTATACCTATTTTTCTAATCCCCTTTATTCGGAAATTGCTTTAATTAAAAAAAAATCGAGTTTATTGGCAATATTTTATCAATTAATTTATCAAAATTATTCATGAGTCATTAGCCACGTGGTTAGTCCGTTGGTTTTCAAATATTTTGCCTTGGGTTCGATTCCCCTAGTAGGTCAATTTTTTTTTCAATTAACTTCTAAGTTCGTATTTATATTTTCCATTTGCTCTTTATCTACGAATAGGAAAACAAACTCACCGTTTATAATGAAACAAGTCTTTAGGATTTCCGGATAATTTGCCTCGTACATTTGAATTAGCGCCAAGACGACTTCTCCAGCTGTGTGAATAATTAAAAAAAAATTAACAAAATTGAGATTAAAAAAATTAACACTAAAAGATTAAAAACTCAAAGCTAGTTTTTTTTGAAATTTTCTAATTGAAGTGAAAGATATTTTCTTTTACCCGGTCGCCACATGTATTGACGTAAATTGAAACCCTCCATATCGAAAATAATTGTTATCTGTCCAGCAATTGGGCCATGTTTTTTTGCCTGCTCGTTGCACAATTTTAAATAACTCTCCAAATGTTTTACCGTTATTTTGATCATTTCCTTCCTCGAGACCACGTGCAATATTCCGTACATATCCATTCCAGCGAAGGGAACAATCACCACTGAAATTTGTTTTTTTTTTTTTTTAAAGAAAGTAGAATGAAAATAATTTGGGAAAATTTTGTATTCAATTATAATGAACCGTTTTGGAAGTAGAAAATATTTTTAAAAAAAATTATTTATATTTCATTTTTTTTCAGAACATTTTTCCAAAAGAAAAAGGGATCTACTGGAACTGAAGCTCTAGGTGCTAAAAGGAGTTATCAAACAATAATCTGTCGCATAAAAATTTCAAGCTCATGAAATTTTAATATATTATAAAGATAAATAAATATTATATATAACAAATAATTAATTATTATTTATAATAATTATTATTCTAATCCGGATATTAATCGTAATTGTTCTAGTAGTAGTTCATGACTAGTTAACAAATTTTTTGATAAAAAGAAATATTTAATGCTTGATAAAATAATTTTTCATCTTCTGCTGATTGTCGGCTGTGGTTATTTTTTATTAATTGCGAACTAAATTAATTTTTATGACCCGGATATTAGGTGGCATTGTTCTAGTAGTAGTTTATGACTAGTTAAAAAAAATTTAGATAAAACATAATTTTTTAATCGTCTAGTTTGCGAAATAATAGTTTTAAACACTAAAAAAAGGGATTTTTTAAATTTTTATTTTCATTTTAAGGAAAAGAGAATTATTATTTAGTGAATTAAAAGTAATATGTAAACCTGGCGCTCCGTCTTTGTCATAGCCACAGACTCCATGAGGAAGATAGACGTTTAGTAATTGTGGATGATCCCAATCGTTCAAATTGTCCACGTCCCATTGTTTTCGCCACTCCAAAGACTCGAAGCACATAATGAAGCATTTTTATTATTTATTTTATAATATTCATCTTGTTTTATACATAATTATGTGTGTTAATAAAAATTATTATCTATTTTTTATTTATACACATAATTATTTTATTTTAGAACCGTGTTTTTAATAATTTTTAAATAATATAATTAATAATGTTTAGAGACCTTTTATGGTATAAAAAAAGGAAGTAAAAGGTCTCTAAACATTATTTATAATTATTTTTTGTTAATTAAAACATTTTATAAAATTAAGAAAATATAATTGAAAATAATTTAGTTTTTAGTTATGGGAAAAAAGAAGTATAATGATACTCACGTCTCTTAGCATTTTTTCAGCTGCCGCAGCGTCCCATTTTCTTGCTACGATAAATATTAATCATTTATTTTTTTTAAACTTTTCTGTCTTGATAATTTTTTTGTTTTGTTTTTTAGTTGTAAATTACCTCTTAACCATCGCAATAAAAAATGGTCGTCATGCTCGGGCGTTAAACAATCTTGAACGCTTCTTCTGAACTAAAACATAAATGACGTATTTTTAATGATTTATTATTTTTGAAATTAAACATTTTTGAAGTTGTTAACTTTTAAATATGACGATTTGTAAATTTTTAAATGTAACGATTTGTAAATTTTTAAATGTAACGATTTGTAAAGTTTTCAATGTAACGATTTGTTAATTTTTAAATGTAACGGTTTGTAAATTTTTTAATGTAACTATTTATAAATTTTTCAATGTAACGGTTTTAAAATTTTTATATTAAAAAAATTCGGAATTTTTGTTTATAATAGAAGGGGTGGAAAAGTAATGAAAAGAGTGTCGTTTCACTTCGTGCAGTTAAATATATGCGTTCACGTGTCTTAAACTGCACATGCACCTTGACCAAATAAAAATAGTTCTCCTTATAATTCTTGCACGCAAAGAAATTTTATAATACAAGAGAGGAAGTGAATTATGTCAAACGAAGTTATAATTTCCGTTAGACATTATATATTTCGCGCGAGTCCAACGCATATGTGTTGTAATAATATGATAATAATATATTATAACAATCGGAAATTTTGTAAATATTCCGGTTTTTGGGCAATAATTGTAATTCTCCTTCAAGGTTGCATAAATTATTTAAAGTTAGAATTATTTTTTAATGTGCACTTTAATTATATATTTTCATTAAAATTAGTGACGTAGAACTGTTTTCAAAAATTATTAACGTGACATTATTTTTGAAAAATTATTAACGTAAAATTGTTTCTAAAAATTAACGTGAAATTGTTTTCAAAAATTATTAACGTAAAATTCTTTTCAAAAATTATTAACGTTAAATTGTATTTAAAAATTATTAACAAACTATTAGTTTTAAAAAAATTCGTAGTCTGTCAATTCGTTCCATTCGATTGAATTTTTTAAAATTGAAATAGTTTTTTTTAAATATTCTATTTACTGATTAGCAGAGTAAAAATAATTGTTACATAAATTTCTAATGAAAAATAATTTCTTTAATTTTCAGAAAGAAAAAAGGGAGCCATGAGGAGATAAAATGAAAATGGAGGAAAAGAGAATGAAAGTGGTGAGTTAATTTTGTTATTTTGAATTTGTTTTTACAAAATTCTATTACTATTTGTATAGTTATGGCATCTTTTAAAGATTTTTTTTTGATAAGTTTCAGCATAAAAAGGTGTTATTAAGAAATAATCTGTCGCATAAAAATTAAGTTCATTGAATTTAATTAACATTTTTAAAAAATAATTCTTTCGAGAAATTTTACTACAATTGAATTAAAAATAATTGCAATCCTTTGAAGAATTTTTCTATAATTGAAAATAATTGAATTCTTGCGAAGAATTTGACAATTTTATTTAGAAAATATTTGAATTGTTTTACAAAAATTAATTAGATGTTTGAAAATAATATTGACTTCTTTTAATTCAACTTTTTTCATTTAATTTGTTTTTTCATGAATTACAAGTTCTTTTAATTAATATTAAAATTCATTTTTCTTACGTCAATAATTTAAGATCATAATCTAAAATGTAAATTATTTTATAATAAATTATTGCTTCTAACGAGTCTTCTTTGAATTTTTTTTCATTCATTTTTAATTTTCTATTTCTCGAATTTGAAAGTTTTTAATTTGGAACACAGTCATTATTATTATTAAAAAAACGAACGAATTATCTATCCTTTTGAAGATGAAAAAGATTAAGAAAGAAAAAATTTTTTTTTCCGAAAGTAAATTGATGGAAAGTTTAAATGCGCGCGCGCGCGCGTAATTTAAATCTAATGGCAAATTTCTTCTCTCTTTATTTATTATAACTGTGTTTTTACCACGAATGAAATTTTCTCGTTGAATATTAATGGATGAATTCGTGAGCGAAATTGAAATAAAATTACCACGCGAATGTTGAATGAAAAGCGTTGATAAACGATTTATTTTCTTTTTCTTTTGTTTTTTTTTCTCTGGAAATGTTTATAAAGCGATTACTAGAGCGTTAATTTACATTTATTTTGCCAATTTTTTCTCTCTCTCTCTCTCTAATTTTTTTGCAATTTGATCATTAAAAATTGTTGCAAATCTACTTTCTAAGATTGTTGCAATTTTTTTTCTATGTTTACTTTGAGCGCAATCTCCGCACAATTGGAGCGAATGATTTGTAACTTTCTCTGAAACTTAAGACGAAAATTATGAAATTCAATTGAATAAATGACAATGTTTAACGATAGTTGTAATATTAGAGTCTATTAAATTTTTCTTAGATGATTTTTATCAATCAATTGTTATAGCAATTTGATAATGAATTTTTGTTGAAGTAATCGATTCATTAAAAAAAAATTAATTGACTATTGCGATTTATCTAAATTTTTTTCCAACCTGAATTTTTAAATTTTATTTATTTATATTTTATACTTGAAAATAATTTTAATAATAAAAAAAAATAATTTAAGTCTTAGAATAATTATTTAAATAATAAAATATTTGAATTTTAAATTTGTCTCAATTTTAGACAAGCAGAAGTAGTATTTTTAAATTTAATTTAATTTATAAATATGTTAAATAATAATTATTATTAAAATTAAATTTATTATTATTAATTACTCTAATGTATAAATATGTTAAATAATAATAATAATAATAATAAATATTTAAAATATTTTTTTTTAAATCTGTTTTCACTGAATATGTAAAATATCGTTTCTACAATATTTATTTCCGGGTTTTTTTCATTATTTTTATAAATTGTGTTTGTTTTCTAAAAATTCGAAAAGAAAAAAAAATTGATATTACAGTAAATTATTTATAATGTGTAAGGTCGGTGAGTTTTTCTGCATTGTTTTGGAAACCTGTTTATCAGCATTCTAAAAATGCTACAAGGCATATAGGATGAGATTTTATATTATTTTGAAAATTATCTTTATAAAAAAAACTGGTAAAAAAATTTTAAATTATTCAAAATTGAAATTTTAATTTAATTCATTCTGAACAAAAATAGTTTTCACTCCATTAATCTATAAATACATTAGCCATTTTCAAATTTAATATGAATTTTTTTATTTATAATTTAAAAAAATAACTTACAAAAAATAATAATAAATAATAATTTCAATAATAATAATAAATAATTATTGTATTTAAAATGATCTATTTATTGATTTATTATTATTATTATTTATTTATTATAATATTAATAATAAATTTTTTTTTTGTAATTTTAATTATTTATTTATTTTTTATTTAAATATTTAATTTGATTTTTATAATTTATTTTTATTCAATTCGTTGTTTGACATTAAAAAATTCGAATTGATTGTATAAAAATTAATTTTTTGTAAATTTGTAAAACAATATTTTTATTTTCAATTTTGTTAGGCGTTTCTCTCTTTGCATAAATAATGACTCGACTGTCATCAACTGTATATGTGTTGTTTTTTGAAAAGTAAATTCACGTTAAGTCAATAATCGAAAACGTGACTAGTAATTTTTTTTAACTTAATTGACTTTTGCAAAAAATTTTTAATAATTTTCTCTGTTTCTTTATTTGTTTTTTTTTAATTTTACAAATTTATTTACATTATTTTTTGTCGTTTTAACGTACTTGAATTTTACGAAAAAAAAAATTTGTAACTTTTTTTATGTTTCTTTACTTTTAGTTATTTTTTTTTAAATTTAAAACATTTTTGTTTTATTTAATTTTAATTTTATTTTATTTTAGATTCTTTTATTTAATTATTTACCTTATTTAGTAAAACATTTATATAACCCATAATTGAATGTGATGGAATTTTCAAAAATTTGTCGAAAAAATTTCGTTAATTAATATTTATTTTTTTTTAATGTAAGAATAAAATTTAAAAAAAAATTTTTAGTATTGTTTTAGCAGACACTTGCAAATCTAAACTAGATGCTAAACTGAAAGTTTTTGAGGGGAACGATCCCTTTATATAGAGTATATCGTGTTAATTGAGGAAAATTGCCTTTTGAATAAAATTAAAATAATCTCGAATGAAGAGTGAATGAACTGAAAAATTGCATTTCCAAGAAAAGTCAATATAATTATAGTTTTATTTTCACGTTAACGGGAGTTTAATTTAGAAATTTATTTAAAACAGTTTAGAAATTATTACTTTTATTAATATTATTATTTTTATTATTATTATTTTTATTATTATTATTATTATATCTATTAACAAAAACAAAATTTTTGAAACATTTTAATAATAATTTTCTAAAACTTTAATAAATCCTTCAAAATAATTCAATTATTTTTTTTAAATAGCAAAATCTTTCAAAAAATTCAATAATCTTGAATACAATATTTTAAAATTTTGTTTGAACTTTAAATATTTTAAAATTCACTTGAAATATTTTTAAAATTCACTTGAAATATTTTTAAAAGTCACTTTAAATATTTTTAGAATTCACTTTAATTAAATGAAAATTCACTCACTTTGATTTAGAGAATTACGGTACTTTGTCGAATATAAAAATTTTTTTAACGATATATATATAAAGTTGAACAACTTTAGCAGTTGCAAATAATTACATCATCAAATGTGGGTCACACACATTTTTACGTGCACGTGATATAAATCGGAAATTTATCAAACAGAAATTGCCACATTTCAATGTTTATGTTTTTTTTCTCTCGATTCAACAAGAAAGTATTCTAAAAAAAATTTTCAATTTTTAAAGAAAGTTTGTTAACAAAAAAAAATTTGTTAAAGAATAAATTAGTTATAATGATTATTTATTTAATATTTAATAATTTGTTTAATAATTATTTATTCTTTTCTTTTAATAAATAAATATAGGTATATAATTATTAATTCTTTTTATTAACAAAAAAGTTGTTAATTAATAAATAATTATGTTTATTTATTTATTCTTTAACAAGTTTTTTTTGTTAATAAACTTTCTTTAAAAAATGAAAATATTTTTAGAATACTTAAAAGAAAATTAATTATATTTGTTTATTTACAACCACTTTCAATATGAATTATACAGACATTTTTTTTGTAGAAATTTAATAAATATTTTTAAAAAAATCGGTTTTGTTTAAAAAATTACAAAAAAAGAAGAATACTTGTATTCTTTTATGATAAATTATGAAATTTTTTTCGATATAATTAAATGTAGTTAAAAAAGAATTAAAAAGTAAAAATAGAAAAGAAATTGTGAAGAACAAAAAAAATTTTTTTTAATAAACGATTTTTTATTACACTGAAAGTTGGTTCCTTTTTATTCATTCATCTGAGAAAGTAGAACCTGCTACACAGTGTGATCATCAATATATGCTTCTCGAGAGAATTGACCTCTTTATATTGTATTTACAAAAAAAGAACATTGTCGATTAATATTTTTTTTATTTTTTTTTATAATGAAAGAAATATTTTTTATTCTTCTCTCTCGTTTGTTGTAAAAAGAGAAAAATTAACTAAGCGTAACAACACTTTTAGTCTTTTTTGTTTTTTCTTTCATGGAAATTTCAAAATTTTTTTAATAAATAATTTTTTTAAAAAATCGGTTTTGTTTGTTAAATTATTTTAAAAAAAGATTTTTTTTTGTCTTATATTAAAATTTTTAATAATTAATTAAAATTTTTTATGACAAAATATAAGTTTTTATTCATAGAAAAACGGATTTAATAATTAGTTTATTGCATTAAAGAAAAAAGAATTGAATAATTTTTTTTAACGTTTTCGATCACGATATACGATCTCGACCTCATTGGAATTCTTCCAGGTTAATGCGTAAGGCTAACAACCTGAAACGATTTGCTTTCGAACGTCTTGACTTTATTTTTTTTCTATTTCATTAAAAATTTGCATTTTTTTCGATCCAAAACGTTAATTTTTGTTTTTCATTTTTTTTTTATTATAAATTTAACGGAACTTTTTAGAAAATTTTATTTAAATACTTCTTGAAATGTTTAATTAAAAAAAACATAAAAATTACTTAATGACTCAATTTAATTACTGAATTAATTCTGGGGAAACAAATTAAATACTGTAATGCAATAATTTACTCAATTGCTCGAATATTTAATTGATTAATTTATTATTGAAATCGTTTAATTATTTAAATATTCAATTGTTTAAATAATTAGTCAACTATTTGTTTATTCAATAGTTATATTAAGTAAACCAGTTAATTATTTAGTAATTTAGTCATAATAATTATTAACTATTAGTGAATTATTTAAGTATTCAATTAGTTAATTATTGATAATAAATTATTTATTATTTATTTTAAAAAAATTTGTATTAATTTGCCACTAATTTGTTTGAATTACAAGAATGATTTCTATTTTTGTTTACTTTACATTTTGTTAATTTATTTTATTTTTTGTTTACTTTTTTAAATTCTTTTTAAATTTTTAATAAAAATTTTATATACTTTTATATAAATTTATAAATTTTGTATAAACTTTTATATAAATTTATAAATTTTTTATAAACTTTTATATAAACTTATAAATTATTATAAATTTCTTTATAAATTCTTAATCAACAAGTGCTTTTAATTTTTTTTTACTAAATTAACTAATTAATTAATAAAATTTAAATAAATTATTAGTTAACAAAATATAAAACAATTATTTTTTTTATAAGAAATAAAATTTTTTTGTTTATGTTTAATTTAAATAATTAATAATAAAAAAATGAATAAAAATACTAATGAATTTCATTAATTTTCCAATTTTGCTAAATAAAATTTATTATTTAACCATAATTATTAGTTGCAAAAGCCAATTTTTAAGAAACACTAAAATTAATTCATTAATTATTGTACTTAATAATTAATGATTGACAAACATTTCTAAGAGTGGAAAATTTTTTTTAAAAAATATTTATAAAGACGTTTTTTTAATAAGCAATCAATTTTAACTTTGTAGTTAATTGTCTTTTTCCCCTGAACTGTGGGTCGCAGTCAACAATAAATAAATTATTTTACCTTCATTAAAG
Organism: Leptopilina myrica (nomen nudum); assembly: GCA_032872475.1. Lineage (NCBI taxonomy): Eukaryota > Metazoa > Arthropoda > Insecta > Hymenoptera > Figitidae > Leptopilina > Leptopilina myrica (nomen nudum). The sequence continues at coordinate 35,751,973 of CM065466.1, forward strand.
CAAATCGTTGATCGTCTGCGAGTTTTAATGACGGGGCCATGACTTTTCAATTTATTGCTACCTTTTATTTTCCTCTTTTATTTTTATTAACAAACGTCTTTTTTTCTAACACTTTCTAACTTTTAACTTTGCTGTAAGAATTTTTCAAAGGAAAATTTTTAATTTTTTTTAATTTTTATTTTTGTATAAGATTTTTTTTATTTTTATTGTTTTTGCATAAGTTTCTTTTACCTTTAATTTGTAAATTTTATTTATATTTTATTTCTAAATTTAATTTAAATTTTATTTTTTAATTTTATTTAAATTTATTTTCTAAATATTCTTTTATTTTTCAATCAATTTGCAATTTTTTTGTAGAAAAAAAAACCCGTTGAATTTTATGTGACGATTTTAGAAAATTAGGCAAAATTTTAATGGTTAAAATTTTTTTTCATTAGTTATTTAAATATTTTTTTGTTAAATCAGTTTCGAGTCATTTTTAAATTGCAAAGTTTAATGAAATTATTTTTAACTGATTAACAAAAAAATTAATAACGATGTGCACACTTTAAAAAGGGATAATAATTTTTTATATTTACAATGAGATAGATAACATTTTTTTTGTTAAACTTTTAAAAAAAATTTAATTTTTAAAATTCTTTTTTAATTTTTAAAACTGTTTTTTAATTTTTAAAATTGTTTTTTAATTTTTAAAATTGTTTTTTAATTTTTTAAACTGTTTTTTAATTATTAAAATGTTTTTTAAAAATTGTTTTTTAATTTTTAAAACTGTTTTTTAATTATTAAAATGTTTTTTTTAATTGTTCTATTATTTTTCCAACTTTGGTAAATTTAAAAATGTGAAATATTTTTTAAAAAAATAATTAGCGATAAAGTGGAGAGCGAGTTTTCAATTAAAAAAAAAACTCGCTCTATCAACGCGAAAGCTGATTGAAGACTAAACAGAAATCATAAAACTCGGAGGGACTTCGAGACAACTCCAGGTCATACCCCACTATTTTCTTTCTCTCCTGAGAGGTGAGAAATGCTCACATCGCTTTAATTTAATTCCTCAAGGGAATTAAAATTATATATATATATATATTTTTACACGGATTTTCAGAAATTGACTTTCCACTATTTCAAAATAATTACTCTTTGATATTAAAAAAAAAAACATAAATAGACTCTGCGATTTAGAAACAAACTTTGTAGACAAATTTAAATATTGTTTTGCTTTCTGAATTTTTTATGATAATCGTTTTCTGAAAAGGGAACATTTATTAGATATTTTCTTACTTAATGAAATTATAATCAAGGATTTATGCATTTTATTTATTATTTTCTTAACATTATATTTTTATTTTCTTAATTTTTTATTTAAAAAAGAATTTTAAAAAAAAATTTGAATTTTTTTTTGTTTTCTTTTTTTTATGTAACAAAATTTTTCACATTTGTTTTATATTTTACTAATTTTTTTTTATTAATACAGGCTTAATGCAGTTTAGTTATTATTTTCTTAACATTATACTTTTATTTTCTTAATTTTTTATTTAAAAAAGAATTTTTAAACAAAATTTATATTTTTCTTTATTTTCTTTTTTTTTATGTAACAAAATTTTTCATATTTGTTTTATATTTTACTAATTTTTTTCATTAATCACGGCTTTACGCATTATATCAATTATTTTCTTAATGTTGTATTTTTATTTTTTTAATTTCTTTAGTTAAAAAAGAATGTTTCTTGAAAATAAAAAAATTTGTTTTCAATTCTTTTTTTTTATGTAACAAAATTTTTCATATTTTTAAAATATTTTTAAAATTCTTTTTAGTAATCCATAGGCTTTACGCATTATATCAATTAGTTTCTTAATGTTATATTTTTATTTTCTTAATTTTTATACTTGACATTTTTTTTATATTTAAAACATTTTTTTATTTTTTCTATTCATTACTTTATGTTTATTATCAAAAACAAAGTTCCTAGGGCTAGGGTGTTTTGAATAATTACGACTTAGCAATAAAATAGTTTAGAAAAATTGTAAGTAGTAACGTTGAGATTTTTTTAGTCCCCCCTGAGTTTAATGTTTAATTTTTTTTTAAATTCAATATTAGTCTTCTTCTATTTTGAAAATGATGCTTTTGTTTTGATTCTAAAGTAGGTAAACTTTTAGTAATAAAAAAATAACAATTAAATGTTCGTTGAAGAATTTTTTTTTTTTTTTTTTTTTAATGATGAATAATTGACAGATTGTTGTTGTATGTAATAAAACAAGAGTTTTTAACTATGCGATTTATGTGTATAAAGTATTCGAATGGATGAGAGGGCAATAAACGCGTTTATTGTGCCAATTATAAATTATTGAAGTTCACACAGAGACATGACACTCTCGATGTTGCGTACGCGTGCGCAATAGTTTAAAGACATTTCAATTTTTCCCACGTTTGTATAACATAATCAAACCTCACACAGAGTTAACCGTCTTTTGAGAGTGAACCAGTGCTTACTCAAGATTGAATAATCCCCCTTGGACAGTCAATAATATTAATAAATAAAATAAAATTTTCATCCTATTTTCCTCTGTGAGTACTTGAATTTTTTTTTAAACTACAATGTCGTTTCATTCTTTCTCAAAATCATTTTCTAACTCATTTATTTCAATTTACATTTATTTTTTTTTTTAATTTTTCAAACATTGATGTTTAGACAGTTTTCGTTCTATTTCCAAAGTTTAAGAAGTTTTTGATTTATTTTCCTAGTGAATAATAGTTTTCGATTTCTTTATTAGTTGGTGAATTCGTATTTAATTTGGAGAATTAAGTTTTTTAAAAAATGAAACATTTATTAATTAAAAATTGAAATTTAAAAAGAAAAATACTTTAATAAAAAAATTTACGTTTTGTAACAAAATAAAATTGTTTGTGACAAATTTGTTCAAAATGATTTAAGAAGTTAATGTAAAAAATGTAAAACATTAAAAGAAATTAGAAATTTTAGTAAAATATTTTCGAAGGGATTTAGAAGTTATTTCTGTCAGTTGGGAAATTTCGATACTTTTCTTTTATTTTTTTCATTCGCTATAATGTCAATGTAATTATGGAGCTGTTTCCAGTTTCCAATATCTCGGCTCTTTCGTGGTATGATTGTAATCTGTAGGTTGATGAAAAATAATTATTCACTTTCCTTTGGCGACCGTGACTGGTCACTTGTCTCCAAAGGGACTTTGATCTTCGTCTTTGATTGAGAAAGACGATCGAATTTTAAAGTAGATTTTTTTTTATTTTTTAATATTTTTTTTTGTTTAACATTTATTTTTAAAAAGTTTTTTTAGTTTTCTCTTCAACTTGGCCGTAGAAAATAGAAGTAAACGATAGTTTTATGTTTAAAAGAATTTTAACAAAGTTGTAGTAATTATAAAATTTGTTGTTTTAAACATTTAAGAAAAATTTTTTGTGTTTTTTTCTTTAATTTTTAAAAAGTTTTTTTACTTTTCTCTTCAACTTGAACATAAAGATTGTTTTATGTTTAAAAGAAGTTTAAAAAATTTGTAGTAATTATAAGATTTGTTGTTTTAAAAATTAAAGAAAAATTTTGTTATTTAACATTTTTTTAAAAATTTTTAATAACCATTTTTTACTTTCTCTTCAACTTGGTCAAAGAAAATTAAAAAGAAAGAAAAGAAAAGAAATTAAATCATTAAAAGATAGTTTTATGTTGAAAGGAATTTTAAAAAAGTTGTAGTAAGTAAAAAACTTATTTTCTTTGAAACATTTTTTTTTGTTCAACATTTTTTTTAATTATTAATAATGTATTTTAGTTTCCTCTTCAACTTGACAATAGAAAACAAAAATAAATAATAGTTTTATGTTTAAAAGAATTTTTTAAAATTTGTAGTTTTAAAAATTTAAGAAAAAATGTTTTTGTTTATCATTTTTCTTTAATGTTTATTAACTTTTTTTAGTTTTCTCTTCAACTTGGCCATAGAAAACAAAAATAAATAATAGTTTTATGTTTAAAAGAATTTTAACAATGTTGTAGTAATTTTAAAATTTGTTGTTTAAAAATTAAAGAAAAATTTTTTTTGTTTAACATTTTTTTTTAATTTTTAATTATTTTTTTTATTTTATCTTCAAATTGACCATAGGAAATTAAAAAGAAAGAAAAGAAAAGAAAAGAAATTAAAAAATTAAAAAACAGTTTCATGTTAAAAGGAATTTTAAAAAAGTTGTAGTTTGTAAAAAACTTATTTTGTTTGAAACATTTTATTTTGTTTAACAATTTGTTTTAATTTTTAATAATGTTTTTTATTTTCCTCTTCAACTTAACAATAGTTAAGTTAATTATTTTTTTTTAGTTTTCTCTTCAACTTGGCCACAGGAAATAAAAATAAAAGATAGTTTTATGTAGAAAAGAATTTTAAAAAAGTTGTATATAATTGAATATATTTTAATTTTTGTTTCCTTTTCTGTTAAGTTTCTCGAATTTTTTTCCTAACTTTTTAATGTAATTGTTTTTTTATTTTTATTTTTTATTTTTTTTTTTAATGGAAAAGTGTCGTCAAGGTTTTTATCTTTAGTTTCGTATCTTCACAAAACTGACATTCGTAATTTCCTGTTTGTGCTAGCAAAGTCGAGATCCATGATTGTTTCTTCTCTATGATTTTGGTTGTGATGCGTTATTATATTTTACCTAAGTTCTCATAATTTATACATTCATCATCATTCATGAGCCTTTAAATAAAATTTTTCCATTTTTACGAAAAAAAAATCACTGATATTAGTGGGACATTTAAATTTGTTGCTAATAATAAAAAAAAAGTGTTGACGGTATTTATTATTAATTATTAATTATATAAATTTAATTAAATAATTATTTTGTTATTAAAATTAATAAGGAATAAAATTTTGAATTGGCAAAATAATAATAAATTTAATTTCTTCAATTAATAACGATTAATTTTAAATTAAATTTTAAATTACAAAAAATTCTAGTATTAATAATTGATTCCCCTTTACAAAAAAAAATTTATCTTGCATGAAAACTTACTATACAAAGAGAGTAATTATCAAAAAATCTCGCGCATAAAAAAATCGTATTGCATTATTTTAATATTTTAAAATAATTGACAAAATAATGTCAAAGAGCAGAAAACTTATTCAGATTTAAAGACTGCCGTTTTTATACTTTGTGGCATATTTTTTTTAACGACAAAGATCATAAAAGTTTATTATTCGAAAATTTTTTTTTTATTTGTCAATAATGTTTTTTTTTCACGAAATTGCGGTGAGTTTTATTTACTGAGGGATTTTAAATTTTACAGCTTTCTCGAGGTTTTTTTTTTTATTGAAGTAATTCGTTTTTGAGTGAAGGGAATATACATCATTTTCGTTTATTTTCATTGAATGTCTTGAAAGATTCTTGGCAAAATAAACCGAGTAAGAAATATCTAATTTTATTGATTTTGTTAATATCTTGTTAATCTCGATTTTCTATATTTCGTCTTTAAACTAATAAGTGATCGAATTATTATTACATTATTAAAATAATTTACTAGAAAAAATTTTTTTAAAGTGACGTACGTCGTATAATAAGAGACCTTCTTTATCGACTTTCTTTTATTTATTTTCCTTTTTCTTCTTAAATTAAAATTGAATTATTAAAATTTTTTTTTACTTTAACAATTTGTGGGAAAATTCAAATTTCTTTTTTCAATACTTCTATTATCAATGTTAATTGAATCGAAGGGAAAAATTGATATTTGAATGTGTGCCAACTTAAGAAATTATTTTAATAGTATCAAAATGTTCTTTTTTTCGAAATTCACTGAAACGGCAATTTGCCAAATTTTTCATTTATTTTCGTACGGTAAATTTTGTATTTTTTTCAACAAACTTTTCACAAATTGTTTGCGCGAAAAAATTTAAATACTTTCATTTTTTCACGGTTTAAAAAAAATTTAATATTTATTTAAAACAATTATTGTTAATACTAAACATTCTTTCTTGTTTTACTACATTTTTTGTAATTTTTCTTGAGGTTTCAAATAATATTTCTTATTTAATTAAAATGTTTTTTTAATTTTTGATTTAATTAACATTTTTTTAATTTATCTTTCGATTAAATTAGAATTTTTTAAATTTTAATTTTCGATGTAATTTAAATTTTTTTAATTTTCGGTTTAATGAACATTTTTTAAATTTTCAATTTAATTAACGATTTACTTTTTAAATTTTATTTTCGATTCAATTAAAATTTGCTTAAATTTTATTTTCGATGTAATTAACATTTTCTTTTAATTTTCGATTTAATGAAAATTGTGATTAACATTTTTTTTTAATTTTCGAATTAATGAAAATTTTTTTTTAATTCAATTTTTTATTTAATTAACATTTTTTTAATTTTTGAATTAATGGAAACTTTTTAAAATTCAATTTTCGATTTAATTAACATTTCTTTTAAATTTTTCAATTGAATGAAAATTTTTTAAATTCATGTTTCAATTTAATTAAAAATTTTATTTTATTGTTGAAACATTAATGAATAGGAATATTTAAAAAAAAAATTTTTTAATTTTATTTAAACAAATATATATTTTCAAAGTATTTTCTTGCTCTTTGCCTTGAACTTGAAACAGCGAACTCTTCAGATCACCTCGTTTCAGCGATTCTCAACTATTTTCTCGAAACTATTTGAAACTGTTTGAGTATTTTTCAAATTTATATATATAAATAAAAATTGATAAATAAATAAAAATATTCATAAAATTGCAAAAATACATTTTTTTTATTTATTTATTAATTTATTTAAATGTAAATAAATTTAAAAAATATGTTTCTATTTTTTAATTTCCACTTTTCATGAGAAAAAAATTTTTTAATTTATTTTATTTATTTTTTATTGTTAAAAACAATTAAAAATTTGTTTTTGTTATTATTCTTAGAGTTATAAAATAAAAATTAACTCGAAAATTAAAATAATTAGAATAGAAAAATAAATGCAAAAAAAATAAATTTTTAAAAATGAATTTTAAAAAGTAAATAAAAATTAATTAAATAAATAATAATAAATAAATAACTATAAATAAATCATAAGTATTTATAATAATAATAATAATAATAATAAATAAGAAATAAATAATAAAAATAGTTATTTTAATGAAAATTGCTAAAATTAAAAAACCTTTTTTTTACAAATTAAAAAAAAATGTTATGAAAGAAATTTTTTTCTTTAAAAAAAAAAAAAAATTGTACAATATTGAGGTTCACTGGATGTGAAATGCTCGTTTGTTCTCGGCAATACTCGCGGTTTATCGTCAAACACAGACATAGTCATTTTCTGATTTGTTTAGTTGCCGCGACCATCTGAGTCCAACGACAACGCATTGACAACGCATGTGAACTGATTATTTGAAAAATTCTTGTCAACTGTTCGTGATCGAAAAATAAAATGAAAAGATAAAAATTATGCCAGTGATTTAATTTTCATTTAACGAAACAAAAAAAAAATATTGTAAAAAAAAGTTTTATTTCTCCAATTCATTTTTATTTCTCTATCAAAAGTTTAACACACAAAAGAAGTTGACGTAATTTTTTTTTTACACGTCAACTTATTTTATTTTTATTTTTATTTCTTTGAAATGTTTTAAAATGTGCCTCGAACTACAAGGTCTTCTCACTTAGAAATGGTAAAAAAAAAATAAAATTGGATCTATTTATATTTATTATTGGATACTTTTTTTTCCAAAAAATGAAACTGAGAAAGTTTTTTGCGAAAATCTTTCTTTCACGAATGTTTTTGTAATTTTTTTTTCTGTTAATGTTAATTTTTTTTCTTCAAATTTTTTCTTACGATTTGGTTTTTTTCGTTGCTTTAAATTTAAAAAAAAATTTATTTTTAACAATTTCTTTCCGTATTTTTATTTTGTTTTAAATTTTTTACTTTTTGCAATTTTATTCTCTGTTTCTTTTTACTCTCTTTTTGTATTTTGCTTTCTTTATTTTACTTTTATTTTACTTTTATTTTATTTTTATTTTACTTTTATTTTACTTTTATTTTACTTTTGTTTTACTTTTTTTAACTTTTATTTTACTTTTTTTAAATATTTTTATTTTCTGTTTTTTTTGTTTTCTTTTTTCGTATTTTCTTTTTATTCGATTTTTATTTATTGCATTATTTTAATTTAATTTAATTTAATTTCTACTGCTAATATTTTTACTAATTTTTGTTTAAATTATTTATTTATTAACGAAATACATTTATTTTTGTTTTATAAAATTTCTTTTTTGTTTTCCTTTACTTTTATTATTTTTATTCAACAAATTTAGTTTTTAATATAATTTTTCGCTACTCTTTTTTTAAGTTTTTACTTTTTTCTATTTTCTTTACTTATGTTTTTTACAAATATTTTAAAAAATTTTATTTATATTTTTCATTTATTTATTTATTTATATTTTTTTTTTATTTATTTTCATCATTATGATCATTATCAAGTAAACAAATTAGTTATTATCGCTTTTATTATCGAATAAATAATTTTGTTTACGTTCGAAAAATAAAATATAAAAATGTGAAAAAACATTATTTAGTAAATTGTTACAAAAATTATTTTTTTTACTAAAAGATAAAATAAATAACATTAAAAGTAATAAATAAGTAAACTAAAAAATGTTTAGTAAATAAATTTAAAAATGTATTTAAATTCAAAAATATTTAATAAACTTAAAAATATTAATTAAATGAAACATAAAATTAAATTTTTTTTTTTGACTAAAACTCTTATTTTTTTTCTTCTCGACAATTATTCGCAATTAAAATCGATTATGCTTCTAACGAGACGAATGACAATTAAAAAAAATTTTTTCATTTTACAATCATAAGATGATTGGGAATTAAACAATGAACAAATTTGTATTAATAAAATTGTTGAGAGATTAGTTTGACGAATTTTGTGTCGTGAAATATTTGCGTAGAAATTTTTCCTATGAGAAAATTAAAATACACAAAGATTTAGATTTTTGCAATTATTTCTTGTCGTGAAGTTTCTTTTTATTCTCTTTTTTCGAAAGATTTATTAATTGAAGCCTCGACTTTGGCACGAATTCCCCCGAAAAATTAGTGCGCACGGCCAACTAAACTCAATTCTTGATCTTGAAAGTTCGTTTGTTATATAAAAATCATTTCAATTTGCGAGGTAAAAATATCATTGTTTTAAATTTTTTTTCTCTTTTTTTTACATTTTTGCAAGTAAATGTATTTCAATGTATAGGGTATTTACGTATATTTAAAGAAATAAAAATAAAAGAAATTTAATTTAATTTTTTTATTAATTTTTTTTTTTAACAAAAATTGTTTTAATTTGCGGGGTAAAAATATCTTTGTTTATTTCTTCTTTTTAAGGTTTTTTTTTGAAATAAATATATTTGAATAAAAAAATAATAAAAATACTAAATTTCTTTTTCTTTTTTTAACAAAAACTGTTTTACTTTGCGGGGTAACAATATCTTTATTTTTTCTTTTTAATGTTTTTTTTTTTTAATAAATATATTTGAATAAAAAAAAATAATAAAAATACGACATTTATTTTTTTAATAAAAAATGTTTTACTTTGCGTGGTAAAAATATCTTTAATTTTTCTTTTTAATGTTTTTGAGGGGTAAAATTATTGTTGCCTTACATTTTTTTTCTTTTTCTTATCTTTTTGCAATTGAATATATTTAATAAAAAAAAAATCTTTACTTTTTGAAGAATTTTTTTTTTAAGTATTTTTGCAAGGCAAAGAATGTTGATGATAATAAAAAGTGTGAAAAGGGGGAGTTTTGGAATAAAAAAAAAAGAGTTAAGGTGAAAAATAGAATTTTCTATTGGATTTATAACTCACACTGTAAGTGGGGGAAATTTGGTGTGATTGAAAGTGTGATGGAAAGTTATATTGCATAGAGTAATTGAGCTTCCTGTCTCGCAAATTAATTTGAGTCTCTTTGGGTAGCGAGAATTGTTGTGATTTAAATTTGTACACGAGCCACGAGAGACAATCCAATCAAACCACTTGATATTTTTAGTTATATGCACTGGCACTTTTAATTCAAGGGTCGAAAGCGCCAATATACACTTTTCTCTTTTCTTTTTATTTTTTCTTTCAGTTGTTATTTTTCATTTTTATTTTGTCCTTTTACCTTCATTTTATTTGGTTTCCTTGGTTCTTTATTTATTTTTTTATTTATATTTTATTTTCATATTTTTTTATTTTATTTTTTTATTTTTCTTTTATTTTTTCCACCCTTTTTATTTTTTCTTCTGTATTTTCTTTTCTCTTTCTCGTTTTCTTTCTTTATTCATTGAAAACAATTTTTTTTCTAGTCTTTCATTTTTTTATTTTTTTTCTTCTTTATTTTGTATTATTATTTCTTTTTCTTTTTGTTTTTTATTTTATGTAAATATTTTCCTTCCTTTCTAATGCCTTTTAGTAGAAAAAGAAAAATATTATATTTCGAAAAACTTTTTTAAATAACACTTTTTAAGTTAGAAAAATTTTGTTTCAAGTGAAAAAGAAGAGAAAAATATTGAAAGGAAATTAAAAACGAATTTCAATTATTGATGATGTAATGAAAATGATCAATTGTCCACGACACGGTCTATTTCTTTGATCGAATCGTAAACATCTTTTTAAATTTCGTTAATTAAAAAAAAAAAATTTCTATTTAAATTACATTGTCAATGACAAAAAAATACAGATCAAAATTTCAAACACTATAAATTATTAACAAGCGATTTTTAACTACTCTATTTGAAAATATAATTCTTCTTAACTTCTCAATTTTAGATATAATTCTCTTTTAACTACTCGAATTCAGAAATAATTCTCTTTAAATGCTCGATTATTAAAAATATTTCTTTTTAATTACTCAATTTAAAAAAAAAATAATTTTTTTTTCACTGCTCGATTTGAAAAATAAAATCTTTTTATAACTACTCGACTTTTACAGATAATAATTATTCATTTTAACTGTTGAAAATTGTGGGTAAAAGTAGAGACACAAGATAAAAGGATATTTTTTTCTATTTGGTAATTATTAGTTTAATTATTATTTCAAAGTAGTTAACTTTTTTTTTTCTCTGCCTATATGTATATGTATATAGAGGAACAAAGACTTTATTACCTGCGAGAACAAATTGAAAACCGAAGAAGAACAAACGAATGTGTGTAATTACTAATCTCATGACAAACAGAAAAATATTGTCCCTGAGTCAATATTTAAAAGAAATTTACACGGAGGGAATTAGTAATTATTCGTTAGTTTATTCTTTGCCGCTTTTTTTTAACGATCATAACTATTTTCCATGTGGTATTTAAAATTGTCAAAATAATTTAAATTAAAAAAAAATTAATAATTTTTTTAAATGTTATATTTATTATATATTTTTTTATATTTATTATATATTTTGAATAAAATAAAATTATATAAATAAATTATTATTTATTATTAAATAAATAAATTATATAAAATTTAATTTTTGTCAATTAATATTAATTTGTATTTAAAGGTATTTAAAATTTTTTTAAAATTGCATATAATAATTAAAGAATAAAATTAAAAGGTAAAACGTATGAAATATACAAATTTATAATTTTTCAAGTTTAGAAACAAGGTTTTCGTTATTTAATCAAAAGATCGATTTATACTCTATTATTTAAATAAAAATTGACAAGAAATTAATAACGATTCGATAGCGAATGATAAAATAACATAACCTCAAAATTCACATATGCGCCTCTCTTGCATTGGCAAGTTTATAAATTGTAATACACTTGTCAAATTATTCAGTAATTTAACAAGTTTAAGTCAATTGACTGGTTTTATTAAATTATTAGCTCAGATTTTCAAAAAAGATAAAGTTTTTCCGAAATGTCGATGTTGACGTGTTTTTTACTTATTATTTGCTACAAAACTGACGTCATTTAAAGCTCCAAATTCGACAACTAGATCTGCGCATGCGCCACTCAGAGTTGCTTACTTGAATCTCGTTGTTGTTCTATTTTATTAATAAGAAATTAGCTCAGATTTGAAAAAAAATAAAGTTTATACCTGAAAATAAATTAAATTCTCAAATTAATAATAATAATAATAATAATAATAAATTAATAAATAATTATTATTATTATTATACATTACCTTCTCCCTTATTGGCAACAATAGTCATTTCCGCTCAGCCAATTGGAATCCTTATCAAAATTTAAAAAAAAATTTTCTCTCAACATTATCGAAAAAAAAAATTTTTTCTCCGATTATTTTTGTCGTTTCTTTTTGTGTTATCAAGACGATAAACGATTTATGTGTATATGAGAAAATTCTACTATTACACGGGAGATATAATGGTACTTCGCATTGAGTTATACAATGAAATTACCTTTTAATTATCCCCAAGAATTTTTTTTTCTTTCATGGCAATAAGTAAATTTACATACATTTATATATATTTACACACACGTCGATTATGCTGGTAAATTTCTAATTGTCGGTGTCATTTAACTCTCAGTTTCCTGCAATTAATTCAAGGAAACGGAAGCTCTTTAATCATTCGCACCTTCAAATTAAAGTCTCATCTCGTCTCAAGTGCGACAATATAATATTAATTTACTTTTTTCAAAAAAAAATAATAATAATTTAAAAAAATAAATCGTTTTTAATTAAAATATCGAGAAGTCGACGTATAAATCGATAAGTCGACGTATAATTAATTAAAATATCGATAAGTCGACGTATAAGTCGATAAGTCGACGTATAATTAAAATATCGATAAGTCGACGTATAATTAAAATATCGATAAGTCGACGTATAATTAAAATATCGATAAGTTGACGTATAATTTAAATATCGATAAGTCGACGTATAAATCGATAAGTCGGCGCATAACTCGATATATCGAAGTGTGAATCGATAAATCAGATATCGATATATCGATAAGTAGACGTAAAAATCGATTTTTTTCTCGAAAAAAATGAATAATTCAAAAAAAATTTATAAAATTTGATTTTTTTTCGTGTTTTTCAGTGTCGAAGAAGAAAATATAAAATTTTGGCCTAATGTCTGTATGGTCGACGAGCACTGGACGAAATTCAGTATTTGGTGCGGAGGGTGGACCGCCCCCCTCCACACACCCTTCAATTCATCCCCAACCACTCACTCACTTGCACAGCAGCACCGGTCACTGTTTTCATAAAAGATTTCACAACTGTCAGGTTTGTATTATTATATTTGGAAATAATTTAAAAAAAATTTTTTTTAATTTCTTTAAGTTTATAACATTTTTTTTTTAATTTTTCTAATTTTTCTTTTACGGTTAAAATTAATTTTTAATGTTTCTTTTTTGTTTTCAATTTTTCGTCGTTATTCCTGCGCTTTATGACCTTTATCTCTGCACAAACATTTTTATTTTTAAATTATATTTTCTAAATTAATAATAAAAAATTTTTTTTTATTTCTCTCTGCACTTTTGGCCTTTATTAACATTCGTTTCAGCTTCTTCTTGTAAATTCTTGTTTTTTTTTGTTTAATTAATTGTTTTTTTTCATTATTTAGTGTAATTGTTATTTTTTGTTTGGTTCAGCACCTGTTGGTTTTTTTGTCCTACGTGGGACTTGCTAGAAGCTCCTCTGTTGGCAGCACAATTTGGTATGTTCTTCTAATTGCTCAACACACGAGCTTTTTACTTCTCGCTACTAACATTTTTCCAAAAAATTTTTTTTCTTTATTGTTAATTATATTTAATTTTTTGGTGATTAAAATTATTTTTAGGAAAATTTGAAAAAAAAATTAAACTATTTTTATAATTTTTTTTATTAAATAAATTCTCAAAAATTAACCGCTTTTTAAATAAAAATTCGATTAAAAAATTAATCCTGATGGCACATTTTTCCGCAATTAACCATTTTTTTTCTAATGTTCAAAAGTTATTTAAATATTATTTAATTATTTTTTCTGTTAAAAAGATAATTTAAAAATTTTTTCTCTCTTTTATTTATTTTAATTTTTTTTTAATAATTTGATTTTTTCAATTTAGAATTATTTTTTCCCTCCTTTTTTTAGTCTAAAATGTCACAGTCTGGAGATGGCCTTCATACTCCGGGATATCTTGCTTGGAGGAAACTTCAGCTCAGTCGAGCGAAACTCAAGGCCTCGAGTAAAACTTCAGCACTTCTCTCTGGTTTTGCCATGGTAATTATTTTTTTTAACAACAAAAATTTTGAAATTAGAATTATTTTCAACAAATAAGTAAAATATTTTTTTCAATACTTAAAAATTTAAACTCTTTTTTTTAAATTAATCCGCTATTATTTAAATAATAATAAATCTATTTTCTATTTTATTATCGTTTTATCCAATTTTATCATTTTTTTGTCCTTTCAGTCCATTTTTCTATTTTTTCCCCGAGATTATATTCACATTTTTAGGTTTTATCCCATTGTGAACGTAGCCTTAAATTCTAGGAAGCTTCTGAAAACTTAAGGGCCAGTCCCATGTGAGCGTGAAAACGGAAAACGGAAAACGTTTAGCCAATAACAACTTCCGATTCAATGGAAATAATTCTAAAAGAAAATTCTTATTGGTTGAACGTTTTCCGTTTCCCGTTTTACGCTGACATGGGACGGCACCTTTAATAGTACTTTTGCAATCGAATTTCTTCGTCAAAAACGAATAGAAAACAAAAATAGGTTTCGAACCCATTGTGAACGTAGCTTTAAATTCTCAGAAACTTCTGAGAACTTAATGGTACTTCTACAATCGAATTGAAGCCAAAAATAGATTTTATTCCATTATGAATGTAGCTTTAAATTCGCGGAAGCTTCTGAGAACTTAATGGTACTTCTACGATCGAATTTCTATCGTTAGAAACAAAATAAAGGCCTAATTACAACTATTTTAGGAACTTCGTTTGTGAACGTAAATGAATTTAAAAAAAGGACAGAAACATATTCCCATCCTTTTCCAACTCATGCGTTTTTTACCTTGAAAAATTAAAAAACTAACATCAAAAATTTGTTCACTCAAGAAAGTAAAAAAAAAATTACTTTTCAGGTCGCCATGGTTGAGGTGCAGTTGAATTCAGACACAAAAGTACCAAAAGAAATGCTGATCGCCTTTGCAGTTTGTACAACACTTCTCGTTGCAGTTCACATGCTGGCGCTGATGATCTCCACCTGCATTCTCCCAAATATCGAGGCAGTGTGCAATCTTCACAGTATAAGTCTCGTTCATGAATCGCCACACGAACGTCTTCATTGGTACATTGAAGTGGCCTGGGCCTTTTCAACTCTTCTCGGTCTATTATTATTTCTCCTCGAAATCGCCATTCTTTGTTGGGTGAAATTCTACGATTTTTCCGAGGTGGCCGCATGGTCCGCTTGCATTGTCCTCATTCCAGTTTTAATAATATTCCTCGCGTTCGCCGTTCATTTTTATCGTAGTCTCGTCACACACAAGTACGAGGTGACTGTTTCCGGTATCAGGGAACTCGAATTGCTTAAAGAACAAATCGAGTCGTCGGACGCTGAGGGCGGAAGAAACGGTGTTAATGCACTTCAAGGTAGTACCCACATTGTTTGATAATTGTTTTTTTTCGAATTTTACTATTTTGAAGACTGCCTATCGATTCCAGTGAAGGGGAGGAAAATTTAATTTTTAACCCCGTTAATTTTTACCCTTTTTCTTTTTTGAATTATTAAATAAAGCGACTGCTCGTTTCGCTAAAAAAAATATTCGAGCCGAGAATCTCTCTGTATATAGAAAAATTTCTACAACATTCCTTAAAGTGCATAGGGACTTAAATATTGTAGTGAATCTCTATTTTATTATCGTTTTATCTAATTTTATCCGTTTTTTTGTCCTTTGTGTCCATTTTTCTGTTTTGTTCGAGGTTATATTGACATTTTTAGATTTTATCCCATTGTGAACGTGGTCTTAAATTCTCGGAAGCTTCTAAAAACTTAATAGTACTTTTACAATCGATTTTTTTCGTCAAAAATGAAAAGAAACCGAAAATAGGTTTCAAACCCATTGTGAATGTAGCTTTAAGTTCCTGGAAGCTTCTGAAAACTTAATGGTACTTCTACGATTGATTTCTTATCGTCAAGAACGAAATAGAAGCCAAAATTAGATTTTGTGCCATTGTGAATGTAGCCTTAAGTTCCTGGAAGCTTCTGAAAATTTAATGGTACTTCTACAATCGATTTCTTATCGTCAAGAACGAATAAAAGCCAGAATTTGGTTTTATCCCTTTGTGAACGTAGCGTTAAATTCTCGGTAGCTTCTGAAAACTTAATGGTACTTCTACAATCGATTTCTTTTCCTCGAAAACGAATAGAAGCCAGCGGACGTTGAAAATCGAAAACGTAAATCGTAGTATTTACCCGAAGAGAGAACAGGATCCTTCTTTCATTTCTGTCTCGTGTAAATTTTACGATTTCAATCTTAAGATTCATTCTACATTAGCTTGATGGCTAAAACAAGAACAATTGTCGAAGCACCTTAACAGAATCTCAATAAAGGCTGATTATCTTCTCACGTTGTGGAAAATGAACTAGTCTTTATGTTTTTTTTTCATTTTTTATCGAATTAAATTTTATTTTTACCTATTTTTCACACTATATTTTGATGATAATAATTAATTAATACAAATTAATAATTTAATATTAGTTAGCGGGTTTTTTTATATTAATTATTATTAATTAGATATTATTATTTTCATTATTATTATTATTATTGGCTAGGAAAAAAAATTAATAGTTAGAAATTATTAATTGTAACAAAAAAACTGCCAAAATTGACTGCTACCTTGAAAAATAAAAAAAAAAGAAATTGTTTACACTTTATTTTCGTAAAAAGTGTATTTGTAATTTATAAAAATTATATTATAATATTAATTTTTGTAGCAGTATTATTATAGAGCATGACATTTATATTTAATAATTGTTTAAAAATTAATTTAATGAATAAAAAGAACAGGAAACTGGAGAAAATGTGTTTTTTTCACCCTAAAAGAATGAAAAGGATGGAGATGTATTTTTTTTGTTTCAAGCATTTCGTTCGTGAACGACTTTTACGAAACTATTGTGCGTGAAGCTTTATCTATGAGTCGTTTTTTTAGATATGAATATTCCGATTATGAACTGAGCCTAATGGAGCTTTTGTAAAACTTGTCCAGAATGGAAAATCACTATTGGAGTAAGAAAGAGAGACTGTGTCTCGTGTCTCTCTTGCTCCAATGTCAATTTTCCGTTCTGGACAAGTTTTCACCGAAGGTGTGAAAGCTTCTTTACATCTTCTGAGTGATATTCTTATTGTAAACGGGGCTTAAGAGCAAAGCACAAGTTTTTAAAAATAGTCGCGAATCTATATAGTTTCTACTCTATGCTTCAAGAGAAGAAAATTTCTCGATGACTGTAGCTTCCCAACCCTGTTGACAGTAAAAAACAAAAAAAAATGTATTTTGTATACAAGAAAATTTTTGCCGGCAACAATAATAGCGAGAAACAATGCGATATGCAGAAATTGTTCTAGAATTTAATTTTTTATTTGATTAAAAGTCAAGAGACGATTGTGTATTAAAGCAACAAAAAGTGTAAGTATACAAATTAGTTAATTTAAAAAAAAAAGATATTTGTACTTTTATAGCTTATTATGGTTATAGTTCATTTTAGAGACAAACTTTATTTGTTCATTGTATTTGGATTATTGCATAAGATTTGAGATAAAAATGGGGAATCCCGTAATTTTATCGAAAAGTATGAATCAGAGACAGAGATTCAGAGCAGCAAGAAACAATACAATGTTTTCATTTGCAATATTAACATTACTTTTAAAATTTTATCTCGGAATTTGAATTTTTATCACAAATATTTTATCGGGTTGATTTTTTTTTATTCGCAGGTACTTGGTGAGCGTTTTTTTTTAATGAATTTAAGTGAAATTTAGTGAATGTTTTTTGAAACTAGTGACAAGAAATAGGCAGTAGTGCTGTTGAGAAATTTATAGTGAAAATTAAAAACCCTTTTGTGAAAGATTAAGTAAATTATTCATTTTTTTCAAATAAGGAATAGATTTTATTTTTATTTCACGAATATTTAGGCTGAGAATTTAAATAATGTGTGTATTTAGAGGTTATGTTGTCCGCAGTATGTTTAGAAGAAACAAATTTAATTTTAACAATAATATAGAAAAAGTTTTAATAATCGCAATTTTTTAACGATAGAAATTTAAGATAATTGTTTAACAATAGTAATTTAATATAATAATAATAATAATAATTATAATAACCAAAAATAAGTGAAAAACAAACTGTGAATATAAAATGAAAAGTGAATGTTAAGTTTCGGAAATTCCGCAGGATAATGGGTTCAAAAATTGACGAAACAGAGGATTTAATTCCTCGACCGTATCAAATTGATCTTTTTGAAAAAGCAATTGCAGAAAATACGATAATTTATCTTCCCACGGGATCGGGAAAAACCTATATTGCCGTTCAAGTTGTAAAAAAATTGAGTGCCGCAATTCAAGGGTGAGAATAAAAAAATTCTTTTTTTTTAATGCAATTTTTATGAAAAATTTTGTAAAAATTATTATATAAAAATTCTTATTATATATAAAATAAAGTATAAATAAAATATAAAATTATTTTTGTAAACATAATTGAATTTTATTAAAGAAATTTTATTTAAAATTGAAAATAATTAATAATTTGAAGCATTATATGACGAATGTAAATATTTTTAATTTTATTTATTATGTTTTACTATTTTAATTTACTTTTTTAATAATTAAATTATTTTCGTATTTTTTTCGTTTCTTTTCAGCAAATACAGTTCTGGAGCGAAACGAACAATTTTTATAGTAAATACAGTTCCACTTGTAACGCAACAATCAACTTATCTCGCCAGACACACGGGTTTAAATGCCAAAGGTTTCAGCGGCGATTCTCGGGTTAAACATTGGGACAATAGAAAATGGCTCAGTGAAATTGAAGACACGCCGGTAGTTCAGAATTTATTTTTTTCACTTACTGTCTTCATTTTATTGACTATTTTTTTATCATTATTTATATTATTTAGTATTTGTTTATTTTTTTATTCATTTATTTGTTTCTTTGTCAATTTGTTAGTTTATTAATTTGTTTCTTTAATTATTTGTTTCATTCTTTATTTGATTCTTAATTTATTTGTTTCTTTATTCATTTGTCTCTTTATTAATTTATTAATTTATAAATTTGTTTTTTTTAATTATTTGTTTCTTTCTTTATTTTTTTTCTTTATTTATTTGTCTCTTTAATAATTTGTTCATTTTTTAATTTGTTTCTTTATTTATTTGTTTCTTTAGTTATTTGTTTCTTTAATTATTTTTTTCTTTATTTATTTGATTCTTTATTTATTTGATTTTTTGTTAATTTGTTCGTTTATTTATTTGTTTCTTTATTTATTTTTTTCTTTATTTATTTGTTCATTTATTTATTTGTTTCTTTATTTATTTGTTTATTTATTTATTTGTGTTTTCTTTTACTTTTCCAGATTTTAGTAATGATAGCGCAGATATTTCTTGATATAATAAATTGCGGCGCCCTGCCACTCGATCGAGTTAATTTAATTATATTCGACGAGTGCCACAGAGGCGTCAGCGATCATCCAATGAGACAAATAATGCAGAGATTCGAGAAATGCCCTCAGAATTATCGACCAAGAGTTTTAGGTTTATCGGCAACTTTACTTAATTCCAACGTCGATTTGGATAAAGTCCCAGAGACAATCGAGGTATTTTAAAAAACAATTTTCATTGCATTCCTCAGCAGAGATCAATTTTTAGAAAAAAAATTTTAACACACTTCGAAAAAATTTCAAAATTTCAAATAAATCTTTGGAAATGATTCAATTATTCTTATAAATATATATATACTTATAAAATTCTTAGAAAATTTCATTTCTTTTAAAAAATAATAAAATTTTTGTCAAAATTTCAATTATTATCAAAAATAATAAAATTGTTGAATAAAATCCAATTATTTTCAAAAAAAAATTAATTTGTTGCCAAAATTTAAATTATTATAAAAAACAATAAAATTCTTGAATAAAATTACACGATAGAATTAAATTATTTTCAAAAATATCTATAAAATTCAATTTCAACAAGAATTTTAACTTCTTTAAAAATAATTCAATTATATATATAAATTTTAGTCAAATTCTTGTAAAAATTTCAATTATTATCAAAAATAATTAAATTCTTGAAGAAAATTCAATTATTTTCAATAATTTTAGTCAAATTCTTGACAAAATTTCAATTATTTTTAAAAATATTAACATTTTTGGGCAAATTACAATTATTTTAAAAAATTTTAGTCAAATTCTTGATAAAATTTCAATTATTATTAAAAATAAAAAAATTCTTGTCAAAATTTCAATTATTATCAAAAATAATGAAATTCTTGGACAAATTCCAATTATTTTCAAAAATGTTAGTAGAATTCTTGTCAAAATTTTAATTATTTTCAGAAAAAAAATAAATTTCTTACAAAAATTTCAATTATTATAAAATATAATTAAATTCTTGAATAAAATCCATTTATTGTCAATAATTTTAGTCTAATTCTTGACAAAATTTTAATTATTTTTAAAAATAAAAAAATTCTTGTCAAAATTTCAATTATTATCAAAAATAATGAAATTCTTTAATAAAATCCACTTATTTTCAAAAATTTTAGTTAAATTCTGGTCAAAATTTCAATTATTATCAAAAATAATGAAATTTTTGAATAAAATTACACGAAAGGAATTTAATTATTTTCAAGAATTTCCATAAAAATTTAATTCCAAAAAGAATTTTTGCACTATTTCAAAATAATTCAATTATTTGTCAAAATATTTATAAAAAAGAAAAAAAAATTTCATTATTTTCAAAGATTTCTATAAAATTCTTCATAACAATTTAATTATTTCTCAAAATTTGAATATTAAATTCTTCGAAATTCTTTGCAGAAATTTAATTATTTTCAATAACATTTTTAATAGAATTTCTCAAAAGAATTAAAATCTTCAAATATTTAAATAATATTCATTTATTTTCTAAAATTTTTTTTATAAATTCTTCGGAAAAATTCAATTATTTTTAAAAATAGTAATAAAATTCTTCGCAAGATTTCAATTATTTTTAATACAAATTCTTTCTTGTTTGGGAAAATTAAAAAAAGGTTTTTCTATTTTTCCTTTTCAGTCGCAGGGAATTTTTGTTATTAAAAATTGTTTTTTTTTTTGCAGTCACTGGAAGTTACTTATAACGCGAAAATAGCGTCAACTGAATCACTGGCCATTGTTGCTGGTTTCTCGACGAATCCAAGGGAAAATTGTATAAAATTCAATGAGCAAAGGGAATGTGCGAAGGTAGTGGACGAAATTCTCAGCGAAGTGACGAGAATGTTGAAAATACTTCTAATACCACAACCTTCGGATATTAATCTTTCAACTTCCGTGTTTAAGCCAAAATCAAGAAGCGAGAAGTTAATTAACATTTTGATTGACCTTAAGGAAAATATACTCAATACGGGTAATTTCAAAATTTACTACTCAAAACTTATTCTTTTACTAAATAAAAAATATAGAAAAAAAAATGTTAAACTTATTATTAATTTATTAGAGTTGTTAGTTAATTATTTTTCTTAATGAAAAGTCTAAATTCGTAATTTTATCATTATTATTATTAGAAAATGGTTTTAACAAAAAAGAAAATATTTTATTACTTAAGGATCATTCGGAGGAAATAAAGCTGTTTTATTACACATGATACAAATCGAGGGGATAAAAAAAGGCGTTTCCGAACCTGTAAGTAAAAAATGTTCTGAATTTTTTTTCTCAAATTACAAAAAAAATCCATAATTTTCGATTTATTAATTTTTTGGAAACATTATAACAAAAGATTTGCTAAATAATTAAATTTTACAAAATACAAAAAAATAATTTCTATTTAAATCTTAATTTTTTGTTGCGAAAATTTATTAAAATACTGTTGAAAATAATTGAAATTCCTGGGATGAATTTTACTTTTAAAAAAAATTTATAGAAATAATTTAATTCTTGTGATTCTTGTGAAGAAAGATTATTGTTCAATTGTTTTTTTTTCTTTTTTCAGGAAACAATATTCGTCTTGGAATACATTTTCACAAAATTCATGACTCTACGAAAACTTTTTGACATTGAAATGAATGGCTTCTCACTGAGGGATCAAATTTATCAGTACGTCTCGATTATTAATATTATTAACATTTTCTCTATTCATAGAAAATTTTTTTTTTATTTCCATTTTCAAAGATGAAGAAGAAGAAAAAACTATTTACTTAAAAAATCAAGAGTTGAAGTAAAGTTAATTTATTTTTACTTTACAATTTGTTTATTATTTGTTTATAATTATCTATTTTCAATTTTGAATTTTTAACACTTTTTTTTTCATGTGACTGGTAATTTTTTACTTGGATTTTCAATTTATTTTATAATAAAGTTTATTTTCGTTTATTTTATTTTTTTTATTTTTGAATTAACTTTTTTTTAATTTCATATTTTCATTTTTAATTTAGAATATTTTTCTTTTCTTGATTGTTAATTTTTTGTTTGAAAAAATAAAGTTGTGTAAGAATTATAAAAAAATATTATTAATTTGACAGATTCTCGTCGGACAAAGTGATCAAATTGATAGCAATTTTAAAGCAATTCAACAGTAAGAAAGATCCTGATCAGAATTTTTGCTGTATTATTTTTGTTCAACGCCGCTTCACTGCACAAGTTTTGTATCATATCTTGAAAGTTAGTTTCGCATCTCGTGAGAAATTAAATTTAAAAAATTATTTTTCAATCTTCATTTGAAATTAATTTTAAGTGAACTAAACTTAGTTTTGAGTACAAAATTAATTTTTAGTAAATTAAACCTAATTTGAATTTCAAAATTAGTTTTGAATTGAAAGTTAGTTTTAATTTGAAAAATTAGTCTTAGCTTGAAATTAATTTCAATTAAGGTTTAAACTTAAAATTAGTTTCAATTTAAATTTTAAAATTAGATTCAACTGAGGTTTCAACTTAAAATTAGTTTCAATTTCAAATTAGTTTCAACTGAGGTTTCAATTTAAAATTAGTTTCAATTTGAAATAAGTTTTAATTTGAAATTTGTTTCAATTTTAAATTAGTTTCAATTTGAAATTAGTTTCAACTGAGGTTTCAACTTAAAATTAGTTTTCATTTGAAATTAGTTACAATTTTAAACTAATTTTAATTTGAAATTATTTTAAATTTAAAATTAATTTCAACGTAAAATTAGTTTTAATTTGAAATTTTTTTTTCAATTTGAAATTAGATTCAACTTAAAATTAGTTTTAATTTGAAATTTGTTTCAATTTGTAACTACCTTTAATTTGAAAGTAGTTTTAATTTTAAACTACTGTCAAGTTAAAATTAGTTTTGATTTTAAACTTCTTTCAATTTTAAACTACATTGCAATTGGAAATTAGTTTCAATTTTAAACTACTTTTAACTTAAATTTCAAACGTTTTGAAGTAAACAATAAAGTCTAATTTTGTAGAAAAATATATTTCTTTAACAGAGTCTTCAGGAATCAGACGAAGAATATAAATTTTTGATGCCGAAATACATGGTGGGTGACAGTAGCGATTCGTTTAAAAATACGAGAGAAAATATGTGTACAGCCAGATGGAATCAGGATGTTTTGAAAAGGTAATTGAAAACAAACCGGAAAATTAAAGAAGTGACTGTATAGAAAAAAAGTTTCGGAATAAAATTAGCTATTAATTTCATTTTTTTTTTGTTATCATAAATTTTGTCAATTTAAAAAAAACTTTTTCTATTTTTTAAATTTTGTTTTCGATTTTTACAGTTTTCGTGAGGGCGAAACGAACTGTATCATCGCCACCGACGTAGTGGACGAGGGCGTCGACATTCCCGAGTGCACATTAATTGTTCGCTTCGATTTGGTAATGGACTTTCGATCCTACATTCAAAGTAAGGGTCGCGCTCGTCATTCGAGAAGTCAATACACAATGCTCGTGCCAAACGGCGACCAAACATTCGAAGCTCGTTATGTGCAATTTCAAAAGACCGAAAAATATCTACAGCAAGTGAGTCTTCGAATTTAGAAAGTTTTAAATACAAAAGTTTGAATTTAAAAAAAAATTTTAATACAAAAGTTTAAATTTTAAACGATTTTAAATACAAAAGTTTAAATTTTAAACGATTTTAAATACAAAAGTTTAAATTTTAAACGATTTTAAATACAAAAGTTTAAATTTTAAAAAATTTAAATACAAAAGTTAAAAATTTAAAAAATATTTTAAATACAAAAGTTTAAATTAAAAAAAAATTTAAATACAAGTTTAAATTTTTAAAAAATTTAAATACAAAAGTTTAAATAAAAAAAATATTTTAAATACAAAGCTACTGATTGGACAAACGGATTATCGATCACTGCCGAAGGAGAAGGACATCGAGAAGGAATTGTACTCGTACAAAATTCAACCATTCTTGCACAGAAATGCCGAGGGCAAGCCTTGTGCAATAACTGAGCAGTCGGCAATTAATTTGCTAAACAGATACTGCGCGAATTTGTATAAATCGAAATTCGTCAGTTTAACTCCAATTTGGACTCTGGCTAAACAAGCGAACAAAGAATCAAATACCGAACAAATTTTCCAGGTAATTTACTGGGTATTACTTTCTTCTTTAATTTCACTCACTTTTCTTTTAGAGAAAGAAGGAAAATTATATATTTTTTTTTTTTAAATTGAATCGTAAGAATAAAAAAAAATTGCGTTTTCATTAATTATTGAAATCATTTTTCCTCAGGTGTCACTGACGTTGCCGATTGTCTCGCCCCTGAAGGAGACGATCGTTGGCGACTGGATGGAATCGATAGACGATGCAAAGCGATCGGTTGCAATGAAGACGTGCATTAAATTAAAGGAAATTGGAGAATTGAATGACAATTTGAATCCCATTGGTCCTGAGGATATTCAGGAGAATGTCAATCATCTTTTTCCAAATTGGATCGAGGAGGAAATTGTTGATAATTGTGCGCCGGGGACTTACGGCAAGAAGAGGAAGCATAGTTTAATCGTCTGTCTCGTGATTTTTATTTATTTACTTTTATATATTTTTTAAATTATTTACTTTTGTTTTTTTATTTATTTATTTACTTTTGTATTCTTTTTATTTATTTACTTTTATATTATTTTTATTTATTTACTTTTATATATTTTTTTATCTATTTACTTTTGTATTTTTTTTATTTACTTACATATTTATTATTTCTTCCTTTTCGTATTCATTACTTATTTATTTTTATATTTATTCTTTATTCATTTATACATTTACAAGGAATAATCGAATAATTTGCAAACATTTCTCGCATACAAAATTTGTTTTGAAAAGAAATTCTTTTTTCAGCACCCAAGGGCACTTTATGGAGCGTTTCCTTGTATAAATAAACCGCTATTTCTTCATGTGCTGAAAATGAGACCAACGTTCGCGGAAACTTTGGATAATCCTGAATTAGGATTTTATAATGTCCTGAAGGAGAAAGCAGGATATGGAATTCTGACAACGACTGAGTTTCCAGAAGTAAGAAAATTATTATTAAAAATAGTAATAGTAATGTTAATAATACTAATAATAATACTAATAATAATACTAATAATAATACTAATAATAATAATAATAATAATAATAATGATAATAATAATGATAATAATAATAATGATAATAATAATGATAATGATAATAATAATAATAATGATAATAATAATGATAATAATAATAATAATGATAATGATAATGATAAAATTTTCAATTTTAAACCAAATGTATTGAAAATCATCGAATGATTGCAAAGAATTTTATCAACAAAATTTGATAATAATATAGAATTCCTTCATAAAATGTTCCTAAATTCTCGTGAAGAATTTTATTTAAATGTTTTAAAAATTCTAATTAAATTCTTTTTGAAAAATTTCTTTGAATTTTTCATTAAACTAATGGAGTTTTTCTTTCAAAAATTTTAATTGCAAATTTTGAAAACAATTGGATTTTATGAAGAAGAATTTTATAAAAAATTGTATTAAAAATAATTGAATTCTTGCGAAGAATTTTATTACTATTTACAAAAAAATAATTGAATTGTTCCGAAGAATTTATGAAAAAATTTTTGAAAATAAATGAATATTATTTGAATATTAGAAGATTAAAATTCTTTCGAGAAATTATATTAAAATTATGTTAAAAATAATTAAATTTCTGCAAAGGGATTTTTATTATTTATCAACATAAATGAATTATTTGCAAAGAATTTGACTATTTATACAAATAATTAATAATTTAAATTTAATTATTAGTAATAATAATTGAAATTTTGACAAAAATTTTTAGTAAAATTCTTGAAAATAATTGGAATTTGTCCAAGAATTTTATTATTTTTAAAAATAATTGAAATTTTGTCAAGAATTTAATTATAATTTTTGAATTAATTGGAATATGTTCAAGAATTTTATTATTTTTTATAATAATTAAATTTTCTTACAAGAATTTGACTAAAATTTTTGACCAAAAATTGAATTATTTTTAAAGAATTTAAAATTCATGTTTAAATAGAATTTTATGGAAATTTTTCAAAAATAATTAAATTCTTTCGTGCAATTTTATTCAAGAATTTTATTATTTTTGTTAATAATTGAAACTTTGTGAAGAATTTTATTATTTTTGAAAATAATTGAAATTTTTCAAAGAATTTTTTTTATTTTTAAAAAGTAATTGAAATTTTGTCGAGAATTTGACTAAAATTTTTGAAAATAATTGGATTTTATTCAAGAATTTTATTATTTTTGAAAATAATTGAAATTTTTTCAAGAATTTTTTTTATTTTTAAAAAGTAATTGAAATTTTGTCGAGAATTTGACTAAATTTTTTGAAAATAATTGGATTTTATTCAAGAATTTTATTCTTTTTGAAAATAATTGATATTTTTTTAAGATTTTTTTTTATTTTAAAAAATAATTGAAATTTTGTCGAGAATTTGACTAAGATTTTTAAAAATAATTGGATTTTATTCAAGAATTTCATTATTTTTTAACAATAATTGAAATTTTGACAAGAATATTACTAAAATTTTTGACCAAAAATAGAATTATTTTTAAAGAATTTAAAATTCATGTTGAAATTGAATTTTATGGAAATTTTTCGAAAATAATTAAATTCTTTCGTGTAATTTTATTTAAATTGAATTAAAAATAATTTAATTCCTTCAAAGAATTGTAATATGAAAATAATTCCAATTTTTTTGAAGAATTTATTAAATTTTTTGGAAAAAAATGAAATTTATGAAAATATTGAAAAATATTTGAATTCATGCGAGGAATTCAATTAAAATTTATTTAAAAATATTAAAAAAAATTTTTTTTCAAAAGATTTTACTAGTTAAGAAAATAATTGAATTGTTTAGAAGAGGATTTATTTAAACTTTTAAAATATGAACAGTAAAGATTAATTTTTTACTTAATAGATGAATTTTTTAAATTTTAGAGTGTGAAATTATTTTTAAAATTTATATTTG
Source organism: Leptopilina myrica (nomen nudum) (assembly GCA_032872475.1). Classification (NCBI taxonomy): domain Eukaryota; kingdom Metazoa; phylum Arthropoda; class Insecta; order Hymenoptera; family Figitidae; genus Leptopilina; species Leptopilina myrica (nomen nudum). Next base: position 35,779,588 of record CM065466.1, read on the forward strand.
AAAATTAAAAATTTTGTAATTAGCATAACAACAAGAAATTGAATAACACGTTCCGCGATAAGAAAAATAATAATATTAATAATTATTATTATTAAATAAATTGAATAAATTAATTTTCCAGATGCCGAATTTTCCGATTTTCATTAAAAATGCAACAATCGAGGTGCATGTAGAAGTGAATTACACAAGAATTACTCTAGACAGTGAACAAATTGAGGCATTGAAGTATTTTCATGGAATGTTGTTTGAAAAATTTTTAAATCTCCTTCACGACTTTATGATTTTTGATGTCAACAATTTAGAAAATAGTTTTGCAATTGTTCCAGGTTTGTTTGTTTGTTTTTCTTTCTTGCAAAAATTCAATTTAGTATCTTTTTTGTAATTATTACAAAATAAATATTAATTTTTTCCGTATCAATTAAAAAATTTTGCTATACCTAGTGAATAAAAAAGTTAATTAGAAGAATGTTTCTTCAAGGAGAGTTAAAAAGAAAAGAAAAATAAATAAATTTATTTCATTATTTTGTCTTTTGTCGTTATGACTTTCAGTGAACGAAAGATTTGAAATCGATTGGAAAACTGTGGTTTACGGTGTTTCTCTAAAAAACGTCGAACAACAACTTTTCAAAGTTAAATCCATTTCTACAAACATCAATTTCAACGTACCAAGGTAATTTATCTATTTTAAATACCAAAAAAATTTTGTTTTCATAGTTTTAACTGAAATTCACTTTTTAAAAAAAGTAAAACTTCATTTATTTTACAAACTTGTAATGAATTCTTGGAAACAATTAAATTATTCAATTAATTTTACACGATTAAAATTCTTTGAAAGAAAGTTAATTATTTTTGTAAATTGAAAGAATTTTCATGATTTTTATGATATTATTTAGGTTTTCTATTTATTTTTATTATTTTTTTTATTATATTTTATTTATTTTTTTATTGTATTATATTCTATGTATTTATTTTTTTTTATTACTTTCCAGAGAAAATTGCAAAAGAACGAAAGAAAATATCGACGATAGAGAACTTTTTCTTTTACCAGAAATTTGTAATGTCACAGAATTCCCAGCATTGTTCTGGCTGAAGGCAACAGTTTTGCCATCGATTCTTTATCGGATAATACAAATTCTAATAGCGAATGATTTGAAGAATGAAATGGAGAAGGAGGCGAAAATTTCTGTTCCATTTTCGAGAAAAAAACCATTGAATGTGACGGCAATGCAAATGGAGAAAAGAAGGAGGGAAATTTTAGAAACTTCTCAACAAAATTCTCCAGCAGAAAAAATGGATGTCTCCGATTTCCAGCAGGATTTTGGATTCTCAGAAATGAACGGTATTGAAATTTTTTACTTGACACAGGTTTTTTTTCTTTTTAATTAAAATTTTTCCAAATACTGATTTTTTTGTTAATTGAAATTTTTCTAAATACTGATTTTTTTTAATTAAAATTTTTCCAAATACAGATTTTTTTGTTAATTACAATTTTTCCAAATACAGATTTTGTTTTTAATTAAAATTTTTCCAAATACAGATTTTTTTGTTAATTAAAATTTTTCCAAATACAGATTTTTTTAAAATTAAAATTTTTCCAAATATAGATTTTTTTTTAATTAAAATTTTTCCAAATACAGATTTTTTTGTTAATTAAAATTTTTCCAAATACTGATTTTGTTTGGAATTTTGAATAAAAATTGAATTTATATATTTTTTTTTTTTAGTTTTCAATATGAATGTGCAATATCCGTGGATAAATGAGAATAATCTTCCAGATTTAATTCGTCAGGCGGATGTGGTTCAAATGATACGCATCGAGACGTATTTCAATTTTAAGGAAAGGGAAAATATGCCAAAAACTGTGGTAAGAGGGGAAAAAATTGCCATTTTTTTCGCAAGTGGTTTGCTTTTCTGTTTTCTAGATTTTTCAGTTAATAATTAAAACTGAAAATAGTTTTAAAAAAAAATAAAAATAGTTAAATTAGTTTCCAGACTTTAATGATTTGAATAAATTTGTTCGAATTTCGGAAAATTGAATAAATTTCGTAAAAATTTATTGAAAATTTATTGAAAACAACTGAATTTCCGCGAAGTAATTTACTAATTATAAATTCTCCTCCAGATGAAACCGAAAGAAACTGTGAATTCCACTTCGAAACTAAATTTGTCACAGCCTGTGATAAAATTGTTATTGAACACTAAATTCGAGGGGCTGAATAGTGTCATTTTAATGAAGGTAATAAGAATTTTTTATAATTTCGCTTTTTAATATCTGAGAAAAAAAACTTCATTAGATTGGATAATAATTTAAATACTTTGATAGTAATGAGAATTTACTGATAACTTAAATTATTATTAAATTCTTATTAAATTCTGATTAAAATTTTTTTCATTGAATAAAATTTTTATTTGAATGTATCATTGATAGTAAAAAAAAAAAGAAATTTATACTTTCAGGCTCTAACGAACAGAACGAGTAACGATATTTTCAATCTCGAACGTATGGAAACACTGGGCGATTCGTATTTGAAATTTGCTGTCTCTTTATTCTTGTACGAAACCTATAAGAATTTTAACGAGGGCAAATTGACCGCTTTAAAGGGGAAATTAATTGGCAATCGAAATTTATACTATTGCGGCTTGAATAGAAGAATACCGGGACGAATGAATGTCGAGGAATTTATTCCCGGTAGTCGATTCGTTGTTCCCGCGTTCACTGTCGAACGAGAAGTGCAGAAGGTGTTAATTGACAATGAGGTAATTGGAAAATTCAAACAAAATTAATTTACAGGGTTGCCACAGGTCAGGGAATTCAGGGAAAAGTCAGGGAAAGTAAAATTAGTCAGGGAAAAGTCAGGGATTTTTACTAAAAGTGTTGGAAAAAATTGAATTTTTAAAATTCATGAGAAAAATGAATTTTTTTTCTTTTTGCCTCGTAAACTATGAAATTACCACAAATTTTAAAACAAAACATCCAATTTTTTCTATTTCTGACAATAATTTCTTTTTAAATAATTTAAATTTTCAACAACTATCATAAAATTAATAATAAATAATAAATAAATAATAATTAAATAAAATTAATAATAACTATCATAAATTATGACTTATGATTAATTTTTAATAAATTTCTTCAAAATAATTAAATTATTTTCATAAGTAGTAATCAAATTTTTCACATGAATTCATTCAATTACTTAAAATACAAAATTTAATAAAATTTTTCGAAAAATATCAATTATACAAAAATATTTTTATAAATAATAAAATTCTTCACCGAAATTCAATTACTTTTATAAACATGAATAAAATTCGTTGTAAGAATTCAATTATTTATATCAACTTGAATAAAATTCATTGGAAGAATTAAATTATTTTCAAAATTAATAAAATTCTTCGCCAAAATTCAATTATTCTCAAAAATGAAATAAAATGTTTTCAAAATTTCAATTATATTTGTAAATAAAAAAATTCTTTGTCTAAATTCAATTATATTTAAAAATTTTAATAAAATTCTTGGCGAAATTTTGTAGGAATTCAATTTTTAATGAATTAATTCAAAATAATTATATTATTTTCATAAATAATAAAATTTTCACAGGAATTCAATTATTTAAAATACAAAATTTCATAAAATTTTTCGAAAAATATCAATTATATAAAAATATTTTTATAAATAATAAAATTCTTTACCGAAATTCAATTACTTTTATGAACTTGAATAAAATTCATTGGAAGAATTAAATTATTTTACAAAATTAATAAAATTCTTCGCCAAAATTCAATTATTCTCAAAAATGAAATAAAAATATTTTCAAAATTTCAATTATATTTATAAATAAAAAAATTCTTTATCTAAATTCAATTATATTTAAAAATTTTAATAAAATTCTTGGCAAAATTTTGTAGGAATTCAATTTTAATGAATTAATTCAAAATAATTCCATTATTTTCATAAGTAATACAATTTTCACAGGAATTCAATTATTTAAAATACAAAATTTCATAAAAATTTTCGAAAAATATCAATTATTTAAAAAATTCTTCACCGAAATTCAATTATTTTTATAAATTGGAATAAAATTCTTTGTAAGAATTCAATTATTTATATAAATAATAAAATTCGTCACATAAAAACAGTTTTTTGATAAATTTGAATAAAATTCGTTGGAAGAATTAAATTATTTTTAAAATGTAATAAAATTCTACATAGAAATCCAATTGTCTTCGAAAATTAAAAAAAAATTCTTGTTAAAATTCCAAGTAACTTTACAAATAATAAAATTCTTCTCCAAAATTCAATTATTTTATGGAAATTTTGTAGAAAATTTAAATTATTTTAATAATTAATAAAACTCATCGCAGAATTTCAATGATTTTTTATAAAATATATATTTTAATCAAATTCCTTGAAAAATGTAATTATTCTTAAAAATTTTATTAAAATTTGTCAAATTAAATTCATATATTTAAAAATTCATTGATAAAATTCTTTATGAGAATTAAATTTTAACAAAGAACATTCTATTATTCAATAAATTATTTATTTTTTAATTTAAAGAATTGAATTTTTCTAGAATTTTCTAATAAAAATTGATTTAAAAATGAATTAACGGATAATCGATTTATTATTATTTATGAAAGTAATTGAATTATTGCCACGAATTTTATTACATTTTTTTAAAATAAATTAATTTTTTTGAGAAATTTTACTGCTTCTAAAAATTATTGAATTCTTGCGAAGGATTTTTTTCGGATTTTTGTAAATAATTAACCAATTCTGAAAAATGTTATGGTAATTTAAATTATTTCAAGTAGTTTAATTTTAAAAGGTTTGAATTTGAATTCCTACAGAAAAATAATAATGATTAAATATTTATTTAAAAAAGAAGTTATTGATGTTTTTGAATAATTTTACAATTAATGAAATTTGTAAATAAATGTAATAGAACATTTTTTCTTGATTATCTAATAATTTTTAGAGTGAATCCAGAATATTCTTTAGGTTCAGGGAAAAAGTGAAAATTTTGTCTGGAAATCAGGGAAAAATAAAATTAAATATTTCTGGCAACCCTGAATTAATTAAAATTAATAATTTAATAATTCAATTAATTAATTAATTAATTTTTAAATGAATAAATAATGAATTAATTCTCCTCTGAAATTTGTAGATTTCTTCGAATGTATTGCAAGAAATACGCATTCCTGACGAGGAGAAGATCAGCGGCTACATAACTGAATCGACTCTAGACGAGATCAACGAAGTGATTTTGGAATTTACCAATTCATCGCGTAATTGTCAAATGGAGCATTTTTTGGGACGACAGATTGTTGCCGATAAAGTGGTGGCCGACTCTGTTGAATCAATTATCGGCGCTAGTCTTTGCGTGAGTTTTCATTAATTCCTCATTTTCATTCGTTGTTTGATAATAATTTAATTTAGTTTGAAGTGATAATTTTATTTATTTATTTATTTATTTCTTATACATTTCCCGCGGGCCAAAAAGGCCCATAAATGGGAATAAATTGGAACTGTAATTTAATTACAGTAATTAAGTAAATTAAGTAGTAAACTATGTATAAATTAAACTGTGATTGAGAGGTAAATAAATGAAATTTGCCAGTCTCTAGGCGTGGAGGGCGCGTTAAATATCATCAAGTGGTTTCAAATAATTCCAATGTGGTCGAAAATCGAAATGAAGAGCATTCCAATGGTCACGAATTCATTGAGTGAAATTGCGGCGGCGAAAGTCAACGAACACATACCTTGGGCATCGATGCTTGAGAGGAAAATAAACTATACATTCAATGATCGTTCATTGCTGCTTCAGGTGCAGGAATAATTTTTTTCTTATTTATTATTTAGCGAAAATAATTATTTAAATCAAAATCTATAAATTTATTTCCACTAATTTGACAAAGAAAATTAATTTCCCTCTTCTGTTTCTTTTGCAAAAAAAAAAAAAACAGGCATTTTCTCATCCTTCATACTCACCAAATGTTATAACTCCCTGTTATCAAAGACTGGAATTTCTCGGCGATGCAGTTTTAGGTAAGAGAGCAGAAAAATAATTTAAATATCAAACGCCTTTTTGAAAATTAAAAAAAAAATCAATCTTGACTTTTGATTTTTCTTTGCAGATTTTCTCATTACTTTGTATATTTACGAATCTTGCGAAAAATTGACTCCTGGCGATATTACGGATTTGCGATCGGCTTTAGTGAATAATATAACTTTTGCCTGTATTTCGGTCAAGTACGGACTGCACACTTCGCTATTGGCTTATGTGCCGAGTTTACACGAGACGATAAATAGATTCGTCAATTTTCAAGAGGAAAGAAGTCACGCCGTCGATGTTGAGGTGAAAAATAAATTTTATTTTTCTATCAAATTGAAAAAGTACTCCTATTTTTGTTTACTACAAATATACAATTATATTATTTTATAATTTTATTATTCATTTTATTATTTATTTTATTATTCATTTTATTATTAATAAAATTTCACGAAAGAATTCAATAATTTTCTAAAATTTTAATAAATCCTTCTAAACAATTCAATTATTGTTTTAATTAGTAAAATCTATTCAAAAAAACAATTTTTTAATATTTTTAAATCCATTTTAATTGAATTTCTCGGATGAATTCAAATATCGTTTTAAATATTTTCATAAAATTCATTTACTTCGTAAAATTATTAATAAATTCTTCGAAACAATTAAATTATTTTTATGAATAATACAATTCTTGGCAATTACATTGAATTTAATTGTAGAAAAATTTCTCGAAAGAAAATTCATAATTAAAATTTGGAAAATTCACTTAAGTAAATATTTAATTATTATTGTGTATATTTTCAAAAATTTTACAATAACTCTTCGCAGAAATTCAATTATTTTCAAAAAAAGGAAAATTCTTCGCAGAAATTCAATTATTTTCAAAAAAAAGGAAAATTCTTCACAGAAATTCAATAATTTTCAAAAAAAAAGTAAAATTCTTCACAGAAATTAAATTATTTTCAAAAAAAGGAAAATTTTTTTCAAAATTCAATTTTTTTTTGAAAGAATTTTCTTGAATAAAATACAATTATTTTCAAAAATTTTAGTTAAATTCTCGACAAAATTTCAATTATTTTTAAAACTAATAAAATTCTTGGAAACTTTCTTTCCATTTCTGAAATTTTAATGAAATTCATGTCAAAATTTTATTTATTTTCAAAACTAATCAAATTCTTGTCAAAATTTCAATTATTATACAAAATATTGAACTTCTTTAATAAAATCAAATTATTTACAAAAATTTTTAGTCAAATTCTCGACAAAATTTCAATTATTTAAAAAAAATTATAATATTCTTGGAAAATTTCATTCCTTTTCTGAAACTTTAATGAAATTCTTGTTAAAATTTTATTTATTTTAAAAGAATAATCAAATTTTTGTCAAAATTTCAATTATTTTCAGAAAAAAATAAATTTTTTGCCAAATTTTCAATTATTATCAAAAATAATGAAATTTTTGAATAAAATTACACGAAAGAATTTAATTATTCTTGAAAAATTTCCACAAAATTCAATTTCAACAAGAATTTTTAAATTCTTTAAAAATAATTCAATTATTTGTCAAAATATTTTTATAAAAAAAGAAAAACAAATTTCATTATTTTCAATTATTTTTATCAAAGTCTTCATATGAATTTAATTATTTCTGAAAATTTAAATAATTAATTCTTTGAAACATTTCAATTATTTTTATAAATTCTACAATTCTTTGCAATTACATTTAATTTAATTGTAGAAAAATTTCTCGAAGGAAAAGAATTATTTTTAGAAATATTATTTAAATTCAATTATTGCTTGAAAAATTCTGACAAAAATTCTTCGGAAAAAGGGAATTGTATTTTTTAAACAGCAAAATTCATCGCCAGAATTCAATTATTTTTGAAAAGTAATAAAATTCTTCTAAGAAATTCAATTATGTTAAAAAATTTTTTTAAATTCTCGTTAAAAATACAATTATTTTTAAAAATGATTAAATTCTTCATCCGAAATTCAATTATTTTCAAAAATTTTAGTAAAATTCTTGTAAAGATTTCAATTATTTTCAAAAATAATAAAATTCTTGGATAAATTTTAGTTAATTTCAAAAATAATAAAATTCTTGGATAAATTTTAATTAATTTCAAAAATTTTCGTCAAATCTTGTCCAAATTTAAATTATTATCAAAAATAATGAAATTCTTTGATAAATTCCAATTATTTAAAAAAATTTTAGTAAAATTCTTATCAAAATTTTAATTATTTTCAAAAATTATAAAATTCATGGAAAAATTATAATTATTTTTAATACAATTTAAAAAAAAAATTTTCTTTATAAAATTCAATTGCTTTCAAAATTTTAATTAAAATTTTTAAAGAATCTCCATTAGTTTAAAAAAAATTTAAAGAAATTGTTCATAAGAATTTAAAATTAGGATTTTTAAATATTTTAATAAAATTCTTCACGAGAATTTAATAACAACAACAACAACAAAATTTTTTGAAGGAATTCTATTATTATCAAATTTTTTTTTTTTTTTTTGATAAAATTCTTTGCAATAATTCGATGATTAATTTTCAGTTACTTTGGATTCTAATGGAGGAAAACGAGTGCAATTTGGCCGAACATGTCGACGGACCGAAAGTATTGGGCGACATTTTCGAATCGTTAATTGGCGCTATTTATATTGATTCCGGCAAAGATTTGATAAAAGTCTGGCAAATTGTCTTTAAAATGATGCAACAACATTTTGGTAAATTTCCCATCCGCTTTTATTTGTCTTATTTCAAAATTCTTTAGTTTCTACCTTCTCAATGACAGAATTTACTTTAAATTTACTTTAAATTTTTAATTATTGAAAAATTTATCCATTTTATTAAATTTATTTAATTTTTAAAATTTTTTTAGTTTATTCAATCTATTCAATTTTTTTTTCTATGTTTGTCTTTTGTTTTTTCTGTTTACAGAAGTATTTTGTGCTGACGTGCCAAAACAGCCGATAAGAGTTATTTTCGAGGCGGACGTTAAACCAAAATTTTTGTAAGAAAATACACTTTTTGCTTCAGGACGAAATTTTTGATAATTTAAAATTTTTAAGTTTAGAGACAAGACAATTTTCGGTTTATATTTAAAAAAAAAAGGAAATTTACCGAAAAACTGAAAGAAAAGATTGAAAATTGATTTATTCTTTTGTAAAATTTCATATTTCTTATTTAAATTATTTAATTTAATTATTTTTCATGGCTTTAAATTTGTTTTTTTTTTAAATATTTCTTTCTTTTTTTTTGTCGAGAAGAAAAAATGCAATTTTACGCTTTTTGTTGGAAGGAAATCGTCAGTAATTGAATCGACTGGTCAAATAATGGTTCCTTTGGAAATTATTGTCGAGGGAGAGACGAAATTATTTCACGGATTTGGCGCCAATAAGAAACAAGCGAAATCGGCTGCGGCAAAACAGGCGCTAAAATATTGTCACTCTAAAAAGTAAGTGTCACAAAATAGTCTTTCAATTTATTTATTGAAACTTTTTTTTTATGAAATAAACATAACTATTTTTTATTATTTTTTTAAAAAAATATTTATATATATTCTTTTTTTTAGAAAAGCAAAGGAAAGTGACTCAGCGTTTGATCAATTCTGCTGATTTGTTGAAATAGTTTCGAGAAAGAGACTCGCAAATTTTTAATATTGTTAAATTGCAAAATATTTTAATTTCTATTTTTTTATAGAGAATAATTTTTATTTGAATTGTGTTTATAATTAAATCGATTTTTTTGTGTATAGAAATTTAAGAAGTTTGTGATAATCATCAAATGTACAGTATTACGTTAATTTTTTTTGTTTTGTTATTGATAAATAAAAATCTAATCATTTTAATAAAAGATAAAAAAAGGAAGGTAATTGTTGTTCGTTAGAATTTACGTGAAATTAGAATTAAAAAGCAAGTAAAATAGAATTAGAATTAGAATTAGAATTTGAATTTGAATTGAAATGAAATAAAATTTCCATCAAAATTTGAATTAAAGTAAAATTAAATATAATTAGAATTCTATTCTGAATTTAAAAATAAATTCTATTCTATTCTAAATATAATTAGAATTTAAATTCAAATGAAATAAAATTTTCATCAAAATTTGAATTGAAGTGAAAAATATAATTAGAATTAGAATTTAAATTAAAATGAAATAAAATTTCCATCAAAATTTGAATTAAAGTAAAATTAAATATTAGAATTTGAATTTGAATTAAATTGAAATAAAATTTAATTCAAATTTGAATTGAAGTAAAAATAAATAAAATTCAATTAAAATTAGAATTAACGTGAAATTAAAATTGAATAATAAAATAGAGAATTAAATAAAAAAAAGATTAAAATTTCTTTTTTAAATTTCCCGCCAATAGGAAAATAATTTCGCTACATAAAGGTGTGTTCACAGTTGACACAGGAATAGTTGCCAGGGTTGGGCAGTTACGGCGCTAAACTATCTAGGAACATAAGCTTTATAACCAGAAAATTCCCCAGAGAATTGACATTTGACTCGAGGTGTTTCTAACCTCAAAAAAATTAAAAACAAATTGCATAATATTATTCCTTTGTCTTTTTCTCTTTTGTTTAAATAATTATATGCATACGTAATTGTAATTGTCAACTTCACTGACAGTTAAACTTGTTAATAATCATGTGAATTTTTCCTATCCAGTGTTCTGTATTTATCGCTTATATTTGTAAATAATTAGAGAAAAAAAGTGAAAAAAATCTTTGAACGCGTTGAAAGTGTTTTTATAAATCGTGTATTTATTATTGTAAAAGAAAAGTGAGAAAAGTGACTTGTTTTCCCTTAGGAAGAGAAATTAAGAAGAAATACAAATGGAACAAACCAGTGAAGATGAAACTGATGAAAATGCTCTATCACAGCAGGTAAACAATTTAAAGAAAAATATCTTTATTTCGAATCGTTTACAATTAAAAAACAGTTTTATTTTTTACGATATAAAAAAGATATAATTTCTTTTTTTTCGTTAATTGAAAGCGAAACAATTTTTATTAATGAAATCGAGCTATTTTTGTAATTTTTTTTTTTTTAAGAAATTTATAAAGTTGAAAAAGTTTTTTTAAAACAAATTTTTGTATATTTGAAAATTATAAATTGTAAATTGTAAATTATTTAATGAGATTTACAACGAGGCAGGGAATTTTTAGGTTATTTCAATACGAACGGAATCGAGTGTCTTGCAAGAGGCTTCGGAACGAATTTCCGAAATTATTCAGTCGACGAATAAAAGTTCGAAGAACGAAGACGACGAAATTAAAAAATCGAGCGAATTGAATCGAAACGAATTGGTGAGAACTGGTGAAATCACGCCGTTTCAGGCAGAGGAGAAAAATAATTTCAACCACCAATCAACTGGGTAGGAAAATGTTTTCATCAAAATACAATTTCTTATTTCAATTTCAAATATTTTTAATATAAAAAAATTTTCATCAAATTTCTCTGGAAAAAATGCATTTTCAATCTAAAAAAAAATATTTAAATCATGAATTTTAATTTTCAATGCAAGAATTCAATTATTTTCATTGAAAAATAGAAATAAAATTCTTTAAACGAATTTATTAGGTCAACAAAATATTTGAATCACAAATTTCAATTTTCAATACAAAAAATCAATTATTTTCTTTGACAAAAAAATTTTTTTCAATCTAAAAAAAATATTTAAATCACGAAATTTAATTTTCAATACAAGAAATCAATTATTTTCATTGACAACTAAATTTTTTTCAATCTAAAAAATATTTAAATCACGAATTTTAATTTTCAATACAAGAATTCAATTATTTTCATTGACAACTAAATTTTTTTCAATCTAAAAAAAATATTTAAATAACGAATTTTAATTTTCAATACAAGAAATCAATTATTTTCATCAAAAAATAGAAATAAAATTCTTTAGACGAATTTATCAGGTCAAAAAATATTTAAATCACGAATTTTAATTTTCAATACAAGAATTCAATTATTTTCATCAAAAAATAGAAATAAAATTCTTTAGACGAATTGTAAAAATATTTAAATCATGAATTTTAATTTTCAATACAAGAATTCAATTATTTTCATTGACAACCAAATTTTTTTTTAATCTTAAAAATATTTAAATCACGAATTTTAATTTTTAATACAAGAAATCAATTATTTAACTATAAAAATAAATAATTTATTGAATAATTGAATGCTTTTTAACTTGAAATTTTTAAAATTTATTATAATTTAATTTAATTATAATTTTAAAAAAAATTCTTTTCCCCACAGAAAATCCAATGAAACATCTCAACTCACACAGTTTGAGAATTATCTCAAATGTCAAGCGGAACTCGCGAAGAAACGCAAATTATTATCGAAAAAGAATAAAACCCCGTCAATCAATGAAAAACCAAAGAAGAAATTGAAAAAATCAAATAACAATAGAATTGAGGAGACAAATGATAATTCAAATCAAACGAAAGAGTGTTTTGAGGAAAAAAAAGATGGAAATGAAATTGATGAGAAACAAACTGAAGAAGAATTCGTGACGAATAGGAAGAAAATTGGCGACGAATTCGATTCGAGGTCGAATAGAAAAAGCAACGATCAGTGGGAAAATAATTGCAATAATTCGGGAAGTGAATACATTCCAAGTGATGAGGAAAATTTAACGGACGATGAAGATTATGAAAATTCACGAAAAGGAAAAGTGAATTCGTCGACGTCGGTGGCGAAATGTAAATTGGCGTCTAAAGTCAATAGAATCGTTGACGATGGCGATGAGGAAATTTATCGCGAACGAGTTCGAGGGACGAGGAGACGAAAGAAGGAGGCAATGCATAGAATTGACAACTTATTTAAAGTGCCGCTGGCAATATGGAAGAATCTCTATCAATATCAACGAGTGTCGGTCCAATGGTTGTGGGAATTGCACAATAGAAATGTGGGCGGTTTGGTGGGCGACGAAATGGGACTGGGAAAAACTGTTCAAGTCATCGCTTTCCTCGCCGGTCTCGAGAGCAGTGAATTGCTTCTTGACGAGGGACGATTTCGTGGATTGGGACCGACGCTCATTGTTTGTCCTGCGACTCTCCTCGATCAGTGGGTTAGTTGACAGACGAAAAAAGAAATTGTCGTTTATTTATTTACCAATTTAAATTTAAATTTTTAATTAATTTTTCGATAAATTCATCATTAAAATTTGGAAAATTCACTTAAGTAAATATTTAATTATTATTGTGTATATTTTCAGAAATTTTACAATAACTCTTCGCAGATATTCAATTATTTTCAAAAAAAAGGAAAATTCTTCGCAGAAATTCAATTATTTTCAAAAAAAAGAAAAAATTCTTCGCAGAAATTCAATTATTTTCAAAACTAGCAAAAATTCCTCGCAATAATTCAATTATTTAAAAAAAGGAAAATTCTTTGCAGAAATTCAATTATTTTCAAAAATATCAAAAATTCCTCCCAGAAATTCAATTATTTTCAAAAATATCAAAAATTCCTCCCAGAAATTCAATTATTTTCAAAAATAGCAAAAAATCCTCGCAAAAATTCAATTATTTTCAAAAAAAAAGGAAATTTCTTCGCAGAAACTCAATTATTTTCAAAAAAAGGAAAAATTCTTCACAGAAATTCAATTATTTTCAAAAATATCAAAAATGCCTCCCAGAAATTCAATTATTTTCAAAAATAGCAAAAATTCCTCCCAGAAATTCAATTATTTTCAAAACTACCAAAAATTCCTCGCAATAATTCAATTATTTAAAAAAAAGGAAAATTCTTCCCAGAAATTCAATTATTTTCAAAACTAGCAAAAATTCCTCGCAATAATGCAATTATTTAAAAAAAAAGGAAAATTCTTCGCAGAAATTCAATTATTTTCAAAAATAGCAAAAATTCCTCTCAAAAATTTAATTTTTTTCAAAAAAAGAAGGAAAATTCTTCGCAGAAATTCAATTATTATCAAAAAAAGGAAAATTCTTCGCAGAAATTCAATTATTTTCAAAAAAAAGAAAAAATTCTTCGCAGAAATTCAATTATTTTCAAAACTAGCAAAAATTCCTCGCAATAATTCAATTATTTAAAAAAAAGGAAAATTCTTTGCAGAAATTCAATTATTTTCAAAAATATCAAAAATTCCTCCCAGAAATTCAATTATTTTCAAAAATATCAAAAATTCCTCCCAGAAATTCAATTATTTTCAAAAATAGCAAAAATTCCTCCCAGAAATTCAATTATTTTCAAAACTAGCAAAAATTCCTCGCAATAATTCAATTATTTAAAAAAAAGGAAAATTCTTCCCAGAAATTCAATTATTTTCAAAACTAGCAAAAATTCCTCGCAATAATGCAATTATTTAAAAAAAAAGGAAAATTCTTCGCAGAAATTCAATTATTTTCAAAAATAGCAAAAATTCCTCTCAAAAATTTAATTTTTTTCAAAAAAAGAAGGAAAATTCTTCGCAGAAATTCAATTATTATCAAAAAAAGGAAAATTCTTCGCTGAAATTCAATTATTTTCAAAAATAGCAAAAATTCCTCCAAGAAATTCAATTATTTTCAAAACTAGCAAAAATTCCTCCCAGAAATTCAATTATTTTCAAAAATAGCAAAAATTTCTCCCAGAAATTCAATTATTTTCAAAAAAAAGGAAAATTCTTCGCAGAAATTCATTTATTTTCAAAACTAGCAAAAATTCCTCAGAGAAATTCAATTATTTTCAAAAATAGCAAAATCCTATTTTGCAAAGGAATTTTCTTTCAAAATGCTTTCAAAAAATGGAATTTTGGAAATTATTTTGTTATTTAACTTTAATAATTGAATTCTTTCGGAGAAATATTTTAAACTGTAAATAATAGAATTCTTAGAAAGAATTAAAAAACAAAAATTTTTTTAACAAACTTTTTTTAAATAAATTCAATTTTTTTTAAAAGAATTTCATTACAATTTTTTCAAAAAAAATAATTGAATTACATCAGAGATTTTATTTATTGTAAAAAATAATTGAATTCTATCAAGAAATTTGAATAAAATTCAAAATAATAGAAATTTTGGAAAAAAAAATTCCAAAATTTTTACACAAAATTTCAATTATTATCAAAAATAATGAAATTCTTGAATAAAATACAATTATTTTCAAATATTTTAGTCAAATTCTTGACAAAATTTTAATTATTTTCAAAATAAATAAAATTCTTGTCAAAATTTTTAATTATTTTTAAAAAATACTTAAATTCTTTTTATAAAATTCAATTATTTTTGAAAAATTTTCATAAAATTAAATTTCAACAAGAATTTTTGAATTCTTTAAAAATAATTCAATTATTTGTCAAAATATTTATAAAAAAGAAAAACAAATTTCATTATTTTCAATTATTTTTATCAAATTCTTCATAAGAATTTAATTATTTCTTAAAATTTTAATATCAAATTCTTCGAAACATTTCAATTATTTTTGATAAATTCTTCCGAACAATTCAATTTATTTTTTGTAAATAGTAATAAAATTCTTCCCTAAGAATTCAATTATTTTTAATTTAGAATTTTAATAAAATTTCTTCTTCATAAAATCGAGTTGCTTTGAAAATTTTCAATTAAAATTTTTTTTAAAAGAAACTCCATTAGTTTAATGAAAAATTCAAAGAAATTCTTCAAAAGAATTTAATTAGAATTTTTAAAACATTCAATAAAATTCTTCACGAGAATTTTAAGAATATTTTTTGAAGGAATTCTATTGTTATGAAATTTTTTGATAAAATTCTTTGCAATAATTCGATGATTTTCAATAACATTGGGTTTAAAATTGAATATATAAAAGAAAAATTGATAAGTTAAGAAACAAAAAAGCAAACAACAACTAACTTTAAATTGCGAATAGTTTACCGGATCGCGAACTTTATTAATATATTAATTATTTGAATTAAACAAAATTACTGTTTTTGTTTAAATAATATTTATTACTATTGGAATGAAACAAAATTACTATTTTAGATAAATAGTATGAATTACTATTGGAATGAAACAAAATTACTATTTTAGATAAATAGTATGAATTACTATTGGAATGAAACAAAATTACTATTTTTGTTTAAATAATATTAATTACTATTGGAATGAAACAAAATTACTATTTTAGATAAATAGTATGAATTACTATTGAAATGAAACAAAATTACTATTTTTGTTTAAATAATATTAATTACTATTGGAATGAAACAAAATTACTTTTTTTGTTTAAATAATATTTATTACTATTGGAATGAAACAAAATTACTATTTTTGTTTAAATAATATTTATTACTATTGGAATGAAACAAAATTACTATTTTAGATAAATAGTATGAATTACTATTGAAATGAAACAAAATTACTATTTTTGTTTAAATAATATCAATTACTATTGGAATGAAACAAAATTACTTTTTTTGTTTAAATATTATTAATTACTATTTGAATGAAACAAAATTACTATTTTAGTTAAATACTATTAATTACTATTTGAATTATTAAATGAATAAATATTAATGAATTTAAATATTATTGTCAAATAGGTGAAACATTTCCACGAATGGAGTCCAATAACGCGAGTCGCTCTCCTCCATCACTCGGGCTCGTTTCAGGGCGACATCGAGGACCTCGTCGAGAGTATAAAACACGGTGGCATTCTCCTGACCTCATACACCGGCGTTCTCCTTCACAAGGACCTCCTCATCAAGACAGACTGGCACTACGTCATTCTCGACGAGGGCCACAAAATTCGCAATCCCGAGGCAAAAGTCACGAAGGCAGTGAAACAATTCTCAACGCCCCATCGCCTTCTACTCACTGGCAGTCCAATGCAAAATTCCCTCAAGGAATTGTGGTCGCTCTTTGATTTTATACTCCCCGGGAAATTGGGAACTCTCGCAGCCTTTGTCGAGCACTGCGCGAATCCAATCACGAGGGGCGGCTACACGAATGCGAGCGCACTCCAGGAGGCGACAGCTCTGCAAATGGCGACAATGCTGAGGAACGCGATCACGCCCTACATGCTGAGGCGAACGAAAGTCGACGTTCAACATCACTTGTCACTGCCCGAGAAGAACGAGCAGGTTTTGTTCTGCAGCTTGAGCGTGGAGCAGAAGAAACTCTACAAGGAGTATCTCTTCTCTTCCGCCGATGTTTCGCACGTGATTCATGAGAAATCTTCGGGCAATGGAATTTACAGGGCGAGAATGTTGGTCGCTTTGACGGCGCTCAGGAAACTTTGCAATCATCCCGATTTGTTTTTGTTTAATCATCAAATTGTGGTGAGCAAAAGGAATTTATTTTTCTCTTTTTTAAATTTGAGTTTTACTATTTTTAGTACTTTTTTTTTTAACTTATTCTTTTTACAAAGTTTTATAGTTATAGTTTATATATTTTAGGACTCTGAGGATGAGGAGTCCATGGAATTGACGGAGAAAATTATGGAAACATTCGGCCACTGGAAGAGAGCTGGCAAAATGATTGTCGTTCGTTCATTGTTGAAAATCTGGAAGAAACAGGGACATCGAGTCTTGCTTTTTACACAGAGTCGTCAAGTGAGTTTTTTTTTGCTATTAAAGAATTAAATAAATATTCGAAATCTACGAGAATTATTTTATCTATTCAGTTTTTTCAGTTTTTCACCTTTCTAATATTTTTAGTTATTTAATTATTTAATTTTAGTTATTTAGTTATTTTAATTAGTTTGAGTTTTTTTTACTTTCTTCTCTTTTTATTTTTTTCAGTTATTTAGTTTTTTTTTACATTTTTCTTCTTTACTTAATCAGGATTGCCACGCAACCTGGAAACCTGGAAAACCTGGAGATGTCAGGGAATTTTTTAAAAATTGAAAATAAAAACCTGTAAAAATCAGGGAACTTGAAAATATTTTCATTATAAATTTTGTAAAAGTTAAATTTTAAATGAATTTCATTAAACAAATTTAAAAATCTAGATTTTCAACAAAAAAAACTTAATAACTAAAATTCTTCTAAAATTATTTAAAAAATTTTTAAATATATTTAATTGATTATTTAAAAATAACGGATTTATAGAAGAATTTTAGTTAAAACACTAAAGAAAATTGAATTTTGAAGCAAATACGTAAATATTATTGGAGAAATTCGATTATTTTTAGAAAAAGTAAAATTTTTCTCAGAAATTCAATTCTTTTTCTTTTATTGTTTATTCTTGAAAGAAGTAAATTATTTTCAAAAATTTCAATGAAATTCTTTTGTGACAATTTAATTTTTATTCAAAACAATATTAATAAAACTCTTCGTAGAAATTTAATTGATTTCAACAATTTTTTTTTAAATTTCACTTATTTTCAATGCTTGCTATTTGAATGAAATTTCACGAAACAATTCAATTATTTTAAACGAAATTTGAATAAAATTAGTCTGAAGAATTCAATTATTTTCAAACGTAATATAATTCTTCCCAAAAATTTAATTATATATTTGAAAATTTACAGAAATTCTTTGTCAAACTTTAAATTGTCTTTATGAATAATTAAATTTTTCTCCGAAATTCAATTATTTTCTCAAATATTAATAGTATTTTTTGTCAGAATTTCAAGTATTTTTAATATACAAAAACTTTCATCAAATTTCTCGAAAAATGAAATTGTTAAATATTTTTTTTAATTTGTCTTTTGACAACAAATAATAATAATAAACATAATAATTAAATTCTGATAGAATTTGTTATAAAAATTCAATGTTAAAAAGCATTCAATTATTCAATAAATTATTTATTTTTATAGTTAATTAATTGATTTCTTGTATTAAAAATTAAAATTCGTGATTTCAATATTTTTTAGATTGAAAAAAATTTGGTTGTCAATGAAAATAATTGAATTCTTGTATTGAAAATAAAAATTTATGATTTAAATATTTTTATAATTCGTCTAAAGAATTTTATTTCTATTTTTTGATGAAAATAATTGAATTTTTGTATTAAAAATTAAAGTTCGTGATTTAAATATTTTGTTGACTTAATAAATTCGTCTAAAGAATTTTATTTCTATTTTTCAATGAAAATAATTGAATTCTTGTATTGAAAATTAAAATTCGTGATTTCAATATTTTTTAGATTGAAAAAAATTTGGTTGTCAATGAAAATAATTGAATTTTTGTATTGAAAATAAAAATTTATGATTTAAATATTTTTATAATTCGTCTAAAGAATTTTATTTCTATTTTTTGATGAAAATAATTGAATTTTTGTATTAAAAATTAAAGTTCGTGATTTAAATATTTTGTTGACTTAATAAATTCGTCTAAATAATTTTATTTCTATTTTTCAATGAAAATAATTGAATTCTTGTATTGAAAATTAAAATTCGTGATTTCAATATTTTTTTGACCTCATAAATTCGTCTAAAGAATTTTATTTCTATTTTTCAATGAAAATAATTGAATTCTTGCATTGAAAATTAAAATTCGTGATTTAAATATTTTTTTAGATTGAAAAAAATTTTGTAGTCAATGAAAATAATTGAATTCTTGTATTGAAAATTAAAATTCGTGATTTGAATATTTGTTTGACCTCATAAATTCGTCTAAAGAATTTTATTTCTATTTTTCAATGAAAATAATTAAATTCTTGCATTGAAAATTAAAATTCGTGATTGAAAAAAATTTTTTTGTCAATGAAATTAATTGAATTTTTGTATTGAAAATTAAAATTCGTGATTTCAATATTTTGTTGACTTAATAAATTCGTATAAATAATTTTATTTCTATTTTTCAATAAAAATAATTAAATTCTTGCATTGAAAATTAAAATTCGTGATTTGAATATTCCTTTTTTAGATGATGCACATTCTCGAGGCATTGGTACAAGCTGAAAAATACACTTATCTGCGATTGGACGGAATGACTCCAATGGGGCAAAGGCAGCAAACGATTCAAAAATTTAATACAGTAAGTTAAAGGAAACAAATGATTAATTAATTAATTTATATATTTTTGTAAAGAAAAAAATTAAAAACTTTTCTCTCTTGTTTCATTTAGGATTCTTCGTATTTTGTCTTCCTGTCGACAACGAGAGTCGGCGGACTTGGTGTGAATTTAACGGGCGCCGATCGAGTCGTCATTTACGATCCAGACTGGAATCCAGCGACCGATGCGCAGGCTAGAGAGAGAGCTTGGCGCATTGGTCAAGAGAAAAATGTCACGATTTATCGTTTAATAACTGCCGGAACTATCGAAGAAAAGGTAACTATTTTCCTCGTTCATTCGGTTTTTCAAAAAAAAAGAAATAAAAAAAAATAAAATATAAAGAATCAAACTAGTTTCTGTTCTCAAGACTTTTTTTGCAAAACTTGAAACTTGAACTTGAATTATTTTCAAAAATTATGAAATTCTTCTGAAGAATTGAATTATTTTCAAAAATTATGAAATTCTTCTGAAGAATTGAATTATTTTCAAAAATTATGAAATTCTTCTGAAGAATTGAATTATTTTAAAAAATTATGAAATTCTTCTGAAGAATTGAATTACTTTCAAAAATTATGAAATTCTTCTGAAAAATTGAATTATTTTCAAAAATTTTAATAAACTTCGTTGCAAGAATTCAACTTTTTTAAAAAAGTAAAATTCCTCTTGAGAATTCAATTATTTTCCTAAATTATAAAATTCTTTAGTAAATTCCTATCAATTATTTGTCTTATGAATTTTTTTTAGGAAGTATTTACTAATTTTATCAAATCTCGTTAATTTTTCAGATTTACCATCGTCAAGTTTTCAAACTTTTACTATCGAATAAAGTCCTTGAGGATCCACGACAGCGACGATTGTTTCACACGTCCGACATTAGTGAATTATTCAATTTAAATGAAACTGTCGACGGTGAAGCCGAATCTGATGAATTATTTCGTCACTCGAAACTTTCGGCCCCAACGAAGAAGAAGCAGAAGAAGAATAAGAAGAAAAAGAAGAAGGAAAATACGGAAAAAACTTTCTCCTCAACGAAATTGGAGGAAATGCGAAAACTCGCCTCGAGTCTCAGCAGGGAAATCGGTAAAAAGAGTTTAAACTGTGAGCCGGAAATATTGAGAAATGAAAAAAATACCGAAAAACAGATGGAATTTGGGGAAAATCGAAATGAAGATTGTGATGAAATGAAAGTAAACATTGATGAAGAGGGAGAAAAAAGAGAAAATACGCAGGAGAATTTGGACCAAAGGGAAATTGTCAATAGGGCAGAGAGGGAAAATGAAAAATTGGAAAATAATGTCGAGGAAGACGGAGAGTCGAAGGATAAAATTGAGGAAAGTGAAGAAGCGAGAATTTGCAGCAAACGTGAAGAAGAATTGACGATAAACGAGAAAGTCGAGGGAGAAGAAGGAGATGAAAAGAGAAAGAATGAAAACGAAACGCGAAACAATCTTAAGGATAATTCGAATAATTTTGATAAATCTGAAACCAGTGAAGAAGAGGGCGAGATTCGTGAGACAAAATCGAGTGAAATTGAAGAAGAAAAATTAAGGCAACAGCGAAAGGGGAAGAAGAGGAAGAGTAAGGAAATTACGAGTGAAGTTTCGGCAATTTTCGAAGGCGAACAAGTTCCGTGTTTGCTCGGTCGGCGTCTTGGTTTTGCGAAGGAGAATCAAGAGCCAATCGCCACTGAGGACGACGACTACGTACTCTACAAATTATTCTCCAAA
The DNA here is from genome assembly GCA_032872475.1 of Leptopilina myrica (nomen nudum). Taxonomy (NCBI): domain Eukaryota; kingdom Metazoa; phylum Arthropoda; class Insecta; order Hymenoptera; family Figitidae; genus Leptopilina; species Leptopilina myrica (nomen nudum). The sequence goes on from CM065466.1 coordinate 35,801,324, forward strand.
GCTGGTAAAAAAAAAATTCAAAACACTCCCAAACTCTTTCTTTGCCAAAGAAAAACTTTTGTAAATAATTGATTTTCATTTAAAACAAGTTTTTCTTAGGCAAAGAAAGAAAAAAAGAAAACATTTTTTTAAAAATTCAATTATTTTCAAGAATTTTAATAAGATTCTTTGGAAAAATCAATTATTTCCAGAATTTTTCATAAAATGTTTTCCAAAAATAAATTACATTTATTTAAAAATTTCATTAATTGTAAAATTATTCAAAAACATCAATAACTTCTTATTTAAATAAATATTTAATCATTATTTTTCTGTAGGAATTAAAATTCTTCAAAACATTCAAATTCAAACCTTTCTCAATTGAACAACTTGTAATAATTTAAATTACCATAACATTTTTCCGAATTGGTTAATTATTTACAAAAATCCGAAAAAAATCCTTCGCAAGAATTCAATAATTTTTAGAAGCAGTAAAATTTTGCAAAAAAATTAAATTATTTTTAAAAAATGTAATAAAATTCGTGGCAATAATTCAATTACTTTCATAAATAATAATAAATCGATTATCCGTTAATTCATTTTTAAATCAATTTTTATTAGAAAATTCTAGAAAAATTCAATTCTTTAAATTAAAAAATAAATAATTTATTGAATAATAGAATGTTCTTTGTTAAAATTTAATTCTCATAAAAAATTTTATCAATGAATTTTTTAATATATGAATTTAATTTGACAAATTTTAATAAAATTTTTAAGAATAATTACATTTTTCGAGGAATTTGATTAAAATATATATTTTATAAAAAATCATTAAAATTCTGCGATGAGTTTTATTAATTATTAAAATAATTTAAATTTTCTACAAAATTTCCACAAAATAATTGAATTTTGGAGAAGAATTTTATTATTTATAAAGTTACTTGGAATTTTAAGAAGAATTTTTTTGTTAAATTTTCGAACACAATTGGATTTCTGTAAAGAATTTTATTACATTTTAAAAATAATTTCATTCTTTCAACGAATTTTATTCAAATTTTTAAAAAATAATTGAATTTCGGTGAAGAATTTCATTATTTATATAAACAATTGAATTCTTACAAAGAATTTTATTCCAATTTATAAAAATAATTGAATTACGGTGAAGAATTTTTAAAAAAATTTATATTTTTCGGCAAATTTTTGTGAAATTTTGAATTTTTAAGAATTGAATTCCTGTGAAAATTGTATTACTTATGAAAATAATATAATTATTTTGAATTAATTCATTAAAAATTGAATTGCTACAAAATTATGCTAAGAATTTTATTAAAATTTTTAAATATAATTTAATTTAGATGAAGAATTTTTTTATTTATAAATATAATTGAAATTTTGAAAATATTTTTTTTAATTTTTGAGAATAATTGAACTTTTTGCGAAGAATTTTATTAATTTTGAAAATAATTTAATTCTTCCAACGAATTTTATTCAAATTTCTAAAAATAACTGTATTTATGTAAAGAATTTTATTATTTATATCAATAATTGAATTCTTACAAAGAATTTTATTCCAATTTATAAAAATAATTGAATTTCGGTGAAGAATTTTTTAAATAATTGATATTTTTCGAAAAATTCTATGAAATTTTGTATTTTAAATAATTGAATTTCTGTGAAAATTTTATTACTTATGAAAATAATGGAATTATTTTGAATTAATTAATTAAAATTGAATTCCTACAAAATTTTAACAAGAATTTTATTAAAATTTTTAAATATAATTGAATTTAGATGAAGAATTTTTTTATTTATAAATATAATTCAAATTTTGAAAATATTTTTATTTCATTTTTGAGAATAATTGAATTTTTGCGAAGAATTTTATTAATTATGAAAATAATTTAATTCTTCCAATGAATTTTATTTAAGTTTATATAAATAATTGAATTATTTTGAAGAAATTTCTTAAAAATTGAATAAGTTCAGTTCTTGTGGAATTTTGTCGAGAATTTTCTTTAAACTTTTAAAAATAATTGAATTTTAATGAAGTATTTTATTATTTATAAAAATATTTGTAATTTTGACGAGAATTTTATTATTTTTAAAGTTTTTGAAAATTTAAGTTATTTAAAAAGAAATAAAGTGTCTGATTTTCTCTCTCTTTTTTTTACAGCCGTGAGTTCGGCTTTCCAGCACGATTCGGTGATTTCAAATAAAAGTGGAGAACCGTTTGAAATGAGTCTCTTGGAACGAACGGCAGCCGAAACTGCTCAAGAGGGAATGGAAAAAATACGCAACTCCCGAAGATATTACAGTAAACCGTCTTGGAAATCGAATTAATTCCCAAACAAGAAAAATAATCGAAAAAAGAACAGAAAAACAAAAAAAAAGTGGAAAAAGAACGAAAAAACCAAAAAAGGCGAAAAAAGAACAAAAAAACAAAAAAAGGCGAAAAATAGCAAAAAAGAACAAAAAAAAACAAAAAAAGGTGAAAAAAGAACAAAAAAAACAAAGAAACAAACGACAAACAAAAACACAAAGAAACAAACAAGAGATCTGTAAATAAATTACCAACTAGAATTATTTTCACAAACAGTATTATTACAAACTTAAATTATTTATTTTTCAAATGTCTCATTTTTCCGTTTTGTACTTTTTCTATATACAAAAAATATAAATATAGATATATATATATATATATTTATTTCCTATTTTGAAAACAAAATAAAATTTCGTTTCTTTCCCCTCTCCCTCTAGAAATCCACATTTTTCTCTAAATGTATTTTTTTTAAAACCAAAAAAAAAAGTTTTCAAAACATTTCGTGTTTCTGTAGTTTAAACTTTTCTATTTTTTATAATGAGATGAATTTGTTTTCTTTACCTCCTTTTTTGTGTGAAAAGTGCGATATGATTAGAATATGTGACAAGAAGTAATATATTAAATTTTTCTTTTTTTTTTTTTTTTCAAAAATCACGTAAACATAAAAAATAAACTTTGGATAAAAAGAAGAAAAAAAAAAGGTTTTTCTTTTTCGCGCTAATTCTATTACGTTGAGTGTCTGAGAAATGCGTCCAGCTTGGGACCTTTTCTGCCGAGTGGATCGTCAGGAAACATTAAATGATCGCCGACAAATGTTGGCGGGAGAATGCAATTTTCTATCGTTTCACGCCATTCGGGTTTCTCTTGATATAAATCTTTGTATTGATCGTTCGATATTATTATTCCATTACATTTTGTGGCGTATTCCAATATATACCTGTTGAAGAGAAGGAAAAATTTATTTCACCATTTTTTTTTTTTGGTTGCTTTCTTGCAATTAGCAAACTTGGAAGTTGAAAAAAGTTTCTCTATTTTATCCGGATTGGCAAAACAAAAAAAGATTTATTTATTTCTCCATTGTTTTTCTTTTTGCAAACTTGGAAATTTAAAAAAAAGTTTCTCCATTTTATCCAGATTGACAAAAAAAAGGATTTATTTATTTTTCCTTTTTTTTCTTTTTGCAAACTTGGAAATTTAAAAAAAGTTTCTCCATTTTATCCGGATTGACAAAAAAAAGGATTTATTTATTTTTCCATTTTCTTTCTTTTTGAAAACTTGGAAATTTAAAAAAAGTTTCTCCATTTTATCCGGATTGACAAAAAAAAAAGGATTTACTTATTTCTCCATTTTTTTTCTTTTTGAAAACTTGGAAATTAAAAAAAAAGTTTCTCTATTTTATCCGGATTGACAAGAAAAAAATTGAAAAAAAGAGTTAAAAAAAAAAAATAAGAAAACGGTGAAAAATTTTATGGAAATTTACCTGTCATCGTAGGGAGTAATAATTTTAGAACCGGCCTTTCGACTCGGCGTAAAAACCACGTAACCATCACGATTAAGATCCTCTAACAATTCGCGATTACGACTTCGCACGTGTTGAGGAATAAAAGCAACTACCTTGTGACCTCGATCTTTAAAAAAGTCGATGACAATTTTCAATCCCGTCTGCGAGAAATATTTCCCCCTCGTGTACCTGTGAGAACAAAAAATTCAAAACATCAAACAGAGAATATTTTTTCTCTCCTTTTTTGCATAAAAAAAAGGGTTGAAGTATTTTTCTTTTCTATTTCTAAATGAAAAAAATTGTTAAAGTATTTTTCATATTACGAAATAAAAAAAAAAACTGTAAAAGTATTTTTTTATATTTCGAAAATAAAAAAATAGCTGTAAAAGTATTTTTTTATATTTCGAAATGAAAAACTGTTAATCTTTTACATTTCGAAATAGAAATTCTGTTAAAGTATGTTTTATATTTCGAAATAAAAAATTTGTAAAACATTTCTTTAAAAAATAAGTATTTTTTACATTTCTAAACCAAAAAATTGTTAAATTTTTCGAGATAATTCAATTATTCTTAAAAAATATACTAAAATTCTTCGCAAGAATTCAATTCTGTTTATAAATAGTAAAATCCTTTACAAGAATTCAATTATTTTCAGAAATTTTAGTCAAAATCTTGACAAAATTTCAATTATTTTTAAAAATAATGAAATTCTTGAATAAAATCCAATTATATTCAAAAATTTTAGTAAAATTCTTGACAAAATTTTAATTATTTGTCAAAAATAAAAAAGTTCTCTTCAGAATTTCAATTATTTGAAAAAAACAAAATAAAATGAAATTGTTCAAAAACAATGAAATTCAATTATTTTAAAAATTTTTAGTAAAATTATTGACGAAATTTCAATTATTATTAATAAATAATAAACTTCTTGTCAAAATTTCAATTATTTTAAGAAAAAAATAAAATTCTTGTCAAAATTTACGATTATTTTAAGAAAAAAATAATATTCTTGTCAAAAATTTAAATTATTATCAAAAACAATGAAATTCTTGAATAAAATCCAATTATTTAGAAAATTTTTACGAAAATTCTTGTCAAAATTACAATTATTTTCAAAAACAATAAAATTCTTGTCAAAATTGCACTTATTTTAAGAAAAAAATAAATTTCTTGTCAATATTTCAATTATTTTAAGAAAAAAAATTAATTTCTTTTCAAAATTTCAATTATTTCCCAAAATCATAAACTTCTTGATAAAATTTCAATTATTTTCATAAACAAGAAATTTTTGAATAAAATCCAATTATTTTCAAAAAATTTAGTCAAAATTTTAATTATTTTAAGAAAAAAATAAAATTCTTGAATAAAATCCAATCATTTTCCAAAATTTTAGTCAAATTCTTGTCAAAATTTCAATTATTTTCAAAAATAAAATTTTTTTTTCAAAATTACAAATATTTTCAGAAATCTTAGTAAAATTCTTGTCAAAATTTCAATTATTATCAAAAATAATAAAATTCTTGAATAAAATCCAATTATTTAGAAAATTTTTAGTAAAATTCTTGTTAAAATTTCAATTATTTTCAAAAATGATAACAATCTTATCAAAATTTCAATTTTTATAAAAAATAATGGAATTCTTTATTAAAATCCAATTATTTTTGAAAAATTTGTATAAAATTCAATTTCTACAAGAATTTTTGAATTTTTTAAAAAATAATTTAATTATTTGTCAAAATATTTATAAAGAAAGACAAATAAATTTATTATTTTCAAATATTTCTATAAAATTTTTCATAACAATTTAATTATTTTTCTAAATTTTGAATATAAATTCTTCGAAATATTTCAATTATTTTAAAATAGTAAAATTCTTTGTAATAATTCATTCATGTTAAAAAATTGTAAAATCCTTTTCAGAAATTTAATTATTTTCCAATCAATTTTTTAAATAAAATTTCTCTAAAGAATTCTAATCTTCAAATTTTAACATAAAATTCATTTATTTTCCCAAAATTTTTGCTAAACTCTTCGGAATACAATTTAATTATTTTTTTGTAATTAGTAATAAAATTCTTCGCAAGAATTCAATTATTTTTAATAGAATTTTAATAAAATTCTTCTTCATAAAATCGAATTGCTTTCAAAATTTTCATTAAAAATTTTTTTTTTAAGAAACTCCATTAGTTTAATGAAAAATTCAAAGAAATTCTTTTGAAGAATTTAATTGGGATTTTTTTAAACATTTGATAAAATTCTTCAACGAGAATTTAAGAACATTTTTTGAAAGAATTCTATTATTATCAAATTTTTTGTTAAAATTCTTTGCATAATAATTCCATGATTCTCAATACATTGGGTTTAAAATTGAATTTATTATTATTATTATTATTATTATTATTATATTATTATTATTATTATTTATTATATTTATTATTTTATTTATTATTTTATTTATTATTTATATTATTATTATTATTATTATTATTTATTATATTTATTATTTTATTTATTATTTATATTATTATTATTATAATTTATTATATTTATTATTAATTTTTTTATTTTTTTATTATATTTTTAAAATTTGAAAAAATGCAAAAAAGAAAATTCTGTTTTCCAATAAAAAAACTCACGCTCTCGCAACGTTCGGTCCATCAATGACAATTTCCCTCAATTCTCCGCTTGTACTCGATTTTTCCGTTATATCGATAATCTCCTCGCCCGTCTCGCAATTATCGTTTATACTCGCCTTCTCCATTGTCTCCTCAATTTCCCTAATTTTCCCAAATTTATCATTAGCTTTCTTTTTATTATTCTTCTTCCTCTTCTTTCGCACGTCGTTGATTTCACAATTTGCTGTCGTTGTCGTTGTTGTTGTCGTCGTCGCATTATCAACAATTTTTCCCTTATCCTTCAACTTCGATTTATCACTGACTTTCGCTATTTCGGTTATTTCCATAATTTCCGATCTATTCTCCCTTATTTGTCCCTTCTCCATTATTCTCTCCTTCACTCTTGTCTCGACTAATTTTCTTATTTGCTCAATTTTCTTTGCCTTTGCACTCTCAGCTTGCTGTAAATTGTCGCGAATTCTCTTCGCTATTTCCATTTGATTTTGTTTGCGCGCTATTTTTCGCTCCTCGAGCCATTCGCCCAGCCATTTTTGCGGATAATCGCCTTTTAACATTTGTAAATTTGTGAAATTCGTTGTTGTTGTTGGTGATTCAACTTCGAGGGGAATAAAATCGTCGCCTGCTTTTGGTATCGTCACCGGAACCGAGGACCAAACAACCGTCACGTCTTCCGTTGGATTCAATTTTGTCTCTGATTTTGTGGAATTTTTCTCCGATTCTGCAAAATTTGTATTATTTTTTTGTTGTGAATTTCAATTAATTATTTTATTTTTTTTTTTTCTTAAAATTATAGTGGAATTCTTCGCAAGAATTCAATTTTGTTTATAAATAGTAAAATCCTTTACAAGAATTCAATTATTTTCTAAAATTTGCATAAATTTTAAATTATTTTCAACGAAATTAAATTATTTTCTAAAATTTGCATAAATATTGGAATATTTTTAACGAAATTCAATTATTTTTTAAAATTTGCATAAATATTGAATTAATTTCAACGGAATTCAGTTATTTTTTAAAATTTGCATAAAGTTTGAATTATTTCCAACGAAATTCAATAATTCTTAAAACTATAGCAAAATTCTTTCCAAGAATTCAATTTTTTTTATAAATAATAAAATCCTTTTCAAGAATTCAATTATTTTCAAAAATTTTAGTAAAATTATTGACAAAATTTCAATTATTTTCCAAAATCATAAAATTCTTGACAAAATTTCAATTATTTTCAAAAACAATGAAATTGTTGAGTAAAATCCAATTATTAAAATTTTTTTTAGTAAAATTCTTGTCAAGATTTCAATTATTTTCATAAACAATAAAATTCTTTGCAAAATTTCAATTATTTTCATAAACAATAAAATTCTTTGCAAAATTTCAATTATTTTAAGAAAAAAATAAATTTCTTGTCAAACTTTAAATTATTTTAAAAAATAATGAAATTCTTGAATGAAATCTAATCATTTTCAAAAATTTTAGTCAAATTCTTGACAAAATTTCAATTATTTTCAAAAATTTTAGTAAAATTCTTGTCAAAATTTCAATTATTTTAAGAAAATCATAAAATTCTTGACAAAATTTTAATTATTTTCAAAAACAATGAAATTGTTGAGTAAAATCCAATTATTAAAATTTTTTTTAGTAAAATTCTTGTCAAGATTTCAATTATTTTCATAAACAATAAAATTCTTTGCAAAATTTTAATTATTTTAAGAAAAAAATAAATTTCTTGTCAAACTTTAAATTATATTAAAAAATAATGAAATTTAATCATTTTCAAAAATTTTAGTAAAATTCTTGACAAAATTTCAATTATTTTCATAAACAATAAAATTCTTTGCAAAATTTCAATTATTTTCAAAAATTTTAGTAAAATTCTTGTCAAAATTTCAATTATTTTAAGAAGAAAATAAATTTCTTGTCAAAATTTCAATTATTTTCCAAAACCATAAAATTCTTGTCAAAATTTAAATTATTTTCAAAAACAATGAAATTCTTGAATGAAATTCAATTATTTAAAAATTTTTTAGTAAAATTCTTGTCAAAATTTCAATTATTTTCAAAAACAATGAAATTCTTGAATAAAATCCAATGATTTAAACATTTTTTTTGTAAAATTCTTGTCAAGAAAAAATAATAACATTCTTCGCTGAAATTCAACATTTTTTTTTGTAAAATTCTTATTAAAGTTTTCAATTATTTTTTTTTTTTGATAAATTATAAAATCTCAAAAAAATGATGAGATAATAGAAGAAAAAAATAATTATTTCACTCACTTTCATTCCAATCGTCGAGAATAATAATAGAATCGTCCGGCTCATCTTGAATTCCCGCCTTTTTCGCAAAAGACGTTGATCCAATGTCATTCTCATCGTTGATGATAATAACACTACTTCTCCTCTGGGCAAGATTTAATTTCTGTCTCTTCGTCAGACCATTCAATTTTTGCCGTTTCGCTGGCCTTAATCTAGACGAATCCTCGTCTATTTGTCGTTTTCTTTATTTTTTCGATTTTTAAATAAACAAATTCGCAAATTCATGAAAAAATATAAAGGAAAATAAAAAATAAAAAACGAGTTCATATGAAGTTATATTTAATATTTAATTATATTAAATTAAATTCCATTGCAGTTAATTTTCATAAAGATATATTTAACCATCCGTTTAAATATCAAACACAAAAATATAAATCTTAATATTTATTCTACCAAAAAAGTTAACAGGAGAAAAAAAACAATTTCCTAACCTCTTAAAAGATCAAAAAAAAACAATACGTACCCTTTTCTCGTTTGTAAACGTTTCAATGGACTTTTGTAATTTGTATTTTTCATCGTTAATCTCAGGGATCTTCGCATTTTTCATAAATGTAGATTCTGCGTGTGATTTTTTTTTTACTAGAATATATTAAATTATTTTGACCTGCCACACAATATGTACACAATGGAAGTAACTTTTTAACGAACGAACACAAAAGAAAACAATTTTTTGTATATATAGCAAATAAAACACGAATATATAAAATAAATACACTTTTTCTTTTTCACTAAACGAATAAATCTAAAAAACGATTCTAATTTCCTTCTTCTGGATGATAATAAAAATATAAGTCAATGACAAACATTGCTTATTTTTATTTAATACGCAACATGAGGCAATGTGAAGTTGGTTCGAATCAGGGTTGGGTCGCGTCTTTCTTGTTTCATCAAGGATGAGTCGCTCTCGACTTTCTCGATTTTAAAATCTTAAGATTCGTTTACAATCATTTTTCAAACTTCGCGCGCCTTGCAAGTAACTCAGCGTTATGATGTCACCTTTACGTTTTTTAACGTTAGGCCCAATTCACAAGCTAGCATTTGCGAATTCACGATCGATAATATTTGTTTACAAATGGCGTCTAACGGAAATAAACAAAACAATTAGTGAATAAATAAGTGAAGCGAATTTAGACGAAGCGATTTTAATAAAATACATATATACAACTAGAGAAAAATACAAAAATACAGTAAATAAATTAGAGAAAAATGTCGCAAGATTTGCTAGCAAAGGAGAAGGAATTTCATAAACTAAATAGAGAGTTAGAGGAGAAAACACGTGAACTAATGAGAGAAGTCGACACAGTTATGATGGAATCGAGAAAAAATAATACATCATCATCATTGACGTTAAGTAATCAACATTATGAATTCACGTCTCTGGACAATATAAGCAATAAATTATTGGACGCTCCAACTTTAATGGAGAGACAATCGGATGGTTTTTATAATAAAAAAAATTCCCCCTCGACTTTTTTATCCAGCGAAGTGCTTCAAGTACAAAACAGGTAATTTCTCCTCTACATAAACGTATTTTTAGTATCTCATAGTAAAGCTCGATCATTCATTGAAACTGTGAAATCACCTTTAATTCGTAGAATCAGAAAGAAAATTCTAAGAACGGGAGAGAAGGAGACAGATATATATCTGTCCTTTTCTCTCTCATTCGCAAAACATCGGAAATTAAAAAAGATTTTTCTTTCATTGAATTTCGATCGACTATGAAATCACCTTTAATTCGTGGAATTAGAAAAAAAATTCTAAGAATAGAAGAGAAGGAGATATACATCTGTCCTTTTCTCTCTCATTCGCAAAACATCTGAAATTAATTTATAGATAAAGAAATTAAAAATTAAATAAAAAGAAACGAGTTTTCCGTGATATTATTATTATTGTTATAATAACAGGAATGCGGAACTGGAGAATTTCAATAAACCGTCGAAAAGTGAGAGTATTTCAAAAAGTGAAACAGTTATTCAATTGCTCAAGACGAAAATACAGTCCCAACAAACTGAAATACAAACGATTCAAAATGAGTATAAAAAAAAGGTTTTTTTTGCGTCTATTTTACTTTTTTTTAAATAAAATTTTACCATTTTTTGCTTAAAATACTATTAGTAAAAAAAATAATGCCAATAATACAGAAAAAATTATAAAATAATAATTCATTTTTTATTTATTTAGTGTTTATATTTATGCTTTCTGTTAATTTTAAAACTCGCTTTTCCTCCAAAAATTACAAACATAACCTCAAAATTCTTGTCTGGAATTTTTTTCCGAAAGTTCCGAAGTGTTCAAAGCGCGTCTATTTGCAGAAATACCTTAAAAATAATGAATAAATTTTACTTCTTTTTCTGTATTATTTTTTTTCTCTCGACATTATAGTGCAATAACTACAAGGAATTGGAAATTGAAAATAAAAAACAGACCGAAATAAAGGAAAAACTGCAAAATCAATTGAGTTCATTAAAGGAGTCAATTGTGAAGAATGAAACAATTAATGGGAACTCACAATTGAAAATTCACGATCAAAATAATGAGATTTCTTCATTGAAAAAGGTTGGAATAAAAGAAATTTTTAATATTTATTAACATTATTGTCCAGAACGGAATATCTACATTGGATAAAAAGAGACAGAGTAATGTATCTGTTTCTCTTACTCCAATAAAGATTTTCCATTCTGGACAAATTTTTATTAGCAAAGATGTAAAAATGGTCCCCAAAAAAGGTACCGAACGGTACGAAAGTTAGTTTATGAAGCATAAGGGTGCGGTCACACTGAGCATTTTTTGCGACTTCTACCTTTTTCTCTTCGTTTTATTGAATATTTAATAATTTATACAAATAAAACGTTGGCTAAATTTTTTTAGGAACTTGAGGAATTGAGGAAAGAGGTGAAAAATCTTAATCAACAGTCAATTAGCAATGATGTGAGATTAAATAGAAGTTTGGAGGAGAACGAAAAACTTCGCAGTGCCCTGAAATTTAGTAAATTAGACGAAAAGGTAAAAGTTGTTTTTTCTCCTTTTAAGGGGGTTTCACAATCGATTGGATTTTTGCATTGAGTTTTTTTTCAATGGGAAAATCGAATCGACTTTTACACTGCCTTAAGGACCAGTCCCATGTGAGCGTGAAAACGGAAAACGTTTAGCCAATAGCAACTTCCGATTCAATGGAAATCATTCTAAAAGAAAATTCTTATTGGTTGAACGTTTTCCGTTTCCCGTTTCACGCTGACATGGGACGGTACCTTTAAAAGTAGAATTTAAAGAAACGAAAAAAGTGAAAATAAACCCAAAAAGAACGAAAAATAAGTAAGAAAAAGAAAAATAAATAAAAATGAATTAAAAAAAACTATAAAAAAAAAAGAAAAAATAAATATTTCTTAAAAAAATTAATTTAATTAATAATTTTAGGATTTACGCGAACAAGTACGAAAAATAACGGAAGAAAAGAGGCAGTCGGTAAAAAATTTGGAGAAACAGCGCTCGGAATTGTGTCAAGCTTATAAAAAGCAAATTCTCCTCGTCGATAATCTCAAGAAACAAAAGGTTTTCGAAATTATTTTTTCCCCCACTTTTTCTCGAACTATTTTTCCATTAATTTGAATATTTTTTGAAATATTTTAATTCGGTAAAATAAAAATTTACAATAATTTTACTTAAAAATTAAATTTAAATAAAGAAAAATTAATTTAAATATTTCGCAATATTTTAAATTAATTTCAATAAAATTTAAATAAAAAAAAAATAAATTAAAATATTGCAAAATATTTTTATTCATTTGAATAATTTTTTTTTTAATTTCAAATTAAATTTAAATGGAAAAAAATTAATTAAAAATTTCCAAAATCTTTTTAATTAATTTCAAATAAACTTTAAATTGAAAAAAAAGTAATTAAAATATTTTAATTCGTTTGAAGAAAATTTAAATAATATAAAATATTTCGGAAATATTTTAATTGATTTAAATAAATTAATTAAAATCATTTTCAAAATAATTTAATTAATTAAAAAATTTCAATTTAAATAAATTGATTTAAAATAAAATTTTTTATTAAAAAAATGTTTTTCAGGCCTTTTTGGAAGCGAGTCGACAAATACAAATAACCAACGATGATTTCACAAAATTCCTAGAGTGGAAACCAGAACAAAAATAAAAAAAGAAGCAAAATTACAATAGAAAAAAATAAAAATTTCCATAAAAAAACTAAAAAAAAATTTGAAAACGAACAGAAAAAAATAGGTTTTGAAAAAATTGGAATCAACGGTTATCTTGGAAATTGTTTTTATCACAATATTTCTTTTTGCAAATAAGAGAGAATTTTTTTTATATTCCGTCCGATTTAATATTTAATTTTTTTCTATTTTAATAATTAAATGTTAAACTTCTATTTTTTATAATTAATGAATAAAAATAATTAAAATAAATTAATATAAAAATAAAATATATTAAATAAATAATAAATAAATAATTAAATATATAAAATAAAAATTAACAAAATGAAGTAAAATAAAAAATTATGTAAAAAAATAAAAAAGATAAAAAAAGTAAAATAAATTAATATTAAATAATAAAATAAAATTTTTTTAAGTATTAAATTAATTTTTTTTCATGTTTAAAAATAATTTTTTGCAATATTTCTTTTTCTTTTGTTTTAATTTTAAAAATAAAAATATTTTAATCGTAATTAACAAAAAAAAAACAATTGCATTTTAATTTTCCAAGACAAACCGTTTTTTTTGCGCAGTGAAAATAAAAATTATTATCCACGCATTCCAAATGACATTTTTTTTTTCATTTATTTACAGAAGTCTTATTTTGTGCAAGAAATAATTCTAACAAGTAATTATATTGGACTGTACAAAATTCATCGGTCACACTCTTTTTTTCTTTTTTTTTTCTTTCTTCTCTAGTTTCCGAACGCGTAAGATTTAAAAGAGAGAGAGAGAGAGAGATAAAAAAAAGTTTTTTTAAATTTATTTTCTTATGAATTATATAAAAATAGAAAAAAAAATGAAAAAAAAGAAATTATTATTCAAAAAGAATAGAAGGAAAAAAATGTATTGCAAAAGTATTTTCCTCTTTTCTAATTTAACAATTTAAAGAACAAATACAATTTTTCCGAGGTTTTTTTCCCCCCCAAATTTAACAATTTTAAAAAATAATTTTTCCCCCAAAATTTAACAAATTTAAAAATAATTATAATCTTTTTCAAGAATTTTTTTTCTAAATTTAAGTTTTCCAAAAAAAAATAAATTATTTCTTTTTCCTTGAAAATTTTTACTTTTACAGAATTTTCTTTCTCTCAATTTAACAATTTTGAGAAAAATTATAATTTTTCCGACGATTTTTCTGTCAATTTACTAAATATTTGTCAGGATTTAATAAATTTTTTTAAAATTATAATTTTCCGAGGTTTTTTCTTGAATTTATTAATTTTCCAAGAAAATTTTCCTTTAATTTAACAAATTTAACAGAAATTACAATATTCCCGACGTTTTTTTTCTACCCTTGAATTTACTAATTTTCACCCTTAATTTAACATTTTTTTTTGAAAAATTTTTCATTTTTCCTCTAAATTAAAGAATTTTACACGTAAAAATTACAATTTTTCTCCCAAAAATCTTCTCTTTAGTTTAACAATGTAAAAATTTTTTTAATTCTCCTTGAAAATTTTCCCATTAGTTCTTAACAATTTAAAATAAATATTTTCTTTCTCGAGATTTTTTCCTTTTAATAATTTTAAAATTTTAAAAACGCAAAACAATTATTTCTAATTGTCCCGAAAAAAATACTATCCTCCCGATTTGCATTATTAATTTTTCCAACAAAAAAATGTCGTCAAAGTAAAATTAAATATTGCAGTTAAAATTGTCCCACTCACTATATAAAAAAAAAAATAGTCAATTTCCTTTTTTTTCTTGTCACCAAAAAAAAAAAATTCTCGTGCATTTGCTGTGACAATAATTCAAAAAAAAAGAAAATTTACACACCTCTCTCTCTTTTTTTTCACCGATAAAGCGTTACAATTTTTTCTTTTAACGGCATTTAACGATATTTTTTCTTCTTAATCTCTTTTTTTAAAAAAAGAAAAAAAGTTCTTTCTCACAATCTACTGGAAGTAATAGCATCAAAAACGGTAATGTAATTAATAAATCGAAGAACCGATTTATTTTGAATTAATAATTATTCGAAAAAATGATTTTTTTTCAAACACATTTTTTCTATCGGATAAAATCGTTTTTTTTTAAATTTCAAAACTTTATTCTTTTGTCGGTACTAATTCAATTTTAAAAATCGAAATTTTCTTTCCGTCTGAGAAAAAAGATTTTGAAAGAATATGAAAAACTGTGATTTTTTGTATTGAAAATGTTTTGTTTGTTAATTTTGTTTTTGTTGAAAATTACAATAATTTTTGTCGTTCGATTTGTTTTTGATTTTCTTTTCCGAATATTTGGAAAAATATTTTTTTTCCGAAAAAAATTAGTAGTTTTCCCCCTTTTTTTGAAATTTACAATTTACGATTTACTAATTTCTTTGAATTTTCTTTTCAATTTTAAATTTCTTTCAAAAGTTAGTGAATTTTTTTTTCCAAAAAAAGGAGAAATTTCCCCCCCAATTTTCTATTGTAAGTGACAATTTTTTTTTCTCCAGTTTTTAATTAAAATTTTTTTTTTATTTCGTTTTCAATTGTCATCAAAAAATAATGCAAATTTTCCTTTTTTCCTGAATTTTTTTTAAGAAAAATGTCTATTTTCTCCTCTGATAAATTTTTCCTTTAAAAGAAAATTTGTCCCTTGTTTTCAATTTTTCTTGTTGAAAAACGATTTTTCTTTGATTTCATCTTATTTTTCGAATTAAAAAAAATTTTTTCCCCCCGAAAGAGCGAAGAAAAAAATTGCAAATTCAACAATACTGTAATAAAAATTGTGGTGAGGCCTAGCGAATTGACTAATTAATGAAAAAATGATATATTTTTTTTTTTATTAAATTGTATTATTTTTGTTATTGTTTTTTTTCGTAAAAATTAAAATCTAAATGCGACGACCAGAGTTAAAGCGACGAATTTACTGCGAGCAGTTCGCAGGTTATTGACGCAAAATATATATATATTTTTCCTTTTTTTTTCTTGACGTTGTATAAAATAATAAATCGACGTCAAAAAAAAAAAGAAAAGTATGTTTTATTCTTTTTTTTCTCTTGTTTGATTTTTCGTTTGTTTGTTTGTTTGTTTCTTTTCTTTTAAATAAATATCGAGGACACAAGGAAAAAGAAACCGCAGTAGAATTAGCATTAATTAATGGTTTTTTTTCCTTCTCTGTTTTTTTCCACAAACTTTGTTTCTCCTATTTCTCCGTTGCTTTTTTTTAATCACGATAATGATGATGTTGTTGTTGTTGATGATGACGCGACGCTTCATCATCAAAGCAAATCATGCTAAATAGCTGTACGTGTCTTTCAGTCCTTCCGTTCGCTCTAAATATTCCTTTTCTATTAAAATATCTATACATTTCTGAAAAAGAATTTAGAAGAATGTGAAACGGAAAAAATTTTTTTTTTTGTTAAGTAATTAACTGACTGTAAAATAATTAACTATTTCTAAAGAAAACATACTTCTTTGAGCGAAAAAACGTTTCGAAAAATAAATACAAACGAAAAGTGAAAAGTACAAATATAGAAAAAAAAGCGACGAAGAATAATATTTACCTTAATAACATGAACTCTTGGTTTGAACCTCGTGTTGAGTTGATTGAGAACTTCAGCAACGAGCTGCTGATGCTTGAGGAGTTTCCTCATTTTCATGATTCTCACTATCGCCGCTTGAATTAATAACTTTCTATCTTCTTCTATGTGCTTATGCGTCGTTTCTTGTTCCACTTTAAGTTCCGTTTTCATCGGGATATTAATATTTACCCTGAGTTTTTTGCTGTCAAACAAAGCACAAGAAAATTCATTAAAAATTAATTCCAAAAGAAAGAAAGAATTAAAAACATTGAAATTAATAAAATAAAAATAAAAACAAGAAAAATTCATTTTTTCTATGAAATGGAAAAATTACTTTTTATAACCCGTGAAAAGTTCAGCAGTTGAAGTCGGTGAAAGTTCCGCCTCCTCCTCGGTCGATGAAATCAATAATTTCGCCTTTAAAAGTATCTGCATTACCTAAAAAACGGAATGAAAAAAATGGAATAAAAATTGAAAAAAAACAATTTTATGGATTAAAAATTAAGATGAAGAGAAAAAATTTTCAAAAAATTGTATAATTGCTCTACCTGAATGAGAAAATCCATTTTGATTTGTGTGGATTCGACCAATTGCTGCATCGTCCATGAAGTGGAGACATTATACTGTAATAATACCGCCATTTGAAAGGTGGAGGCTTGTAAAGTATATCTATTTTTAAAGCAATTCGTGTGCAATTCGCCTTTGGACATGTTGTACAGCCAATTTAATTTTCTTCCACTGTGTTGTGAACTGTAGAAAGTCGTAAACCTATGTACAGACCTTTCCAACTGAAAAAGGGAAAAATTTGCGAATTTTACTTTACAAATTCAGAGAGCGATTTACATTCAAATTACAAATTTAAAATTGAGTTAAAATCGGGAGAAAGAGAAAAGAAAAGAAATTGAAAAGCGAAAGAAAAGAAAAGGGAAAGCAAAAGGAGGAAAAAGAAAAAAAAAGAAAAGAAAAAAAGAAGAAACACAAAAGCAAAAAAATAGAAGAAAAATGACAAAAAAAAGAAAAAATAGCAAATAGAGAGGAAAAAAGAAAAATAATTGCAAAAATAGAGAAATAATGAGAAAAAGAAAGAAAAATAAGCAAACAGGTAAGAAAAAGGAAAAAAAGGAAGAAAAAGAAAAAATAATAGAGAAAGAATTACAAAATGAACAAACGGAAGAAAAAAAGCAAAAAGAAGAAAAGAAAAATAGAGAAAGAATGACAAAAAGAATAAAAATATAACAAACAGGGAAGAAAAAAGAAAAAGAAAAGCAAAAAGAAGAAAAAGAAATAAAATAGAGAAATAATGACAAAAGGAATAAAAAAATAACAAACGGAAGAAAAAAGCAAAAATAGAGAAAGAATGACAAAAAGAAGGAAAAATTAGTAAACAGGGAAGAAAAAAGAAAAGCAAGAAAAAGATAAGAAAAATAGAGAAAGAATGACAAAATGAACAAAAATATAACAAACGGAAGAAAAAATGAAAATGAAAAGTAAGAAAAAGATAAGCAAAAGAAAAGAAAATCAAAAAGAAGAAAAAGAAAAGAAAAAATAGAGAAACAATGACAAAAAGAATAAAAAGATAACAAACGGAAGAAAAAAGCAAAAATAGAGAAAGAATGACAAAAAGAAAGAAAAATTAGCAAACAGGGAAGAAAAAAAAGAAAAGCAAGAATAGGAAAAGAATAACAAAATAAACAAAAATATAACAAATGAAAGAAAATTTCAAAAAGAAAAATTGAAAAATAATGACAAAAAGAATAAAAATATAATAAACAGGGAAGAAAAGAGGAAAAATAAAAGTAATAAAAAGATAAGCAAAAGAAAAGAAAAGCCAAAAATAAGGAAAAGAAAAGCAAAAAGACGAAAAAATAAGAAAAGTAGAAAAATAATGACAAAAGAATAAAAATATAACAAACGGAAGAAAAAAGCAAAAAAAATAGAGAAAGAATGACAAAAAAAATAAAAATATAACAAAAAGGGAATAAAAAGAAGAAAAGAAAAATAGAGAAAGAATGACAAAATGAACGAAAATATAACAAACGGAAAAAAAGGAAAAAGAAAATAAAATAGAGAAGGAATGAAAAAGAAAACGAAAGAAAAGTATAAAGAAAGAAAAACAGAAAAAGAATGAAAAAAAGAATAAAAAAAATAGCAAACAGAGAAGAAAAAAGGAAGAAATAAAGAAAAAGAAAGCAAAAAGTTATTTTGTCTTTTCAGGTTTTCAAAAAACAACCTTTTTGTTGTGGGGTTAAGATTTGTAAAAACTCCAAAAGTTATACAGGAGAAAAATTTTTTTTTGTCTTTTCATGTTTTCAAAAAACAACCTTTTTGTTGTGGGGTTAAGATTTGTAAAAGCCCCAAGAGTTTTTGTCTTTTCAGGTTTTCAAAAAACAACCTTTTGTTGTGTGTATACCCAAGAGGTATACAAGAGGAAAATAAAAATAAAAAAAAGAAAGCAAAAAAGGAAAGAAAAGAAAAGGAGAGAAAGAAAAAGAGGGGAAAAAGAAAGAAACAGTAGCAAAAAAAAGGAAAATAGAAAAAAGAAAAAAAGAAATAGAAAGCAAAAAAGGTAGAAAAAGGAAAGAAAAAGAAGAAGGAAAAGAAAAAAAGGAAGGAAAAAAGAAGAAAAAGAAAAAAAGAAAGAAGAGTAGGAAAAGAAAGCAAATTGGAAGCGACAGAAAGCGAAGAAGGAAGGAAAGAAAAGAAAGAAAAATCTTGAACCAGCGGAGCGTTTACCTCGGTTGGTAAGGAAAATGAGAACGATTGTTGAAATGGCCAGGAACCTGACGAAAGTACTTGAATACTGAAATCAATGTCGAGCGGCTCAGCCGAATTTGTCAAGTGTCTACGGAATTGTTCATTCAAGTCTTTCGAGACTCCAATATCTTGGAACATGCGTTGCAACTTGGATGTGTATTCAAAGCCGCAGGCCTGCTTTAATTTTGAGATCATTGAAGCTTCGGCGTCATCGCTTGCCGACATGTGTTGCACCAATCGTTTTGCCAGCATTTTACTATAGAACTTTTGAAAAACGTCTTTATCCTCTATATATTTAAAAACTACCATCTGAAAACAGACAAAAAAAACATTAATTACCGTTAATTCAATTAACTTTAATTAAATTAACGTTAATTAAATTCACTTTATTAAACAAATAACGTTAATTTTGAAATAATTGAATTCAGTTAAAATTTGCTAATAGTAAAATAGTGAAACATTAGAAGCACTTTGTTTTCGTTTGCTTTGTTAATTAGCGTCGTGTCTACTTGCCACTTGATTAAGAGTATCTTCTAATTCAGCTTCCTCGGGATTTTTACTACTTTTCTTCAAAAGTAAATCACAGTATTTCGCCAATAATTCCGGTGACTTGCTGCTACTGTTGGCAGTCTTTGTCACTGAATTAATGTTAATGAAACGACCACAGGCCTTGTCGAGTGCCGTCACAAAGCCAATGTCATTATTAAACGCGTCCAACACTAACGCATTGTATTTTTTATGCACCTCCAAAATCGTGTTCACATACATCTTCGGATCCTGCAACGAAAAATTAAACAAATTTTCAAGAAAAACTAAATATTCCTCATCTCTAAAAATTCTTAAATAATTCTTTTCGACGCCAATTTTTTTTTTTTTTTTAATTTACTCACGTTGCCAGCAGTGTCACCGCATTTATCAATAGCAGCCAATCCCATATTAGCAATATGACTCTCGAGTAGATTTCTCAATTCGCCAAGACCATTTGGTATTCTCGCGACAAGCTGATACATTCGTCCCAAATCATTGTTCTTCTCTGAATCGAGGAGATTTTGAAATTCCGAATGAAATATGTCCAAGTGCTTTTCAATTAATACTCTCTCGCATGTTTTCGCCAATGTTTGTTGCGTTGTTTGATGTAAATAAACTTGCACGCGCTTCTCCTCCTCGAGTAGACGTTGCTCGCCCTTCTTCATATATTCAGTGACGGGATTTTGTCGCACAAATTCAGAACTTTCGCGCGTGTAAAAGCGTATGGTGTCCTCGAGGAAGAGTGTTTCAAATGAATCCTTATAGACGGCCAAATTTTGTCCCTTTGCACCTGGATCCTCTTCGTTCAAGCCCAATTCAACGTAACAATTAATCACACCACTAACTAAACGTGTATTTATTGTCTCGCCATTTCTCTCGCGTTCTATTAATTTTAAAACTGCATTTGTCACCTGAAAGTACAAATAAAAAAAAAAAAAAAATAAATAAAAAAATACAGTCAATTACAATTTTTCAATTAAAAAACAAAAATAATTGAAATCCAAAAAGAAATGTTTTACGAAAATAATTGAAAATCAATTAAAAGAAGATAGGTAAAAAAATTGAAAAAATAATAACTGAATAATCAAATTGTAAATTAAGAATAAATGAAAATCGAATAAAAAGTCCAAATAATTGAAAATTAATTGAAAAATCAAAAAGCAAAAAAAAAAAATTTTAAATTAATTGAACAATTAATTGAAAAAAAAATTGAAAATTAAATGAAAAATCAAATTAAAATTTAAAAACTAATTGAAAAATTAATTGAAAAGTAAAAAATAAAAAAATAAAAATTGAAAATTAAATGAAAAATCAAATTAAAAATTAAAAATTAATTGAAAAATTAAGTAAAACATAAGAATAATTGAAAAATCAAATTAAAAATTAAATAAACCAAAAAAATAATTGAAAAAACAAATAAATATTTGAAAATTAATTGAAAAATAAAAACAAAAATAATTCAATAATCAAATAAAAAACAAACAAAAATTGAAAAATCGAATTAAAAATTAATTGAAAAATTAAATAAAAAAGAAAAATAATTGAAAAATCAAATAAAAAACAAAAATAATTGAAAAAGCAAGTAAAATATTTAAAAAATTAAAATCGAAAAGTTAAATAAACAAAACATGAAGTAGATTTTTAATAAAAAAAACCAAAATTCAATTATATAAAAATATATAAACTTTTCGAAAGATTTAATAAATTTCTTTGCAAAAATTCAATTATTTTTTTTTACTTTTAATAAAATTCATCGAAAGACTTAAATTATCTTAAAAAATTTCAATAATTTTCACAAATTGTATAATATTCTTTTTTTTAATTCTACTATTTTACAATAATTCAATGATTTTTATAAATAATAAAATACTTTGCAGGATTTCAATTATTTTTAAGAATTTTAATAAAAATTCAATTAAATATATAATTCAATCGTTAGAGAGAATTGTATTAAATTTTTTTAAAAATAATGTTAAATTCCACCGAAAAAAAGTATTATTTTTCAAAATAATTGAATTACAGAATTTTTTTAGTATTTTAAATAATTGAATCGTTTTGAAAGAATTTTTGGATTAAAATATTTTAAAAATAATTGAATTCCTAGAAAAAGAATTTGTTCTCAAGATAATTGAATTTTATCGTTAAAATTTTGTAATAAATTTCAGCGAAGAATTTCGTTAGTTTGTGAAAATAATTGAATTCTTGCGAACGACTTGATTAGAATTTTCTAAAATAATTGAATTTCCAAGAAGAAGTTTATTACATTTAAAAGTAATAAAAATAATTGAATTTTTCTGACGAATATTTTGTTATTTATGAAAATAATTGAATTTTGCAAAGAATTTTCTATAAAAATGCCTGAAAATAATTGATTTTTTTGGGCATAATTTTGTTATTTCAGTGGTAAATAATTAAATTCTTTCGAAGAATCATTTATTCGTAAATAATTGAATTCTTAGGAGGAATTCTATAAAAATCTAAAAAAAAATAATTTAATTCTTGGGGAAAATTTCTATTTAATTCTAAAAGAATAATTGAATTAATTATTTGAAAATAATTGAATTTATATGAAAAATTCTAATATTCTTTTGAAAATAATTGAATTCATATGAAAAATTCGAATACTTTTGTAAATAATTGAAATTTTGTAATGAATTTTAAATGAACATTTTTCTTTCAAAATAATTTATTTTTACGAAAAAATTGAAATTTAACTTTTATGAATAATTACATTTTTTTTTGTAACAATTCTTGTAAAATTGTCGTAAAAAATAATTGAAATTCTGCGATAAATTTGATTAAAAATGCCCCTTAAAATAATTGAATTTTCGGGAATAATTCTGTTACTTTTTGCCCTGAAAATAGTTGAATTCTTTGGGGAAAAATTCTATTAAAATCTAAAAGAATAATTGAATTATTTTAACAATAACAAAAGTATTTTAATTAAAATAATCGAATTTTCAGGGAATAATTTTGTTATTTTTGCGTGAAAATAATTGAATTCTTGCGAACGATTTTATTAGAATTTTCTAAAATAATTGAATTTCCAAGAAGAAATTTATTACATTTGAAAATAATAAAAATAATTGAATTCTTCTGATGAATATATTTTGTTATTTATGAAAATAATTGAATTTTTGCAAAGTTATTTTATTAAAATGTCTGAAAATAATTGAATTCTTGGGAGGAATTTTGTTATTTTTCTGGTAAATAATTGAAGTCCAACGAAGAATGATTTTTGTGAAAATAATTGAATTCTTGGCGAAAAATTCTATTAAAATCTAAAAGAATAATTGAATTATTTCAACAACAACCACAAAAGAATTTTATTTAAAATTGTATTCAAAATAATTGATTTCTTTGGGACAATTTTACTAAAAATATTTGAAAATAATTGAATTCATATGAAAAATTCGAATATTTTTCTTAAATACTTGAATTCTTTCAATGAATTGAAAAAGAACTTTTTTAAAAAATTGAAAATTTTGTTTTGAACGTTGTTTTACTTTATTTATTTTTTTTTTGAGTAAAGAAAGAAAGTGTCGAACCTGTCGATTGAGATGTCTGAAGAGATTATCCCGCCATGTGACGAGTGCGAGTTGATAAATTTCATAAATTCCTTTACGTCCTTCCTCAAATTCTCTTCGCACCCAATGTCGATTTAAATACGCACAAACGCCATTCAGAACTTTACTACTAAATTGATATTCCTCCCATTGTCTCGTGTAAAATTGCAGTACATCTTCGTCCATTAAATCAACGCCATGCTGTGAAAAAAAAACAAAACAAAAATTATTACCATCCATTTCTCTTTCGACTTAAAGTAAAAAAAAGAGAACCAAAAATTGACGTGTCACTGAAAAATACGAAAAAAATCGGACAATTGGACGAAAAATAGTAAAATATTCCTTAAAATAAGCGTTCTTTCCTTATTTTCCTCAGGGCAAGTTATAAAATTGCTTTATTTCAGAATTATAAATAATAAATAATTTCTCTACATTTTGTAAAACTTGATTTCTAAAAATATCGTAAATTTACTCAACCGGAGTTAAAAGTATATAAAAAAATACTATTTATTAGTCTCTTAATTTATTTATTTATTTACTTAACAAGTTTACGGGACAAAAAAATTTAGTAAATTACTTTTAGTAAATTAACTACTTAAGTTAGAAATTTTCTTCCCAGACAGAGACAAAAACTACGAAAACAAGAAAATTCCCTCTTCTCCTGGAGAAGGAAAAGAAAGAGAAATTCTTTTTTTTTTTGCCACGAATTTTAAACCTACGGAAGGAAGCAGTAACGTTGCCAAGGAGGGGGCTAGCAGAAAACAGGAAGCAAAGGTGCCACCTTTATTTCTCGCCAATTCTAATCCATGATTCTAAAAATTATTTATAAATTTTTTTTTTTTAAAAAGAAATTTTATTCCCGAGACTGTGAAATAGTTAGAAAATTTTCCTGCTTCTATTTTAATTCGAAGCAATTAATGGGGGGAAAAAATTTGCTAAATAGAAGGAAAAAAAAGAAGAAACAGAAGAAAAAGAAAAAAAGAAGATAAAAAGAAAAAAAAGAAGAAGAAGAAGAAGAAAAGGAGAAAAAGAAGAAAAAGAAACAAAAATAGAAGAAAAAGAAACAAATATAGAAAAAATAGAAGAAAAAGAAGCAAAAATAGAAAAAATGAAGAAGAAAAGGAAGAGAGAAACGACGAAAATTCGATGTCTCACCTTAAGTAAATCAATGAGATAAATTCTAAGAAAATCACGTAATCGTTTGTAGAGTTCGAGACCAACGAGTTGTGCGCCCCCCGACATTGGACTCTTTTTTGTCTTCGTGCACGTTCTCGATATTTGCTGATGAACACTCGTGCAATAATTATAAACGTGAGTGTAAAGTTCAATGTAACGTGGCTTCGACATGCATTGCCTGTCGTAAACTTGCTCAATGCCCTCGCGAAGATCGTCCCAAATTTGGTCCAAGTCGATTTGCTTGAGTCCAGGTGGAACGCCCTGGTGACTTCCGGTTCCTCCTCCACCACCGCCGCCACCTCTGTGTGTCGACATTTTCACACTCATCCAACTTTCAGACTTCCTCAATTATTTCCAATTTTCACGAATGCGATTCGCCTGCTGCAATGAAAAAGAAAATTATAATCAATTATTATGGCAAATTATTATTATTATAATTTAATAATCAAATATAAACAAAAGGAATATTATTAAATTATTATAATATTATTAATATATTAAATTAATTATATTATATTATATTCAATTATTACTATATTATTATAATATATTATTATTATTATTATTAAAAAAGGTATCATAAAAAAAATTATAAAAAATTAAATTAAATTAAATGAATTGAATTATTATAAATTCAATTATTTTAAAAATAATTTAGTAAAATTTCCTTTCAAAAGAAAATCAATTATTTTAAATACGATTTTAATTAAATTTTCTTGTTCTTAAAGTAATTCAATTATTCTTTTTTTTTAATTTTCATCGAATTTTTTCCCCAAGAATTCAATTTATTATTTTCAAGCAAAAATAACAAAATTATTCCCAAAAAAATCAATTATTTTCAGGTATTTTTCTTAAAAAAAAATTCTTTGCAAAATTCAATTATTTTCATAAATATAACAAAATATTCACAAGCGAAATTCAATTATTTTTATTATTTTTAAATGTAATAAATTTCTTCTTGAAAAATTCGAGAATTTACGAAAAATATTCCAATTTTTCATATAGGAATTCAATTATTTTCAAAAAAAAAAAAAAAATTTTTTTTTAGTAAAATTCGTTCCAAAGAAATCAATTATTTTGAATACAATTTTAAATAAAATTATTTTATTGTTGAAATAAATTCAATTATTCTTTTAGATTTAAATAGAAATTTTCCCCAAAGAATTCAATTATTTTCACAAAAATAATTTTTACGATAGAATTCAATTATTTACAACAAAAAAATAATTCTTCGATAGAATTTAATTATTTACAACAAAAAATAATAAAATTATTCTCAAAAATTCAATTATTTTTAGATCTTTTATTAAAATAACTTTACAAAATTCAATTATTTTCATAAATAACAAAATATTCACCAGGAGAATTCAATTATTTTTATTATTTTCAAATGTAATAAATTTCTTCTTGGAAATTCAATGATTTTAGAAAATTCTAATAAAATCGTTCACAAGAATTCAATTATTTTCACGCAAAAATAACAAAAATATTTCCGAAAATTCAATTATTTCGAGAGGCATTTAAATAAAATTCATCCCAGAATTTCAATTATTTTTAAAACAATTTTACAAGAATTGTTACAATAAAAAATGTAATTATTCATAAAAGTTTCATAGAAATTCAATTATTTTCAAATATTTTAGTAAAATTGTTCCAAAGAAATCAATTATTTTGAATAAAATTTTAAATAAAATTCATTCGTTGTTGTTCAAATAATTCAATTATTCTTTTAGATTTTAATAGAATTTTTCCCCAAGAATTCAATTATTTTTTTTTAGATTTTAATAGAATTCCTCCCAAGAATTCAATTCTTTTCAGACATTTTAATAAAATAACTTTGCAAAATTCAATTATTTTTATAAATAACAAAATATTCACCAGGAGAATTCAATTATTTTTATTATTTTCAAATGTAATAAATTTCTTCTTGAAAATTCAATTATTTTAGAAAATTCTAATAAAATTGTTCGCGAGAATAATTCAATTATTTTCAAATATTTTTGTCAAATGGTGTCAAAGAAATCAATTATTTTGAATACAATTTTAAATAAAATTCTTTCGTTGTTGTTGAAATAATGGAATTATTCTTTTAGATTTTAATAGAATTTTTCCCTAAGAATTCAATTATTTACCACAAAAATAATTCTTCGAAAGAATTCAATTATTTACAACAAAAATAACAAAATTATTCCCAAAGATTCAATTATTTTCAGACATTTAAATAAAATAACTTTGCAAAATTCAATTATTTCCATAAACAACAAAACATTTATTACAAAATTTTAACGATAAAATTCAATTATCTTGAGAACAAATTCTTTTTCTAGGAATTCAATTATTTTTAAAATATTTTAATCCAAAAATTCTTTCAAAACGATTCAATTATTTCAAATACTAAAAAAAATTATGTAATTCAATTATTATCGAAAATAATACATTTTTTCGATAGATTTCAATATTATTTTAAAAAAATATTTAATTAAATTCTCTGTAACGATTAAATTATATATTTAAAAGAATTTTAATAATTTGAGCAAAAATTTGCATTTAGTAAATTTTAGTAATTTTTTTCGCGTATTTAGAAATTTTTTCGAAAAAATTCATTTATTTTCCAAAAATTCGAATAATTTCTTGAAAACAATTCAATTATTTTGAAAAAACAAATAGTAAAAATTCTTCGCAAGAATTAAAATATTTCTATAAATAATAAAAAAAAAATTTCAATTTTTTAAAAATAGATAAAAAATGATATATTAATGAGAATAATTGAATTTTATTTGAAGAATTTACTCAAAATATTTTTAAATAATTAAATTTTTCAAAGGAATTAAAATTTTTGTCGAAAATAATATTAGTAATAAAAATAATTAATATTTAATATTTAATATTTAATAATTAATAATAAAACTCGAAGCAATAAAGTATTTAATTTTAATTTTTAGCAGAAGCGATAAAATTTTCCAAACACGAAAGAAATTCTTCATTAAATTCAAATTACTTTGAAAATTTTCCATTAAAATCATTAAGTAAATTACGAAAAGAAATTATTAGAAAAAAATTCGAAGAAAGTTTTACACAACCCAGAAAGAAGAAAAAATTACGTGGAGAAAAACAAAAAGGAAAATAGTAAATAAAAATAGGATCGAATTTTACAAATAACCAACGATATTTTATCTTATCGAAAAATGACACATTTTTTCAAGAAAACAATTATTCCCCTCCTCCTCCTCCTCCGCACCACGAATTTTTTAAAAGAAAAAAGGAAGAGGGAGTTTTAATGACAAAAAACACACGAAATATTATCCATGATGATGTCATCATTTTGGTTCAATTTCGTTTAAAATAAAAATAAATAAAAATAAATAAAAATAAAAAAAGAACTCAAAAAGGGTTATATAAATTTTCCCCTCTCTTTCTCTCTTTTAGATTCAATTTCAAATTAAATTAAACACAAATGTTTCGAGAACAATACACACACGCATCTTATATATATATACATATATAGTTCACTCACACATATATAAATCATAATTAAATTCTTCCAATTCTTCAAAATCAATTAAATTTTCCACTCTCCGACAATTTACACGCGCGCATTTATTTTCGATTATAGAAAAATCACAATTTTTTTTTTTGAGGTTAGGCCCAATTTGTGCATTCACGGACAAATGGGACAAATATATATATATATACAACACAACGAACAGAGGCAAGCACAAGGAAGAAAATGTACATGAAGTACTTTTATGGAAAGCATTTAAGAGAGACCAAGAGACAAAAACAAGGTGCAAAGACAGAGAGAGTGAGAGAGAAGAAAAATTGTCACGCACAAATTAACGAACAAAGGACAAAGACCATAATTTTTCGACTCACGTTTTAAACAACGTGAGAGAGAAAGAAGGAGAAGTTTTATTTCTCTCTCTCTCTCTCTATCGTTTCATCCATTTTATGGTAGAGAAAAATTGTCGATATGGGGAAAAAAAATCATTCAGTTCATTTCGTTCTAGACTTGTAGAGACAGGAACATTTTTTTCAGACATATGTATATATATATTATATATATATATATATATAGAAACATACATTATACAAAGGAGACGATACAAGACGATTCACGATATCACTCTCGTTTCCAATACCGTTATGAATCCCGTGCAAAAATGAACGATGCATGCGTGGTTTTTTTTTGTTTTTACGAACAAGAAAAACTGCTGGGCGGGGAATTTAACAATTTTCCCACCCTCCCCCTTGAGTTTTCTTAAAAAATCAAAAACCCTAAATTTTATCCCACTATATTTTACGGGTAAATTTTTACGAAATCGGATTTTTTCCTCCCCCCCTTCTTCGCCCTCAAGAAACATTTTGGCCACGCGAGAGACGTCTCTAAATAATTCAATGCGTGAAAATAAAATTTCACATATATCTATTTGGATTTTCGAAACGAAAGAATGAGAATTGAATGGAGATTTTTTGGGCATAAACAAAAATTTTACTTACCCTCACAATCTGGAGTTTTTTTTTTTTTTTTCTTTCTTTTGAAGACTTTCACCACCGCATTACACAAAACTGGAGCTTTTCTACCGACGAGAACGAAATTCACTTTGAAAATAATAATTGGAAGGAGACACTTGAGATTGCAAAAAAATTGTGGGGAGGAAAAAAACTAAAAACACTTCGCTTTTTTTTTTTTTTTTGTTAAATATACACTTTTTTTTTTGCTTTGAATCTTTTTTTACTCTTCTTCGTCTTCTTGTTGAAATTTTCCGTTTTTTTTTTTTAGAAAACTGTTTTTACTTATTTCAATAGGGTTTCTCTCTTTTCAAGCAGCAGACAAAAATGATATACGCGATAAATGAATAACTAATTTTATTAAAAGTCGACTCTGCTGCTGCTGCATCCAATTTTTCTGCTGCTTCTCTCTCTCACTCTCACTCACTCAGTCTGTCTGTGTGACAGGTTAAGTTGCACTGTTGCCAACCTGTCAGTGTCGCCAACCGGTCACAACTCCGTTGGAAAATTCTCCTCTTGTCCCTGATTTTTCAAAGAAAAAGAACGAAAAGTGAAATTGAAATCGATTAGAAGAATAGAAATTAAGTTTCAATTTATTTGCCCAAAGTTCGCAAAGATAAAGTGGGTATTTTTTTGTTTGCAAATCATTCTCATGAGAGACTCGTGGGAAATGGCGGAGATGCGTTCTGATTGGTGGACAAGTTCGCGAGACGACCAATCAACTAGTCTTATGCTGAACGCTCATTGGTCAATGGCAAATGGCGTCAGTTTTTCAAATGTTTATTTTTATTATTGACATTGAAATATTTACTTTTCAAATGCCATTGACATTAATAATTTAAATATTGTTATTGAGACTCTTTTGGATGATCTACTTTTTCGTGAATGATAATGATAATAATAATAATAATAATAAAAATAATAATCGAAGTAATTTGGAAAGAAAGTAAAATCGAAAATCACCAAACAATTTATTATTTCAAGAGAAAATAAGTTTTTTCGATTTTATTTATTTTTTTTCATTAACTATATTTACAGTAATTATTTTAAAAAAGGGGGAGGGGGGGTTTCATGTATTTTGCTTAAGAAATAATATTTAATAAGAAAACTTTAAAAGGGGAAAAGAAAATTAAAAAAGCGAAGTTAAAAAAAAGAAATATAAATTAAAATATTAAATAAATAAATCAAAAAACGAGTAATAAAAAAAATGTAATAAAAACAAAAAAGTAAAATAATTAAAAAAAAAGGAATAAAAACCAAAAATAAATATACAGAAGTAAAATAATTTAAAAAAAAGGAATAAAAACAAAAAATAAATAAACAGAAGTAAAATAATTAGAAAAAAGGAATAAAAACAAAAAAATAAATAAACAGAAGGAAAATAATTAAAAAGGAATAAAAAATTAAAAAAAGAGAAATAAATTAAAATAAAGAAAGAAAATCAAAAATGTAAGTCGCGAAATTTTTTTTTTATTATCTACATTTAAAAAAAATTTATTTTACAATCAAATTTTCAAATGAAAAAAGATAAAAATTCGTTTAAAAAAAAAACTAATTCTAGGCGAAGAAAATATTTCAATTTTTTTAACAATTGGAAACGAAATATTTTTTAGACAAAAAAAGTGAAAGTTTAAAAAAAATATGAAATTAGAAAATACAAACAAAAAACCAAAATTCTTTTATAGAAAAATAATTTGGCTTAATAAGACTTTTTTCATTTTTTTCTTTTTTTTTTTTTGACTCTTAATGATGAATACTGAGAGCGTCACTGGTAACTTCGTGGCTCAATTGCGTTTGTAAATTGGATAATTTATTTTTTAAAGCTGCAATTCCCATCATAACGATATTTTCTGGTTTCAATGCGCCGCTCGCTTCGACATTAAAATAATATTTATTTGGTTTCGCCTCCCAATTGAATGCAGCTTCATCTGTAAAGAAAGAAATTCGAAAAAATTTGAATTTTTAACTCTTTTTGAAATTTCGGAATTTTTTTTTTATTTTGATTTTTTAATTTATTTTTCTATTTATTTCAATTTTCTGTTGGATTTTTAAATTGTTTTCTTTAATTTTTCAATTATTTTAGATTTTTCTTTCATTTTTCAATTATTTTTTATTTTTACTAGATTTTTCAATTATTTTACTTTTTTATTTGATTTTTCAATAATTTTTTAGTTTCATATATAATTTTCAATTATTTCCTTTTTATTATTTTTTCAAAAAATTTTTTTGATTTTTAATTATTTCTTTTTTTCAATTTTTTAAATTGATTTCAATTATTCTTCTACTTTATTAAAATTCAAAACTTTTTATTTGTTGGATTTTAAAATTATTTTATTTAATTTTAAAATTATTTTTCAATGATTTTAGATTTTTTATTAGATTTATCAATTATTTTTTATTTTTACTAGATTTTTCAATTATTTTTTTAGTTTTTTATTTTAGTTTTCAATTATTTTAGATTTTTATTTCATTTTTCAATTATTTTTTTAGTTTTTTATTTTAGTTTTAAATTATTTTAGTTTTTTATTTGATTTTTCAATTATTTTTTAGTTTTTTATTTTAGTTTTCAATTATTTTAGATTTTTATTTCATTTTTCAATTATTTTTTTAGTTTTTTATTTTAGTTTTCAATTATTTTAGTTTTTTATTTGATTTTTCAATTATTTTTTAGTTTGTTATATAATTTTCAATTATTTCCTTTTTATTATTTTTTCAAAAATTTTTATTTGATTTTTAATTATTTCTTTTTTTCAATTTTTTAAATTGATTTCAATTATTCTTCTACTTTATTAAAATTAGAAATTTTGTATTTGATCTTTAAATTATTTTATTCGATTTTTCAAATTTTTTTTTTCAATTTTCTACGTGATTTTTAAATAATTTTTTTTTCAATTACTTTTTCAGTTTCTTATTTGATGTTCAATTATTTTTAATTTTTCGTTATATTTTTCAATTATTTTTGATTTTTTACTAGATTTTTCATTAATTTTTTTAGTTTGTTATTTGATTTTAAATTATTTTCTATTTTTTAATTGTCTTTTGATTTTTTATTAGATTTTTAAATTGTTTTTTTAGTTTGTTTTTATGATTTTTTAATTATTTTTAATTTTTCCAAATGTTTTTCAATTATTTTTTATTTTTTACTAGATTTTCCAATTATTCTTTTAGTTTGTTATTTGAATTTCAATTATTTCAATTCTTTAAGTATCATCGATTTTTTTACTAGATTTTTCAATTATTCTTTTAGTTTCTTACTCAATTTTCAATTATTTTCATTTTTTTTAATTATCATCGATTTTTTCACTAGATTTTTCAATTAATTTTTTTGTAGTTTCTTATTCAATTTTCAATTATTTTTATTTTTTAAAATTGTTTTCATTTCATTTTACATTTATTGAATAAAGTTTTCTTTACCTGTCAATGATTCTTTTTTATATTAGAGAATTTTAGGCAAGAAAAAAGAAAGTAAAAAAAAATTCTACCTAAGTGGAAAAATTGATTAAAAAGAAAAAAAAATTATTTCTCACGTTGATCCTTGTCCAATTCGCTGTACTCAGACTTTGGCCACTCCTCGGGTCTTGGGAATAAAGTGTGTCGCATTGAATTGTCCGGATCGTACTCAAAACTAACGCCCGCCGTTGGATTCCATTTTGCGTGCTCTTTTCCGAAACCCTTCTTTGCAAACGCTCGTAATTTCAATTCCTGGCCATTTCGCAATTTAACGATCAGAATTTCTGAAAAAAATTACATCAATTCATTAAAAAAAAAAAATCATTTACAATTTCTCGAAGTAAAAAAAAATTTTTGTTTTAACACAATTTTTTTCATTTCAAAGAAAAAGATTTTCAATTTTTCGCTATTTTTTTTATTTCAATTTGATTATTTAATAAATTAATTAGTTAATTAGTCGAAATTCGAAACAACTGGATATTAATTACTGAATTTAATTATTTAATAGTTAATCAATAATGAATAAATTAATTAAAACTCGAAAACCCTGGAAATTAGTTCTTGGATTTAATTAGTTAATAATTAATTAATTAAATAATTAAAATTCCAAAAACCCTGGAAAGTAATTTTTGAATTTAATTAGTTTATTATTTAATTAATAAACTAATTGAAATTCGAAAACCCTGAAAATGGATTATTGAATTTAATTATCTGATAATTAATTAATAAACTTATTAAAATTCGAAATAATAAATAAAAGAAATAAATAATCAATTCATGAAAATTTGAAATCGATATTTTGCTATTTTTTCTTTCCTCGAAATTAAATTTAAAGGAAAGAGAAATTTTGTTTGTTTGTTTGTTTTTTTGAAAAATAAAAATTGTAAGAAATGAAAAAAGACAATAATTGCCGAACCGTCGGGTTCGGGATATTCATTTTCTTCGTCTCGCGGTCTCGAATTCAGTGGAGTAACTCTTAAGTCGCTTGATTTTAAATCGGCGCTCGTCACATTGAGAGTTTTGTCGCCCGTGCATTTTACTTCCAATGTGAATTCGACGCTGCAATCGCGACAGAAATCGATGCACTGACAATCTCTTGTGTACTGCATTCGATCGACAACCTGCGAAATGGAAAATATTTTTAATCTTAGAACAAAAATTTTTTTATTTTAGAACAAAAATTTTTCAACTTGAAACATAAAAATTTTTTAACTAGAAACTTAAAATTTTTAAACTAGAAACTTAAAATTTTTCAACTTGAAAATTAAAAATTTTTTAACTAGAAACTTAAAATTTTTCAACTTGAAACTTAAAAATTTCAAGAAGAAAAACTGAATTTTTAATTTCTAAGAACAATATTTAGAAAATCAATTTGCAAATTAGATGAAAAAAAATTAAAAATACAAATTTCAAATTAAAAATGGGCAAAATCATTGGAAAATAAAATATATTATAAAAATCGAAGATCAAATTTTAAATTAAAATTTAAAAATTGGAAATTAAAATTTCCTCAACTCGAGAAGAAAAAAATGTGGAAACTGAAATTTTTATTTTGTGAGAAAAATTTTGAAACTTATGTATAAATATTTGGAAATTTGAAATTTAAATTTAGAAATTGAAATTTACAATTTAAAGTTTAAATTTAGAAATTGAAATTTCCAATTTTAAGTTTAAATTTAGAAATAGAAATTTATAATTTAAAGTTTAAATTTAGAAATAGAAATTTACAATTTTAGTTTCAGTTTAGAAATTGAAATTTACGATTTTAAGTTTCAGTTTAGAAATTGAAATTTACGATTTTAAGTTTCAGTTTAGAAATTGAAATTTACGATTTAAAATTTAAATTGAGAAATAGAAATTTAGAAATTGAAATTTACAATTTTAAGTTTAAATTTAGAAATAGAAATTTATAATTTAAAGTTTAAATTTAGAAATTTTAATTCAAAATTTAAAGTTTAAATTTAGAAATTGAAATTTACGATTTTAAGTTTCAGTTTAGAAATTGAAATTTACGATTTTAAGTTTCAGTTTAGAAATTGAAATTTACGATTTAAAATTTAAATTGAGAAATAGAAATTTAGAAATTGAAATTTACAATTTTAAGTTTAAATTTAGAAATAGAAATTTATAATTTAAAGTTTAAATTTAGAAATTTTAATTCAAAATTTAAAGTTTAAATTTAGAAATTGAAATTTACAAATTAAAGTTTAAATTTAGAAATTGAAATTTACAATTTTAAATTTAGAAATTAAAATTTATAATTTAAAGTTTAAATTTAGAAATAGAAATTTACAATTTTAAGTTTCAGTTTAGAAATTGAAATTTAGAAATTGAAATTTACGATTTAAAGTTTAAATTTAGAAATAGAAATTTATAAATTGAAAGTTACGATTTAAAGCTTAAATTTAGAAATAGAAATTTACAATTTCAAGTTTAAATTTATAAATTGAAATTTAAGATTTGATGTTTAAATTTATAAATTGAAATTTACAATTTGAAGAAAGAATTGAGAAATTTTAATTTTAAACTTAAAAAGAAAGATTTAGAATTCGAAAGTTTTAAATTTAAAGCTAAAATTTAGAAAATAAAATTTTTAACGCGAAAAGAAACTTTATAAATAGAAATTTTAAAATAAAAATTTAGAAATAGAAATTTTTAAATTTAAAATAAAAATTTCCAACTAAAAAACAAACGTTTAAAATTTAAATTCGAAGCTAAAATGTAAAAATTGAAAATTTAAATTTAAAGAAACAATTAAGAATTTTTTGATTTTAAACTCGAAATAAAGCTTGAAGATTAGAATTTTAAATTAAGAAGAAAATTCATAAATTCAAATTCAACTACGAAAACTTCAAGAAAAGAGGAAAAAAAAATTATCAATCACAATAAAAAAAAAAACAAGTCAAAAATCAAGAAAATACATAAATAAAAAGAATTTTACTTCGTCGCTGATAATTGGAATTAATCCAATTCTGTGTGAGAGAAATTCGTCGCTTAAAACTGTCGTATTCACTTCAATTTGCACCCAATCGATGGCCATTGTCGGCGTTTCTGCGATAAATATTCGTCTCATGCTGTTTGCAACACTAGCCAAAAAAATATTACGAAATTATTATCCAAATTATGAATCTAACAGTAATAAATATTCCCCCAAAAAAATGTAGATTCTTAAAATCATGTTTTAAATGCAAAAAGAAAAATAAATAAAAAATCAGAAGTGTAAATTTTATAACCAAACAAATTCGCATGTCAACTAAAGAAAACATTTTTTGTTTAGAGACAAGTGAATTTATATTTTCTTGTCTCTAAATTATTAATTTAGTTTTAAACTTCGAAACTAAAGTATTAAAATAAAAACACGGGATTAAAATTACATTTTAGGTTAGAATTACCTTAAGTCAGTCTCTTCGACTTGAAATTTGACATTTTCATTCGTCAATTCGGAAATATGCACTGACGGTTGATTAGCGTAGGGCATTTTTAACTTTTAATTACTATTTTCTTTCGAAAAGGGAACTAATAAATTATTAATAAATCGCGATTAACATGAGAAAAGCCGAAAAAAGTCAATGTTTATCAAACAAATTGTTTCTTACGTTTCGTGACGTTTAGTTACGTTTGTCTAATAGGGATGAGAAGCTTTTTTCTCTATACAGCGCCTTAAGGGTGCGTTCACATTCTGGCAAAAAAAAATACTGAGCGGACCTTTATATCCTAGGGGAAAATCGGGAAACTTTCCATAAACAAATTTAAATATTCTATTACTTAATTTTCATTATTTAATAATAATTTTTAATTTAAAATTAATCTTTCTCTAGACGTCACTAATTTTCATTTTTTCAATAAAACTTTTACTTCATATCGTTTACAAAAAAGGATAAAGGACCAAAAATAAAACTAGTGTTTAATGCGACTAACCCAACTCTGTAACAACAACAACAACCGGACAACGTTCAACTTCAAATTAAATTGATTTTATCATTCATTTAAAAACGGTCGCTAATATCCTAAAAGTAATTTAATATTATAAAAGCGAGACAGTTTTTTTTCCATTAATTATCCTTTTTCTAAACACGAAAACAATGTTTATTCATTCTAAAGTAGTTGGAATTTATTTTATCCAATTTATCCAAACACATTTTTTCACAGTTTATAGGTTATGTTAGTTTAAAAACAGACAAAAAAAGAAATGATAAATAAGAACTAGATATATTTGATGAATTAAAAATAAGGCAAAAATTTCAAGGTTATTTCCGTATTTAAAAGTGAATTTTTCTTAAATCTAAATAATATGTCTCTTATATAAACATTTTTTTCTGGATCAAAAACAATTTAAACCTGTGTGTGTTTATGCACGAAACCGGAAGGCAATAAAGAAACTGTTGCGTACAATGTTTATATATGCATATATATATATATATATATAGAGGCAAAAAAAATCTGTTTCCAATATTATTAAAATATCATCGGGATTATTAGTGAAAAATAAAGTCAAACGTTTTTTAGAATTTTTTTTTTATTTTCTATTTACAATCTTTGTATGATCAAAGGATGCGAGGCAAGAATATAACGAATTTTTTCCCCCCCTTCAAACAACTGATGAAAACCGCAGTTTGCAATGGAAAAAAAATTGGAAATTAATCCATAATATTGTTTCTCTCTCTACAGAGACAATAATAATATTCCTTATTTGGAATGGATATCAAAAATAATAAAAAGGTTTTTTTTACAATAATAATATTCCTTATTTGGAATGGATATCAAAAATAATAAAAAGGTTTTTTTTACAATAATAATATTCCTTATTTGGAATGGATATCAAAAATAATAAAAAAGTTTTTTTACAATAATAATATTCCTTATTTGGAATGGATATCAAAAATAATAAAAAGGTTTTTTTTACAATAATAATATTCCTTATTTGGAATGGATATCAAAAATAATAAAAAAGTTTTTTTACAATAGAAATAATAATAATAATAAAATGGTTTTTCTACAATAATAATGATAACAAAAAGTTTCTTTTACAATAATAATATTCCTTATTTGGAATGGATATCAAATAATTATCAATAATAATAA
Source organism: Leptopilina myrica (nomen nudum) (assembly GCA_032872475.1). NCBI lineage: Eukaryota > Metazoa > Arthropoda > Insecta > Hymenoptera > Figitidae > Leptopilina > Leptopilina myrica (nomen nudum). Next base: position 35,838,860 of record CM065466.1, read on the forward strand.
TAAAAAGGGATTTTTTACAATAGCATTAATAATAAAAAAAGGTTTTTCTACAATAATAATAGTAAAAAAAATATTTTTACAATCAAAAATGATAATAAAGTCTTTTTTAAAAATAATAATAGTACCAAAATTTTTTTTCACAACTTTTACATTGAATTTGTTTTTTTAATTTTTCAAAAAAAAAAAAAAATGTCAGAAACTGAAGAAAATTATCTAAAAATTCTTTTTAAATTTTGCTTTTAATAAAACGAATTGCTTCTCACATAAAAAGAACTATTCAGTTCGTTCTCTAAAATAAAAATTCTCTTCTATTATTTATTTTGTTTTTTTTTATTTATATTTTTTTTGTCCTATTGAATAACAGTGCCGATATTGATCAAGCGTGTAGAATTCGGAATCCTTTTTACGACAAGAATATCAAATGTGTATGAGATGAAAGGAAAACAGTAGGGAAAAAGTTTACCTTGAAAAATTTAATTTAAAATGAAGTTTCGATAAGTTTTTTTTTTCGTTTAAATTAAAAAAAAAAAGAAACGAATGTTTATTTATTCCAGTAAACGTTTATATATTATACGCGCATATAGCTTTTGAAAAGTGAAGAACAAAAATGGAGAAAGTATAGAGAAAAAATATAAATGATAAAAGGAAAAGTAAATAATAGAAGAAAAAAAGAGAAAATAATTATGCACGTAGTGAATAATTAGTAAAAATATAAATAAAAAATTAATAAAATTTGTTCTTTTATACTCATTTATTTGTTAACTTATTAATTTTGAAATAAATTTCTTTTTAATATTCAAAAAGATTGTGAACAAAAACTTTAAAAATTTTTTAAAAAAACTAGAAATAAGTAGAAAATGAAAATTAAATAATAAAAAAAATTTTTTTTAATAAAAATATAAATAAAAGTATATAAAATAACTGTAAAATGGAAAAAGTGAAAAAATAATGGAATTTGCGTAATAAAATAAATGAATAAAAATATAAATGGAAAAAAGCATGGAATGAATAGAAAATAAAAAATAAAGTAATGCAACTTCTTTATCGAATTATTCTATACGAAGGATTTTTAAAAGTTATTTGAAGGAGGGTTGTTACTTCCTTAAGAAATGAGAGAGGGAAGGGGGGACTAATGTACTTCTATTGCAACATATAAAATGAAATGAGTAGTTATGAGTCGGGTATTTACAATCGCGACTTGTTGCATTTATTTTCAAGAAAAAAAAAAGAAATAACCGTTTTATCCTCTAGTAACAATTTTTAAGCGCTAATTTTTTCAATTTCATTTTTTAAAGTACTTTTTTTTATAATTTTCAATTTAAAAATTTTTTAAGTGTTCGTTAAAAAAAATAAATACCAATTAAAATGCCAACACCAAAAGTGAATGGAAATTTTGTTCATAAAAATGGTTTTAACAATGAGGTAACAACAAAAATGTTATTTATATAGTTAATTATTAAAAAAAAAAATTTCAAAAAATGTAAAAAAAAACCGCTGGGACCTTTGTAGTGATAAAAGATAAAAAGTTTTTTTTAAAGTTAAGGTAAAATTTAGTTTTTGTTTGAAAGTGAAAAGTTGTATTTAAAGAAAATAGATAAGACTTCTTTTAATGTATTTTAAATGTATTTTTGGTTTAAATTAAAAAAAAAATTAACGTTAACACGTTTATAAATAAACTATTGGCACAATTTTTTTTTAAATATTTCAACAGAGTTCTTTAAATAAATTAATAAATAAATGAAAATAAATTGAAATAAATGAAAATGAATAAAAATAAATAAAAATGATTTAAAAAACAAATATAAAAAAATATATATGTTAAAAATAAATTCTAAATTAAAAAAAATTAATAAAATTAAATAAATTTAAGTGTTTCAAATATTTTTGTTTTTTTTTACATTACAAAAATTCGTTTCGGTTATAAAAGTATGTACCTTTCTTTTTTCACCAATCATCCAGTATTGAATGTATGTATATAACATACATTTATAAAAATACGGGATTTTTATTTCCCGTAAAATGAAAATATATGCGCGCATATATAAATTTTATAATACGGACACACTTAGAGAGGCAACGAAAGCCACTTTCATTTAAGACTTTCTCGATTACAAGCGTCTTCAAATCTCACATATATTATGATCAGTCAGTCACTGAACAATTTATAAACCGCACGCGAATGATGATGATTTCCTCATCGTCAAATTTTTCGCTCCAAAATTTTTTTTACAATTAGATAATTATTTAAAAAAAAAAAAAAAGTTCAAATAATTCCAAATTTTAAAACAAATTTATCAAAAAGTGTATAAATCGCAAAAAAAGAAAATTGTGTTATTTTCGTCACTAGAGAAAAAAAAGTGTTAAAAACAATTTTTTCTTCAAACAATTATAAAATATTTATTTTTTTATCAAAATTAATTACATAATTTTATTAATTTTATAAATTTTATTAGTTTTATTAATTATTAATTTTATTAGTTTTATTCATTTCATTAATTTTATTAATTTTATTAATTTTATTCATTTCATTAATTTTAATAATTTTATTCATTTTTTAAAAGTTATTTATTTATTGAAAAAAAAATTGTCAGTAAAATTTTAAAAATTGTTGTTTAAAAATATTTACAAGAAATTTCACCTTAAAAATGAAAATATGATTGACCTTCCTGGTTAATTTAAATAAACCTTATTTTGTCTCTTAATAATAATAATAAAAAAGGAAAAATTTTTCAAATCAATTACACGCAGTTTCGAGGAATGATCAGCGAGGTCAATGTGTTTTTTTTTTCTAATTTCTAAACACAAGTCATTGTTACATATTTTATAAAATTGTTAGTGCGAGAAATAATTTTTTTCTCAAATTTTTTTTTCTTTTTAATTATTTTTAATTATGGGAATTACTGGTACCAATGTCATAGAAGCCCCGGGCACTTCAAAGACGAAGGTAAAATATAAACTGTTTCCTTTTCATTTTTCAATCTTTTTTTTTTTTCTTTTTAATGTTCAGTCTTAAAAATTTTCATTTTGCTCAAAAATGTTTCAACACAAAATGTTTATAATTTAAAAATAATTGTTTGTCTATTATAGCGTTAGGTTATTATTTTTCAAAAAATCTATTATTTAAAAATTTTTTTTTTAAATTATTAATTCATTATTTAAAAAAATAACGATTCTGATTTATTTTTAAAAAATGCAATTAAAATTTAAATTGAAATGCTTTTATTCGTTTTCATATAATAATTAGTGTGAAAGAAAAATATATAATTAAAATTCTCAATTAAAAATTTAATTCTAAATTGACAGCAAATAATTAAAATTCATTTGCAAATTTCTTACGCGGTTGAAAATAATCGAATTTATATTTTAGAGATAAAAAAAATCTACATAAACTAAATGTGAGAGAATATGTATTTTTTCGGATGGAATTTAATGTTAAAATTAAATAAAAGAAAAATGTTTTTACGATTTTTTTTTATTTTTAACCTTTGCATTTGTATTTTGAGTCAATTTTCAAATAAAAAATTCTCCTGGGCAATAGAAAAAAATTCTTATCACTTTTAATTAAGTACGTGATTTATGTTCCAATCGGTATTTTTTTATTAGACTCACTTCTATCAACGTGAGTAGGATTATTATCATTATTCTATTCTGTTTCAATAAAAAACAAGAAAAAAATAAAAAGAAAAAAAAATAATATATATATATATATAAAAATAAAAATTAATTCCACTTGAACTTTTTGTTCTGCTAAAAAAGCTATGAGGGTACTTTCCCCACAATACTGCTATAAAGATAATTACCTACAAACTCATTGTTCTTTGTAACAAACAAAAAAATGTTGGATACTTTCCACTGTAATACTGAAGATATTTTTGGAACTACAATTTGTTTTGAATTTATTAAACAGAAAAATGGGTTTTTGACAATTTATTATTTATTATTATTCATTAAAACAATTTTAATATTTTTTAAAAATATTTTAATTCTTGCGAAGAATTTAAGAAATTTTTTTTTAAATAATTCATTTCTATTCAACAGTTTCATTAAAATATTTTTCAAATAATTGAATTTTTGAGGAAAATTCTGATATTTTTTTAATTCTCGCGAAGAATTTAAGAAGTTTTTTTTTAATAATTCATTCATTTCTATCCAACAATTTTATTAAAATATTTTTCAAATAATTGAATTCCTGAGAAAAATTCTAATATTGTTTTTTTTGAAAAAAATTAAATTCTTTTAAAGTATTTTATTACTTATGAAAATAATTAAATTATTGCAAAAAAAATTTTTAATTATTGAATTCAGGAGAGAATTTTTTCTTTTTAATTATTGTATTTTGAAAATAATTTGAATTTGTGTGAAATTTTTATTATTTTTTTTTGTGAAAATCATTAAATTTCTACGAAGAATTTTATTAAAATTTCTCTGAAAATAATTCATTAGAATTTTTGAGAATGTAAATTATTTTTTTCATGGAATTGAATTCCAAATGTTTTTTTTTATATTTATTAACCTCTAATAAACAAACTGTACCAAATATTTTTTTTAATAATTGGATTCCTTTTCAATAATTCAATTTTTTTTTAATAAAATTATGAAAAAAAGTCAGGAATGAATATTTTAGGTAAAAAATTCAAGAATCAATTTTTTAGGTAAAAAAATCTAATGAATTTTTTAGAACAATTTTATTTGAATATTTATAGAAATAATTGAATTTTTTGAAAAAAGTTTTTTTTAAAAATAATTGAATTATTTCGATAAATATTTGAAAATTAAAAATAATTGAAATTAGCAGGAGAATCTTGTTAGAATTATTCAAAATAATTTAATTTTCGTGAATTATTTTCTTATTTTATAAGATTATTTTTTAAGATATTTATTTAATAATTGATTTCTTTCGAACAAATTTTTATTCCTAAATAATTGACTTTTTGGTGAGAATTTTATTAAAGTCTAAAAAAACTAATTGAATTATTTAAAAAAAAATGTAATTGAAATTTTATTTAAAATAATTGATTTCTTTCGAAGAATTATTTATTCCTAAATAATTGACATTTTGCTGAGAATTTTAATAAAATCTAAAAAAAACTAATTGAATTATTTAAAAAAAAAATATTTAATTAAAATTGTATATTTAAAATAATTGATTTCTATCGAACAAATTTTATTAAAATTTAAAATGTTTCTAAATACTTGAATTCTTCAAAAGAATTTAAAAAAGCATTCGATACCTATAATTTCTTTTCTCCAGGAATTGAAATTCAGCGATGAATTTTATTATTTATGCAAAAATAATTGAATTGTTTAGAATTTTAATGAAAAAATTTTTGTTTCCTTAAATTCAATTTGTATATGAGAAAATGTTATTAGTATAGTGAAAGTTTATTAAATAACTATGAGAAATTGTATAACAATTTTTTGTTAAATTTTATTTTTTCGTTATTTTTTCGAAATTTTCCCGAAATATGTTATTCAAAATTAATTGAAATCTTATGAAAAATTTTATTATTTATCAAAATTTATAAATTTTTAATTTTTTTAATTTTATTCTTTTTAAATTTAATTGAAATCTTGTGTAAATTTTATTATTCATCAAAATTTATAAATTTTTAATTTTTTAATTTTATTTTTTTTTAATTTAATTGAAATCTTGTGTAAATTTTATTATTCATCAAAATTTATAAATTTTTAATTTTTTAATTTTATTTTGTTTAAATTTAATTGAAATATTGTGTAAATTAAATTATTCATCAAACTTTATAAGTTTTTAATTTTTTTAAGTTTATTTTTTTAAATTAAAAAAAAATTTTTTTTTATAAAATTTTTTTTTCATAAAAATTTTTTTTTTTTTCGTAGAACGTTGCCAAGAATGTGACGATTCAGGCTCATCACGTGTCTAGGGTAAAACGAGGTCAGGCCTACGGTTCAGTTCATGGCTTTCGAGGTTGTACTGTTTGGTTCACAGGATTATCAGGCGCTGGAAAAACGTCAATTGCTTTTCAACTTGAAGATAAACTTGTTTCTCAAGTGAGTCTTAATTATTTCTCCTCTTTTTCTTTTCTAGACACTATTTCTTTTTCTTTTACTTCTTTTTCCCTTTTTTCATCACTTTACTTTGGACATTATTATCGTCATTTTTTTTACATTTTATTTATTTTATAAACTTTTATTTATTACATTTATTTTATTGTTTTTATTTCTTCCAAAGTCTGTACTTCTTTGGCAATAAAAAAACTATTTTTATTATTTATATTTTATTTATTTTTACTTATTTTTTTTTTTTTTTTTTTTTTTTTTTTTTTTTTTTTAATTATTTTATTAATTTTATCACTTTGGCAGTAATAAAATGTTTCGCCTCATCTCATAATATATATGTAACATTTTTCCTATTATCGCTGCAAGAACTTTGAAAAACTTTATGCAATTTTTTCGTTTTTATCTTCAAAGGGAATTCCTGCTTATGGTCTGGACGGTGACAACATAAGAACAGGATTGAATCGAAATTTGGGCTTCAGTAAAGCCGATAGAGAGGAGAATATCCGTCGCGTTGCGGAAGTGGCGAAACTTTTTTCCGACGCGGGAATGATAACATTGTGCAGTTTCGTCTCGCCATTCGAGGAGGACAGACAAATTGCAAAACGAATTCACGACGAGGCGAATCTTCCGTTTTTGGAAATTTTCGTCGATACTCCATTAAATGTTTGCGAAGCCCGCGATGTTAAGGTGAAAAATGCAAAAAATTCATATTTGGATAAAGATTTTTAAAAAATTTAAAGTTTTAAAATTTTTAAAATTTTTAAAATTTTTAAAAATTTAAAGTTTTAAATTTTTTTTTAAATTTTCAAATGTTTAAAAATTTTTAAATTATGATTAAATTAAGATATTTTGATAATACGGTTAATTTGAAAATAGTTGGAAATTTAAAATTTAAAAAAAAAAAAAAAAAAATTTTAATTTCCAACTGTTTCAAAAATAATAGAGTATTATCAAAATATCTGAATTTCATCGCATCTTCTCCACTAACCTATTGAAATTTCCATTCAATTTTCTCTCGAGCCGAATAAAAAATTCGACTTTTTTTCCTCACACAGGGACTTTATAAAAAAGCGAGAATGGGCAAAATTAAGGGATTCACGGGAATCGATCAAATCTATGAGAAGCCAGTGAGACCGGATCTCACAGTGAACACGGAAAAATTATCTCTCACCGAATGCACATCAATGGTGATTGAATTGCTGCAAAAGCGTGGCATATTGCCCAAGTTGCATGAGATTGGACATTCTTCCCGTGTTACCGAACTTTTTGTCACGCGGGAAAAATTGCCCGCAATGAGAATGGAAGCCGAGACACTTGAATCCATTGAAGTGAACGAAATTGACGTGCAGTGGATTCAAATTCTCAGCGAGGGCTGGGCTCATCCCCTCAAAGGTTTTATGCGCGAGGAACAATACCTCCAGGTTAAAAAAAAATTTAATTTTAAAATTAAAAAAAAAAAAAAAAAACAATATTCTTAATTTTTATTTTGTTACAGAGTTTGCATTTCAATTTTCTCAGTGAGAATGAGAAGGAAGTGAATCAATCGATACCTATAGTATTGCCAGTGAGTGGAAATGATAAAATACGTTTAGAAAATAAGTCGTCGATTGTTCTACGTCACATGGGGAAGGCATTGGCAATAGTGAGAAATCCGGAATTCTATTATCATCGTAAGGAGGAGAGATGTTCGAGGCAATTTGGAACAAATGATTCACGACATCCTTATGTGAGAATAATTCACGATTCAGGTGATTGGCTCCTTGGTGGGGAGATTCAAGTTTTGGAACGGATTTTCTGGAATGACGGTTTGGATCGCTATAGATTAACTCCGAATGAAATAATCGACAAGTGCTGTCAAGCTGGGGCTGATGCGGTTTTTGCCTTTCAACTTCGAAATCCAATTCACAATGGACATGCTCTTCTCATGCAGGTATATATATATATATTTTTACTTTCAATCTTTTATATATTACTGAAGATATTTTTAAAATCACAATTTAGTTTGACTTTCAGAAATTTGAGTTCGGAAGATTTAGAATGCTTACACATCATTATAAGAATAATGACTTTTAGTCAAATTAGATAGAAAAGAATATTTCTAACAGTAAGAAAAGGTGAGTTCAAAGGTTGTTCTTTGAAAACTGGAAAAGACAATATATTCGAAATGGAAAAGTTAATACGGAAAAATAGTCGAGGTTGTGCGCCACCTTTTGAACTATGTGTATAACTTTCCGTTTGAATAACAAACTTTTATAGTCAAAATTAGTTAGAAAATGGTTTTTTCTAATAACAGTGTGAGTTAAAAAGGTTGTTTCTTGAAAACTTGAAAAGACAATATATTCTACTGAAGATATTTTTAAAGGTACACAATTTAGTTTAAATTTATAAATTCCAAATGGGGGTATTTACCATTATACTACTGAAGATGTTTTTAAAAATACAATTTAGTTTAAATTTCTAAATTCCAAATGGGAGGACTTACCATTATACTATTGAAGATATTTTTAAAACTGCAATTTAGTTTAAATTCATAAATTCCAAATGGGGGTACTTACCATTATACTATTGAAGATATTTTTAAAACAGTAATTTAGTTTAAATTCATAAATTCCAAATGGGGGTACTTACCATTATACTACTGAAGATATTTTTAAAATTACAATTTAGTTTAAATTCATAAAGTCCAAATGTACTTTATGAATTCTGTTTGGAAATTTTATGAAAAATTGGTAGATTATTGAAAATCATTGTATTGCGAAAATTATTGCCTTGATAACGATTTTGATTTGAATTATCACCCCGATAACGATTTTGATTCCAATTATTCTTTATATTTTGTTACCTTTGTTGTGGTCCTCCTTGCCACTTCAGGAATGAATCTCTAAAAAAAATTCAATAGAACTTACTCTGAAATATGCCATTTCAGGATACGAGAAAATACCTCCTAAAGGAGAGGGGCTTTAAAAAACCAATTCTACTTTTACATCCACTTGGTGGTTGGACCAAGGATGACGACGTTCCACTTCAAGTCAGAATTCAACAGCATCAGAGTGTTCTCGAAGATGGTGTATTGCATCCCGACACATTGTTGGCAATATTTCCCAGTCCGATGATGTACGCCGGTCCGACTGAGGTTTGTCGACTGAAAAAAATTCTCCTCTTCCTTCAAAAAAAAAAGATAAAAGTTGTTTTCAAAATTCCTTTTAATTTCTAAAAAAATGTTTTCTTTTCTATTCTTTTCAATCTCAACTGATGGAATTAATATTCCCTTTAGGTCCAGTGGCACGCCAAGGCAAGAATGAATGCAGGCGCAAATTTTTATATCGTAGGACGTGATCCAGCGGGTATGCCTCATCCGGAAAAATGCTCAGTTCCCGACGGTAATCTTTATGACGCCACTCATGGAGCTAAAGTTCTATCAATGGCACCAGGACTCGATCGACTTGAAATAATACCCTTTAAAGTAGCAGCCTATGATAAAAAAACGAAGAAAATGGCGTACTTCGATCCTAATCGAAGAGACGACTTTGACTTTATTTCCGGCACACGAATGCGAAGTGAGAAATACATTTATTTTCCTTCCTTTTTCATTAATAATATATATTTCAATTTTTTATTAAATAATTCCTGGCGAATATTTCAAATTGGAAAATATTGACTAAAAAAAAAAACTGTTTCAGCTCTGGCAAAAACCGGCGAAACGCCACCCGAGGGATTTATGTCTCCAAAGGCTTGGAATATTTTGTCACAATTTTACCGTTGAAATACAAAATATGAATAATATGACATTTTAGAAAATGAAATTTAGTTCTTTTAAATAAAAACATCATGACGAATTATAAATAATTTATTACCAAACAAATATTTCTTTTTTTTCAACTAAAAAATTAATATTTTGTAAAAGATTTTTTTTTTGAAAAATAATAATCTTAACGGAAAAATAATTCTTGTATTAGAGCACCTCTTGTTTCGTAGATTATACATATATATATATATACTATATAATAATAAAATTATTATTTTTCTCACTTATTGACGTCATTATTGTACTTAAAAAGTGCACAACATATTCATATAACGGAAGGTTTCTCTTCTTTTCACTCTCAAAAAAAAATTTTTTGTTTTTCCTTCACAAACATGAAATTATTTGATAGAGAGTAGGAAATACACGGTCGAAAAGATGAAAGAGTTGTGGGCAGAGCTGCTACACATTTAATTCTCTTCCCTTTGAGAATCTCTGACTAGCCTGGAAGATCTGTAATAGAATTTTTGTTCCCTTTGAAATTCTCCTGACGCTTGGTTGCGAAAAAAAAGGAATTAAATTTCTTTAAATTGAAAACTATGTTTGAACTCATCACTACGAATATACTTATTTTTTGGTGTGGGAAAGAGCATGCTGAAATATTTCATCATGCTATAAATGTTCGAGTAGTAAAAAATAAATCTTAATCAAAGAAAATGATACTTGGGTATTTTTTCATATTTGTTCGAGTCCATTTCTAAATACATGGAAATACTTGTCAATTTTTTTTAAAGGAAAAAATAAAAAATACTTTCTAGCATGCACAAAAAATTTCGTGGTAAAATCCAGGCAATTGTGTGGAACAACGCAAATCTAAAGTGTGGAGTCTGAAAAGGGTACTTTTGTCCTTTTCAATCGCATCAATTGGAAAAGGACAGAAGAGAATTTTAGGTGAGGGGGCAAACGACTAATTGCAATCAATAATCTAGACTAAAATGCCGAAACAAATGATGCAAGCGGTGTCAGGAGGCGATGCACGAGACTGATCGTCTACCTTCCTCCTCGGAATCGGAAATTCTGGTCGTATGAAGGGAATTCTGTTTCGTTAGGGTCCTGGCTAGACCACGTGGCCTAGGCGGTGGCGACTGTTTATTCCAAATAGCCTCAAGTTGATCGAAATGCTGTGATTGAGCAAGTGCTGCCTGTTCAGGCCCAAGACCCGACTGCGAACCAGCCAATCCGGCCTTACTTATCTCCTCCATTGATGCACTCACGCTAAATCGCCTCTTTAATCTCTCCTCCACAGACGCTACCATTATTCCTTTAGAAAACAAAAATTCATTATTTCTAACTACCGCGAATACCACCAACAATCATCAAATAAAAGGAATCAAAATACCTGACGTTAAATGTCCGTACTTCTTCTGCCAAGTGTAAGTATCAAGCGACACCTCCTTCTTCAATAATCTCCTAGCCGGTCGTTTCGGTCCCGGTGGTCTCAAATCCCTAGGCGCAACATACGACGGCAATTTCACATACTGCGCCGGCGTATTATGCAAACATAGAATCGGCATACACTTATGCTCCAACAAATAGAGCGACAATCGCGAGCAATCCGTAGACATTTCCACTCCCAATATCGGCACATGCAGCATAATTGAACTCAAGGCCGTGCCCTTCTTCGTGTCCCAAACTATCAGACTCTTGTCCTCACTGCCCGAGACCGCGAGTGTCCCGTCCCCTGATAAACGAACACAAGTCACGTAACCCAAATGTCCGGTCAGGGTGTGTAAATCAGCTCCGGTATTAATGTCCCAAACGATTAGATTCGCGTCCCTTGAGCCGGAGACCACGATGCACTTGTCCAAGACCGCCACTGCTACACAAGTCACGTGGTCTGTATGGCCAACCAAGACTTGGGACAATTTACCACCGGCCAATTGCCATACCTTTAGACTCATGTCCCTAGAACCAGTGATCAAGGAATGGGAGTCCGGGGTCACCACCAAGCAAGTGATGTCCTGCGAATGGGAGACTTGATGCTTCTCCTCTGGACCCGCTCCGAGACCTATGATCTGCACCTGATTGTCCCCACTCCCACAAACAGCGTATCTGAACAAGAACCAAACCGTAAGATCATACCAAAAGTTTCTTACCGTTTGGATATTGACTTGATTTCTAGACCCCCTTAGGTCCAGGATTACGTACCTCATATCGGACGTGACCGAGAAGCACCTCCCAGGACCGCAGACCGACTGAATAAGGGTTCCACTATCAGCCGCCCAGACCCGGATGGAACCACCTCGATCCGAACTGACGACCCTCCGTCCATCCAACATTGCTATCACCGAAGTCACTGGCGCCTGATGTCGAAAAGTCGCGACCACAAGGCCGAGGGTCAAACCCCAAACCCTGACTGTCTTGTCCTCGGAGCCGGAAGCAGCGAATAAACCCGAGGCGGAGAATGCCACACAAGTGACACTGGCGTCATGACCCTCGAGTGTTGACAACAATTCATGGGTATTCAACTGCCAGAGATTCACTAGGGAGTCGACCCCACCTGTAACTGCCATCGCCCCATCCCTAGAGATATCCAAACAAGAAATTGGCGCCGTGTGCAGCTGCAATGACTCCTGCTTCTTTCCTGGCTTCGGTCTAGCCTCCTCGCTTCGAAAACTCCAATAGGTCACTCTCCCACCACCGGCCGTTATGAGGAAATCGTCCTTCTCCGTCGCCTTCACGCATGTTATGTCCGACGACGGATTCGCCGGTAGGTTCTTCATCAGCCGACCCTTGTGCATATCGAATATGGAGACCCTTCCTTCGGCACCACCCGCTATCGCTCTCCTACAGTCCTTCGCCAGACAGATACTCCTAACCGGTCCTTGATGACCCCTAAGCGTGTGTATCTCAGTCCCGGTGGCTAGCGATCTAAACCCAACATCAAGAAGTCTGAATTAATTCTGATTTTGGACTCGTCCTAAATTTTGAACTAGCTCTCCTAACGTACCCTTGAATTTACCTTTCTTTTCAGGTTATTCAAGAAGAATAGTTATTCAAGACAGACAAATTCTAAGGTTTTTCCATAAATTTTATAATCTACCAATAACTCCTTTTAATGATTTTAATTTAAATCGAGCTCGGGACCACTTGATTAATGACAGGAAATAAAGTCGATCTTGGTAAACATCTGAGCACCTGGCTTTAGAGGTTAATTATTGCCATACTTATTTGGTTTTATTTTACCCGGCTAAGTGGATTCGTAGGATGACCTTTTATTAAATAAATAAACAGTCTGGTCTTCCATAAAGCATGTGATACATATTTTCTGTAATCTAGACCCCTTTCCCCCTCATCATGCTTTTTCATATCGGCTACCCTGCCGATAAGTATGAAAATTACCTTCTTCGTACTCATTGAGTTAACAGGTCGTCGTACAAGTTAATGAAGAACAGTTAATCTTGGATATATGTGCAACTTGAACCAAATGGAACAGTGAAAGTAACAAAATAATAATTATAACAATTATTCCTAGTGGTCCCGATCTCCTTCATCCTCAAATTGTTTCTCCTGACTCTACCCACTGCTACTGGGAGTCAATTGTAAATAGTACCTCCGCGCCAAATTAGCTGCGTTTGATAGGCTGAAAATATTATTAAAAGGCAGGGACAAGTAATATTTAGTTTAGATTACTCTTGGATCCATTCCAATTAATCGATTTATGAATGGTCGAGGACAAAATTAAAAGAGCAAAATTGCAACATTACAATTTGAACTGTAGTTTGAATCTCGTATTGTCGCAGGATGCAAAAACCAGCATACACCCCTATTGATCAATCTTTAAACTCACCTTAGGTACATCTTCTGGTCCTCACAGACAGCCAGTAGAAACACGGAGTCCTCGGAAACGTCCAACTTGATAACGGGACTAGGAAGAGGAATACTGTTGAGCAGAGTGAAAGTTTCCAAAGACCACAAGCAGACGGTTCCGTCAACACTTCCGGAAACCAAGACCTCACCGGCTGCATCGACCCTCACTGCCGTCACTGGTCCCCGATGATGATCGACCCTCATGAGAACCTCTCCGGTTAATAGACTCGTGGCTATAATTCTAGAGTCCTCACCACCACTGACGATGACGGAATTATTCAAAGCGGGCGTCAGCGCCAACACTGGAGCAATGTGTTCGCAAATCTTCCTCTTTAGGGTCAATTCCTGCATATCCCAGACAATGATGGTGGTGTCTTCGGATCCGGTCAAAAGGTATTGGGACTGTTGCGTGACGGCGAGACAAGAGATAGGATTCGAGTGACCCTTGAATGTGTGCACCAGTTGTCCGGACATGACGTGCCAAAGTTGGGCATCGCCCTGAGGTGGAACGACCACGACATGTTGACCAGAGGGCGCGGGCTCGACGAACTTAACACCTTGGGGACAGGCAAGTGCGCGTATTTGCAAAGGGAGCGGTGGTTGTAGCCAGCCATTCAGGGGCACTAGAAGAGGAGCTGTGAAACCGTCACACCAGGCCATAGCGGCCATGACCATTCTTGAAACAAGGTCGCTGTCATCCTCGGCGACCGTTCTCAACCAACAAATAAGCTGTGCTCCCAATTGCAGTGGATCCCTGGTTAGAATATCGCTGGACTTTCTCACAGCGTAGTAGACGAGTTCAAGATCCCTTTCGAGAAGGTAGCGTCTGGCGTGCTCCAGAACGCAGCGAAGGTAACTGACAGAGATCATCTGAACACCAGCCAGGAGAAAATCGAAGGCACAGACCGCGAGTTTCTTCAGTCGATCGACATCCCCAGACTGAAGAAGATGAAGCCAGGCCTCCTCGACATGACGGAGTGTATAAGTTATATTGTCGTGTGTCTGCGGTGCACTCTGGAATGGTGTCTCCTTCGCTGGTGGTTCAGCCGGATCCTCTGGCGATTTCTCCTCACTTTCCTCGCTCTCCTCCATGAAGAAGAGATTCGACAACTCGATATGACTGGACTTGGCTATCTCTTGGTTCGACAAATACCGCTTGCGGGCTGATTCCCTACTCAACCAGCGCCAACTGAACATTAATCTTCCGCTCATCACTCGGACCTTTAACCAAGGGTCTAGGGTACGTCTCACTAGGCACCAGGTCGCAAAGTTAAACTGACCCTCCTCCAGGGTTAGTGGACCCTCCTCCCCTGTGGGCATGATTAGTTCCAGAATTTCCGTCTCGGAGAGTCCGTATTCAGTGCAAGCGAGTAAGGATCCAAGGCGATTGGCCGCTTTCGAACCGATCAGTCTCTCAAGACTGTCCAGAGCTTTATCAACGTCCGGAATGTCTCCCTTTGGTTCTGGCAGTTGTATCATTATTTCGGTGCTTCTAAGCCTTTCTTTTTGTAACGGAGTTAGGCGCAGGGCCTCCGGGGACACTGCTGTCGTTGCCACAAAGTGTATCCCCTATTAAAGTAAAAATAAGAAGCAAATTAGTCCTTCAGGGTCGTTTCAAAATGAGGCCTCAGGGGCGTTCAGTGAATTACCATCTCCCTACCCTTTTCACGTAGTTATTTTAACGCAGACATCGACTATAATCATATCATCTACTGATTCGTAACTGAAACCCCCTTAGGAATAATTGATTCCCCTGATTTTCGGAATCTTACTATACCCTCCATGATGAAAGGGACCTTAAGTACTCTTGATCCCATTCATCATAGAGCGTCAACATTTTAAGCTACCGTGAAATAAATAATACTAAAAGATTAATTTTTCTGAATTTAAATTATTACCTGAGGTAAATTGACCGGGAACCATGAGAGTGCGGCGACAATGTCACATTCCAATGGATGTAATCGATGTAAATCGTCGACCAATATCACCAATTGCTCGGACAATGGTTGCTCCTCTATCCTTCGCATTATTTGATTAAACCAATTGTTGAGGTAAAGCGGATCGAATGACGCGTCACGCGGAAGATTCCCATCATTATTGCCAGACAGGAATCCCACATGCTCGCAGAGAATTCTCAATAATTCGAGACTGTAAGCCGATCGCGGTGTCGATGTACAAAGTCTCACCACTCTCAATGTCGGCACTCCAAACCAAGTCGGTGAACTCTCATAGACACGCGATAAAATTGCCGACTTTCCCGAACAACGGGGACCGCGAATCAATATTGGTCCGTGCTTCTGGTCCATTCCTAAAGATATATTAATTTATGAAAAAAAAATTTCTAAATAAGAGAAAAATTTCTTTCGTTACCTGCTAGTAAACGTCGTTTAATACAGAGAATCGTTTCGTTCGTCTCGTCGACGGCTCTCGATTCCCTGAGAAGTGACAGATGGGAGAGACTCTCGGCATAAACTTCCTGCACCATTTTCTTCCGACTCTTAATTTCCGGATCGTTTTCCACAGATAGGTTGACGAGATACTGAATCCGGTTGAGTACGGTGTCGCGCAATTTTCCAAGATAAGTCTCGTGGGAACGATACTCAATGTCGATAGCGCCTGATTTGTATTCCGCCTCGAGTCGAATTACATTATCCCCGGGTAACGATGATTCCACGCGGCTTTTCAATAGTGTTATCGCGTCCGGCACGTAGGGACCACCCCCTGACCATGTGCGAATCACCGTCACGATTCCCTCGCCGCTTTCGCTTAAATCTATATATTCAGAAAAAAAATAATACCAAATAGTAGTTCCGTAGGTGGATACAAGGTTCGAAACCCAGGGGATAAAATTTTTTTAGTCCGTATTCGTGACTGTCTAAAGCAGGTGTGCAAGGTTTATTTTTTTACCCTTTTCGAACTGTCGTAAGACTTTAGCCTTAGAGGCCCCACTGGGACTAATAACATTAGTCACAATTTTCATATGAACTATAAACACTTTTGCAAAATTAATTTTCAAAAAATGATAAGTTACATTACCGTGAGAAAAAATTATAAATCATGTAAGTCACACATTGCTTATACAGGACGAATGTCTTCGTAAAAGCGAGAACGATTAGATACTAGTTCAAAATAGGCAATCGATGAAGATGAGGTGACTGAACCACCAGTAAAAAACTAATAGAACAGAAGAAATGCCAAGGTTAATCTATAAGCAGATAAGAGTCACACTTGTTTCTTTTCATTGAGAAAATGGATGTAGTAGTTATTAAGATTTTGTGTATCATCTTTTTTTGTTAATCTGGATCCTGACTCGGAGTGATCCAATTTGGCATGATCTTCATAATTTACTATTAAGATAACGCCCGATTGATAACATCATTACTATGTATACATATTTAATAAATTATCCTCTTACTTAGGCCGTGCTCGAACTGTCGTTCAGCCGAGCTTTTGAGGATATAATTTGCATCCAAGTTTTTGGGATCCTTGACGAGAAGTGACTTCGCCGCTGAGATAAGTGCCTCTCGGAGTTTCGTTTCCCGCTCCAATTGCCAAGCTTCCTGAACCGTTATCTCACTACATGGGAAATAATTAAAAAAACACATAAATATAAAGAATTTTCTTTCTATCACTTAACAAAATCGAACCTCAACATTTTTTGTTTCGAATTTCAAAAATTCGAAAGGAAAAATAGTTTTTTGTTTCCATGGGTTCGATATTGATTCTCGTCACCTGGTGGCCTTTAAATTGTAACTGTGACCATTGAGCTCGTAATATTCCCCCAGATGGTCGTTATGGGCAATCAAAGCCTGAAAAGTTTCCTTTTTCAGTACAGTTGGCACCCATCCTGAACTGTAATCCGAACCAACTAAAAGCTGCAAAGAAGAAAACTAGAAATCAGACTTTTTTTTTCCTAATTGCTGTGCACTTTTATTTTACTTTCACCATTCGTTACAAAAGATTTATGTTCCCTTTTTTCCGCTACTGCAATTTACCCTTTTTTTCGCCAAACAATAATAATAGTAATAAAATATAGAATGGAAAAATTCAAAAAAAACGAAGAAATGATGGAATACTATTTTCAGGAAAAGTTTTTTTTTAAATTTAAATTCACATTTTTTTAAAATTTCTGTAAAAAGAGAAAAAGAAGGAGGAGGAGGAGGAGGAATTTTTTTGAAATATAGATAAAAATCTATTGTTCGAGAACCGAGAAATTTAAAACAAAAAAAAAAGAAAACTAGAGGAGAAAAAAGGGAACTACATCACAGAGAGAAAGAAGGAAAAAAAAGAGTTTGTTTTACGAGATTTGAAATGTATTCCCTCTGGTGATAATAAAAATTGGAAAAAAAAATCTGGAATTCTTACCAGGAGAAAACAACCTCTCGAATGTCGATGAGATGCATTTATCTCATCCAAAAATAATTCAGCCAATCTTGGATCCGCATCTGGATTACGAGCTGTACCGTATTGCATATCAACCAATAAAACCTGGTTTCGAATGGAAAAAAAAGTAAACTTGTACATATATATCAAATCCACTCTAGACAATTATTCTTTCTCGGGGATAAAAAGAATTTGAATTTAAAATAAAAAAAAGGAATTGCTTTGGACAAGAGACAATTTTTAAATTAACTTTTATTACATAAAATTTTATTCTTTTTGAAATATTTTTTTCAAATCTCCAATGATTATTGTTTGTAAACAAAATTTCTCTTCCAAAGCCAGCATAATGTTTATTATTTTTCAAATATTTGATGTTGAAGAAATGATTTTTTTAAAAATACTATGTTTTAAAACAGCAATGTTTCTCTATTGTAAATATTCGATCAATAATGACTTCGGTAATGCCAATAAGAATTGCAAAATATAGATTCCTTTTTATTTTGAAAATAATTAAATCTTTTTCACGACCAATTTACTTGCCCCACATCCAAAAAAAATGTAATCTAATAATTATTAAGGATATTAGTTTTCTTAAGAAATAAACTCACCTCGATTCCCATTCCATCGTAAATTGATTGCAACTCTGGGCCAACGACTTCTAAAAGTTGTTTCCGCTCCTCAACAAATTCTGAAATTTTCAATAAGGGTATGGAATCAGAAACTCTTTTTTTCGTTCAGTAAGTTTTAATTATAATTTAGTGTTTTAAAATCTGTAGTAGTATAGTGGTAAGTATTCCAATTTTAAATTTATAAATTTATACTAAATTGGAATTTTAAAAATATCTTCAGTAGTATAATGGTTAGTACCCCCAACTTTAATTAATATATTCAAACTAAATTTCGGTTTTTAACATTTCTTCAGTAGTCTAATGGTAAGTATCACCTTTCTTCTTTGGATTCTGTTAGTAGTTGTAATCTAATTTTTTAAAATCTTTAGTAGTTTAATAGTAAGTACCACCATCTGGAATTTATAAATTTAAACTAAATTGCAGTTTTAAAAACATCTTCAGTAGTATAATGGTAAGTACCCCCATCTGGAATTTATAAATTTAAACTAAATTAACTGCTTTAAGCACATCTTCAGCAATATAATGGTAAGTACCCCCATTTGGAATTTATAAAATTTAAACTAAATGATAGTTTTAAGCACATCTTTAGTAGTATAATGGTAAGTACCCCAACTGGAATTTATATATTTGAACTAAATTACAATTTTAAACACATTCTTAGTAGTATAATGGTAAGGACCCCCACCTGGAATTTATAACTTTAAACTAAATTGCAGATTTAATAATGTCTTCTGTAGAATTTATTGTCTTTTCTTGTTTTCAAAAATAAACCTTTTAATGTCTTTTCTTGTTTTCAAAAATAACCCTTTAATTTACCTGCTTAAGTCTTCAGTAGTTTAGTGGTAAGTACCCCCGTATGTCGAATTTACAAATTTAAACTTGAATTTGCAAATTTCTTCATCTAACGTAATTACTAACACCGTCGAGACTCTCTCTCTCTCTCTTTAATAATCGTCAGAGGAAATTTTCCCTTAACAAGAACCTCTAAAATATCAACGTCAAGGCACTACTTGTACCCCAAGCTCCGACTCTTTGACTCTTAAAGAGAAGTGAGAATTTTTTTTTCAACCCCGAACAAGACAGTTAATAAAGTTTATGTTTCACAATAGAAGAGAACATAATAAAGAATAAAGTAACTAACTTGAAGGCAGAAAGTAATTAAAGAAGAAAAAGAAATAGAGAGGGAAAAGAGATTTTCTCTCTCTCTCTCTTGATAAATCTCGGCTTGAATATGAAGCAATTTCATTATCTTAAATGAGGAGGTAAAGTACATACAACGTTACTTTTCTCAATCTGAGCATCTGCCTAGGTTTTTCTTTAATATCCTTTGTTAGCTGTTGGCTGAGCACTATAAACTAAAAAGTTGGATCTCGGTTTCTCTAGTCCCGAGGATTATATAATTGAAAGTAAACGCTTCTCTACTTGTAGAAGGGTATATAGTATATATGTTTGATGATTGTGTAGGTGTATGAATGTAGAAGTAAAATGGAAGTAATTTCAGGAATACAACTTACCATCTCTTTCGCCAGCAATGAATATCTTGATGAGACGTGGTGCTGGCAGGTGGGGAGGGGGAGGTCCACCCTTCACCACTCCGGCTATCAATTCTACCTCGAGATTCATTATTCTGTCTTCTGAAAACACTGATAAGGATTTTTTTTAATTCTCTCTCTCTCTCTCTTCTTTTCTTCTCTTTCTTCAGTGATATTCGCCTTTGTGTCCTCTTCTTTCTTCAGTGATTCTCGTTTTTTTCTCTTCTTCTCTTTCTTTGGCAATTTTTCTTTTCTTTCTTCAGCAATTTTCCTTTTCTTTCTTCAGCAATTTCCCTTTTCTTTCTTCAGTAATTTTCCTTTTTTTAAGTAATTTTCCCCTTTTCTTTAGTTATAATTTTTGTACTATTTTTTAAAGATCTTTTTTCTACTTTCTTCTTCACTATTTTGCTTTCAGACCCAATCAAACACTTAGTTCCTAATGATTCGTATTATAGTTCACAATCTTATCTTCTAATATCGATTTAATTTAGAATTGATTTTTCTTCATAGATCCTCTGGTTTGTAACTTTATATTCATTTACATGTTCAACAATATCTTAAATACTCTTATCTGATTCTTCTTCTTCTTCTTCTCTTAAAATGTTAATCTTTTTATTCTTCTTCTTTTAAATTTTTTAATCTTTTTATCATTGATTGATTACTTAAATTCCCATTGAGGATTAATTAAATCTCTTTTAATTGATTTTTCCCCTTCCAGCACCATCAACGAACAATATTTTTCTTTAACATTTAAAGACATTTAAATAGTATAAGTTCTATCTCCGATAAATAACTGTCGTTTATAGATATACACCTTAGAATATATATATATATATTTTTTTTTTAAACCTATGTCTAATAATTTTATACGATAAGTAAACTCGTTATATTCTCTCCTTATTCTTGGGATTGTCTTCGCTTGTATAATTCTTTATTTATATTACTTTTGAGCAGAGTAATTAATCTCAAACCCGTTTTTTCTTTTCATTAAAAAGGCAACAAAATTCTTCTAATTATAATAATAATTTCAATAATCAATAACTTAGTTGTTATTTTAATAATTTACTATTTGTCAATAATTCTTATTGGAAATTCGAATTAAAAATAATTTTACTATTATTTTAGTCGTTTACTATTCATCAAATCCAACTTGTAACTTAATTATGATTCGTTTTTCTGTTTCTAACTCTTCAGACAATCTGAAAGGTTTTTTTCGCGAAATTTTTCTATTTTGGAAAAAAAGGTTTTTCTTATATATCGTTGTATTTTTCTTTTGTCTGATTTATAATCTAGGTACAGACAGTTCGTTAGTCATATTTTCTTTTGCAGTACTAATTGTAATTAATAATAATAGTAATAATAATAATATCTAGTTGTTGTAAAGTTAACTTTTCAGTGAGAGTGACTTTCCCGTTAAGTTATCCAATTATAATGCATTGTGTCACTCTTGTAACAATTTAAACAATTAATCATTTCTGTTGTTTCGTTTGCGTCATTCTTTCCAGGGAAATAATAATTTTGCCATTAAAGTCTTCTGGAAGAGTTTTCCAATTCATTAATACTGATAAATAATCCATTTTGATAAGTGGAAAAATTATTCAAATCTCCTTCTTAAAAATGTTTGTAGAAAATTTTTCAATTTTTCCTTTTCTTGTTGTATTTACTCTATCGTCCAGATCGTCGTGATGTTCGGCCTCATTGTCTGTAACAGAAGAAAAAAAGTAGTGATTATAATGGTAAAAGTATTTTTAAAAATTTTTAATGCATCTTTTTGGTATTTAGTATAATTTTTAGTAGTGGGGCTTTTCTATTTTTATGATCATTAAATATTGGTGAAATGTTTTGAAATCTTCAAGAATATAATTATGAGTACCCCTATTTATTAGTTAAAATTTTTTAATTAAATTGGGTTTAAAAATATCTTTAGTAGTATAATGGTAAGTAACCCCATTTGGAATTTATAAATTTAAACTAAATTGTAGTTTTAAGCACATCTTCGGTAGAAAAATGGTAAGTACCTCTTTTTATCTTGAAAAATTTGGTAACTATAATTAAATGATTTAAAATCTTCAGTAGTGTAATGTTAAGTACCCCCATTTGGAATTTATGAATTTAAACTAAAATGCAGCTTTAAAAACATCTTCAGTAGTATAATGGTAAGTACCCCCATTTGGACTTTATAAATTTAAACTAAATTGTTATTTTGAAAATATCTTCAGCAAAAAATATTGTCTTTTCTTGTTTTCAAAAATAAACCTTTTTAATGTCTTTTCTTGTTTTCAAAAATAAACCTTTCTAACTTACCTATTTAAATCTTCAGCACTAGAATGGTAAGTACCCCCATTTAAACTTTGTAAATTTAAACTTAATTGCAGTTTTAAAAATATCTTCAATAGTATAATGATGAAAAAAAAATTTTTGACCCACATCCTAAAAGTTCACTTCCCCTATTAATAAATAATCTTTTTCATTAATAAATAATCTTTTTCTTTTGTCAAACAATATTTTGAAGGGAATAAATAAAAGAAAAATTCTCCACTAGATGGAAATGCAATCACGTAAATTTTTTAAATTCTCTCTTTCTTCATCTGTCCTCCTCCTTTACAACCCTCGTGTGCGTGCGATAATTTAATGCGTCGACAGACTATATAATATCGTAATTATCAACGAGGTCGGTTTGACTTATATTCGTCAAGGCAAATAATAATAATAATAATACGTGTGTGAGGGTGTTGAGAGGGAAAAACTAATAAAATTAAATAACACTCTTCTTCGGATATTAAAAGAAAAAAAGTAAATTAGTAAATAAAATAAAGAAAGAGTGTCACACTAATGATTTTTTAAATACCCTTAATTTTCAAAAAAGCCCCAATGCTTTTCATATATTTGATGTATAATTATTATTTATTCAACCATCTAAAGCTATAAGCTCTTCATTATTATTTGGCATTTATTTTTCCGCAACTTTTTAAAAAATAGTTTTTAATTATCAGCTTATAATTAATGCCGAGAGTATTAATTTGCATAATTAAATATCGAAAACAGAATTTCGTGATGAAAGAGACTTTTTTAATATATAAACTGAAGTTGAATATTGTTAAATTTCTGTCTAGTCGAAAGGTGAAGAGTTCTTTTAAATATGTTTTTATTTTTTTTTATAACAATTTCTTTTAAATATATTTTTATCTATTTTTTTAACAATTTATTTTAAAATATATTTTCATTTACCTTTATAACAATTTATTTTAAATACATTTTTATTTATTTTTATAACAATTTATTTTAAATACATTTTTATTTATTTTTATAACAATTTATTTTAAATACATTTTTATTTATTTTTATAACAGTTTCTTTTAAATATATTTTTATTTATTTTTATAACAGTTTCTTTTAAATATATTTTTATTTATTTTTATAACAGTTTCTTTAAAATATATTTTTATTTACTTTTATAACTATTTATTTAAAATATATTTTTATTTATTTTTATAAAAATTTCTTTTTCAAAACAGTTAATTATTTATGAAAATTGACACAAAAGAACTAAGTTGACAATTGTTTTCCAACTTTCGAATTTAATTTGAAAAAAATATTTTTAACAAAAGAAAAAATTGTCACTCTTTGTGTAGGTATCTGTCGATTTTCATGTTCAATGTGATGAAAGATTTGGGTTTTTTTATATTATTATTATTATTATAAAAAATAAAAGGAAAGATGAGAGAATATGGTTGGAAAAGTTATATAGAAGAGATAAAATTTCTGGTAGAAGCTTATTAAAAAATTCTCGAGATCAATACAATGGAAATGAGAAAAAAAAAGTTGTCATACCTATGTCGCTTCAGGTGATAAAAGTTGAATTTTCAGAAAAAATGCTCGGTATTTTCGTCTCTTACACTATACTCTTTTCTCTCTCCCCCCACCCTTCGCCCATCTAACTTTATGTGATTTATTAAAGTTGCGCGCGAAGCTTTAATGTCACAAGTGTGTGAGAAATATGAATTTTTCATTGGATATATTTTTCTTTTTTCCCTCTTTTTTTATTTATTATTTTATCAATAAGTTTTTGTTTAAAATCACTTTTTGAAATTAAAAAAAAATTTCTTTAAAAAGTACAAGTAAATAACAAAAAATATTTATTTCTTTTTTTATTTACTTTTGACAGCTGGATTTTTCGTTTACATAGAAAAAGAATTTTAAAAAAGTGTTTTTAATTAAAAAAAATTTTTATTGAAATTTTATTGAAATTTTATTAAAAAATGTTTTTCATCCAAAAGGAAATTTATGTTTGCAAAACTAAAGTACAAAAGAATTATTTATTATAAAGGTTCGAAGAATAAAAGAGAATTGAAAAAAAAATTTTTTTAACTGTTTTTATAATTAAAACAAGTTGTGAATTAAGATGTTCATTACATGAACATTTTGCTTCCTCTTTACGATAAGCAAAAAATTTGCTTTAAAGTGAATTTTTTCATTTTATTTAATTCTATTAATGCTAATAAAATGTATTCTTTTTAAACATCAATCGATTCGTCTTGATGAAATGAAGATTTTTAGTTTGTTTTTAAGTCTAGATTAACATTTTATTATAAAGCAACATAATTTTTAAGAAGGAAATAAATTTCTATAAAAGTGCGAATTTTTGGTTTTAATTATGTTTAATTCTATAAATTCAAATAAAAAATATACTTTATATATACCAATCGATCCGTTTTAATGCAACGGATAAGATTATTGAAAAAAATGAGTAAAATCTTATTGTACCGGAATATAATTTTGATGAAAGAACTAAATTTTTGATAAAAAAAGGTAATTTTTTTGCTTTAATTGTCATTACCTCTATAAACTCTCATACAATTTATACTTTAAATATACCAATCGATTCGTCTTGATGCAAAGAAGAAGATTTTATTGTATATTAACTTCAATATTCAATTTAAAAAAATTTTTTTGAAAAAAAATTTTTTTTTTAAAAAAGTAAAAAAAATTTTTTTTTTATTAGATTTTTTAATGTCCATCAATCCATTTCGAGATATTTTTATGATAAATATTCCTAGCAATTTTCAGCCGAATTCGTTGAAACCTCTTCGAGTTATCGTGTTCACAAAAAACGGGATCCACACACACTTTTCGGTAACTTTTCACCATTTTATTTTAAAAGTGTTTTTCACTTTTTTCCTGGCAATTTGAACAAAAACAAACAACTTCTTCTTTAGACGCATTTTTCTAAGACAAAAATTAAAAAAGTTACAGACCTTTTTCCAAAAACACCGACATTTTTTCATTTTGAAATTTGAGTTTTCGGTAACTTTTCACCATTTGATTTTTAAGGTGTTTTTCACTTTTTTCCTGACAATTTGAACAAAAACAAACAACTTCTTCTTTAGACGCATTTTTCTAAGACAAAAATTAAAAAAGTTACAGACCTTTTTCCAAAAACACCGACATTTTTTCATTTTGAAATTTGAGTTTTCGGTAACTTTTCACCATTTGATTTTTAAGGGTTTTTCACTTTTTTCCTGACAATTTGAACAAAAACAAACAACTTCTTTTTTAGACGCATTTTTCTAGGACAAAAATTAAAAAAGTTACAGACCTTTTTCCAAAAACACCGACATTTTTTCATTTTTAAATTTGAGTTTTCGGTAACTTTTCACCATTTGATTTTTAAGGTGTTTTTCACTTTTTTCCTGACAATTTGAACAAAAACAAACAACTTCTTCTTTAGACGCATTTTTCTAGGACAAAAATAAAAAAAGTTACAGACCTTTTTCCAAAAACACCGACATTTTTAAATTTTGAAACTTGAGTTTTTGGTAACTTTTCACCATTTTATTTTAAAAGTGTTTTTCACTTTTTTCCTGACAACTGGAACAAAAACAAACAACTTCACCTCTGGACACATTTTTGTACGACAAAAATTAAAAAAGTTACAGTGCTTATTCCAAAAAAACCGACATTTTTAAATTTTTAAATTTGAGTTTTCGGTAACTTTTCACCATTTTATTTTAAAAGTGTTTTTCACTTTTTTCCTGGCAATTTGAACAAAAACAAACAACTTCTTCTTTAGACGCATTTTTCTAGGACAAAAATTAAAAAAGTTACAGTGCTTATTCCAAAAAAACCGACATTTTTAAATTTTTAAATTTGAGTTTTCGGTAACTTTTCACCATTTTATTTTAAAAGTATTTTTCACTTTTTTCGTGACAACTGGAACAAAAACAAACAACTTCACCTCTGGACACATTTTTCTAGGACAAAAATTAAAAAAGTTACAGACCTTTTTCCAAAAAAACCGACATTTTTAAATTTTTAAATTTGAGTTTTCGGTAACTTTTCACCATTTTATTTTTAAGGTTTTTTTCACTTTTTTCCTGACAATTTAAACAAAAACAAACAACTTCTTCTTTAGACGCATTTTTCTAGGACAAAAATAAAAAAAGTTACAGACCTTTTTCCAAAAACACCGACATTTTTAAATTTTGAAACTTGAGTTTTTGGTAACTTTTTACCATTTTATTTTAAAAGTGTTTTTCACTTTTTTCCTGACAACTGGAACAAAAACAAACAACTTCACCTCTGGACACATTTTTGTAGGACAAAAATTAAAAAAGTTACAGTGCGTATTCCAAAAAAACCGACATTTTTAAATTTTTAAATTTGAGATTTCGGTAACTTTTCACCATTTTATTTTAAAAGTATTTTTCACTTTTTTCCTGACAACTGGAACAAAAACAAACAACTTCACCTCTGGACACATTTTTCTAGGACAAAAATTAAAAAAGTTACAGACCTTTTTCCAAAAAAACCGACATTTTTAAATTTTTAAATTTGAGTTTTCGGTAACTTTTCACCATTTTATTTTAAAAGTGTTTTTCACTTTTTTCCTGGCAATTTGAACAAAAACAAACAACTTCTTCTTTAGACGCATTTTTCTAGGACAAAAATTAAAAAAGTTACAGTGCTTATTCCAAAAAAACCGACATTTTTAAATTTTTAAATTTGAGTTTTCGGTAACTTTTCACCATTTTATTTTAAAAGTATTTTTCACTTTTTTCGTGACAACTGGAACAAAAACAAACAACTTCACCTCTGGACACATTTTTCTAGGACAAAAATTAAAAAAGTTACAGACCTTTTTCCAAAAAAACCGACATTTTTAAATTTTTAAATTTGAGTTTTCGGTAACTTTTCACCATTTTATTTTTAAGGTTTTTTTCACTTTTTTCCTGACAACTGGAACAAAAACAAACAACTTCTTCTTTAGACGCATTTTTCTAGGACAAAAATAAAAAAAGTTACAGACCTTTTTCCAAAAACACCGACATTTTTAAATTTTGAAACTTGAGTTTTTGGTAACTTTTTACCATTTTATTTTAAAAGTGTTTTTCACTTTTTTCCTGACAACTGGAACAAAAACAAACAACTTCACCTCTGGACACATTTTTGTAGGACAAAAATTAAAAAAGTTACAGTGCGTATTCCAAAAAAACCGACATTTTTAAATTTTTAAATTTGAGATTTCGGTAACTTTTCACCATTTTATTTTAAAAGTATTTTTCACTTTTTTCCTGACAACTGGAACAAAAACAAACAACTTCACCTCTGGACACATTTTTCTAGGACAAAAATTAAAAAAGTTACAGACCTTTTTCCAAAAAAACCGACATTTTTAAATTTTTAAATTTGAGTTTTCGGTAACTTTTCACCATTTTATTTTAAAAGTGTTTTTCACTTTTTTCCTGGCAATTTGAACAAAAACAAACAACTTCTTCTTTAGACGCATTTTTCTAGGACAAAAATTAAAAAAGTTACAGTGCTTATTCCAAAAAAACCGACATTTTTAAATTTTTAAATTTGAGTTTTCGGTAACTTTTCACCATTTTATTTTAAAAGTGTTTTTCACTTTTTTCCTGGCAATTTGAACAAAAACAAACAACTTCTTCTTTAGACGCATTTTTCTAGGACAAAAATTAAAAAAGTTACAGACCTTTTTCCAAAAACACCGACATTTTTTCATTTTGAAATTTGAGTTTTCGGTAACTTTTCACCATTTTATTTTAAAAGTGTTTTTCACTTTTTTCCTGGCAATTTGAACAAAAACAAACAACTTCTTCTTTAGACGCATTTTTCTAGGACAAAAATTAAAAAAGTTACAGACCTTTTTCCAAAAACACCGACATTTTTTCATTTTGAAATTTGAGTTTTCGGTAACTTTTCACCATTTTATTTTAAAAGTGTTTTTCACTTTTTTCCTGACAACTGGAACAAAAACAAACAACTTCACCTCTGGACACATTTTTGTAGGACAAAAATTAAAAAAGTTACAGTGCTTATTCAAAAAAAACCGACATTTTTAAATTTTGAAATTTGAGTTTTCGGTAACTTTTCACCATTTTATTTTTAAAGTGTTTTTCACTTTTTTCCTGACAATTTGAACAAAAACAAACAACTTCTTCTTTAGACGCATTTTTCTAGGACAAAAATTAAAAAAGTTACAGACCTTTTTCCAAAAACACCGACATTTTTTCATTTTGAAATTTGAGTTTTCGGTAACTTTTCACCATTTTATTTTAAAAGTGTTTTTCACTTTTTTCCTGACAACTGGAACAAAAACAAACAACTTCACCTCTGGACACATTTTTGTAGGACAAAAATTAAAAAAGTTACAGGGCTTATTCCAAAAAAACCGACATTTTTAAATTTTGAAATTTGAGTTTTCGGTAACTTTTCACCATTTTATTTTAAAAGTGTTTTTCACTTTTTTCCTGGCAATTTGAACAAAAACAAACAACTTCTTCTTTAGACGCATTTTTCTAGGACAAAAATTAAAAAAGTTACAAAGGTTTTTCTAAAATAACAGACATTTTTTTCATTTTGAAATTTCAGTTTTCGGTAACTTTTTCCAATTTCATTTTGAAAGTGTTTTTCTTTTTTTTCCTGACAACTGGAACAAAAACAAACAACTTCACCTCTGGACACATTTTTGTAGGACAAAAATTAAAAAAGTTGTGAATTAAGATGTTCATTACATGAACATTTTGCTTCCTCTTTACGATAAGCAAAAAATTTGCTTTAAAGTGAATTTTTTCATTTTATTTAATTCTATTAATGCTAATAAAATATATTCTTTTTAAACATCAATCGATTCGTCTTGATGAAATGAAGATTTTTAGTTTGTTTTTAAGTCTAGATTAACATTTTATTATAAAGCAACATAATTTTTAAGAAGGAAATAAATTTCTATAAAAGTGCGAATTTTTGGTTTTAATTATGTTTAATTCTATAAATTCAAATAAAAAATATACTTTATATATACCAATCGATCCGTTTTAATGCAACGGATAAGATTATTGAAAAAAATGAGTAAAATCTTATTGTACCGGAATATAATTTTGATGAAAGAACTAAATTTTTGATAAAAAAAGGTAATTTTTTTGCTTTAATTGTCATTACCTCTATAAACTCTCATACAATTTATACTTTAAATATACCAATCGATTCGTCTTGATGCAAAGAAGAAGATTTTATTGTATATTAACTTCAATATTCAATTTAAAAAAATTTTTTTGAAAAAAAATTTTTTTTTTAAAAAAGTAAAAAAAAATTTTTTTTTATTAGATTTTTTAATGTCCATCAATCCATTTCGAGATATTTTTATGATAAATATTCCTAGCAATTTTCAGCCGAATTCGTTGAAACCTCTTCGAGTTATCGTGTTCACAAAAAACGGGATCCACACACACACACACATACATACATCCGGACAATTGTTCAGGGTCTTATATAACATAGTCCCATATAGAAGAAAATTTGTCAAAAGGATTTTTAAAAATTTTGTAAATTAAACGACTACAAAGCTTCCTCACGAGGAAGCAAAAAGGTAATTAATTTATTTCAAAAAGAATGATAAATTATAAATGAATTTCTACTTAAATTAGAACAGAATTTATTGATAAAATTTTATTACGAAAAATTGTTTGGAAAATATTTATTTAAAATATTTAATACCAAGGGCAATGGAAATTAAATTCATTAAACACAATTTTCCGTTTTAATAACTAGTTTCTAAAGGTATTTTTATTAAAAAAAATTTTTTTTTTAATAAAAGAGGGAAAAAATATTTTAAAAAAAGAAATATGAGAAAATAGTTGTTAGTTTACATGAACGAATACAAAAATTTGATATTTTTCCTATTCCCTCGATATGTAGAGCAGAATTGTGTAGCTCACATACTTTGACCTTTAAATAGGTCAATTGATTCATTTCGTTGTAACAAAAAAATATAAATTTTATACTTTTAATGTACAGCAGAAATCGATTTTAAATTAATTCACCTCTGTAGTAGCAAATTTGACGATTGATTTCCCGACTTTTATTTTCATATACATTAAAAAAAATTTTTAAAGCAATTTTTTTTAAACCCCATGAACATGAGTTGGCTGGTGAAAAAGATTTATATATAAAAAGTAAAAAAAAATTTTTTATATCATATAGAAAGTATTTTTTTAATGTTAATTCAATTGAATTTTAATGTTAAACAAATTTTTTTCATTTTAGGAAAATTTTAAATTTCAATGTTAAAAAAATTTTTTTCATTTTAAGAAAATTTTAATATTAAACCAATTTCTTTCATTTTAAGAAAATTTAAATTTTATTGTTAAACAAATGTTTTTCATTTTAGGAAAATTTTAAATTTAAATGTTAAACAAATTTTTTTCATTTTAGGAAAACTTTAAATTCTAATGTTAAACAAATTTTTTTCATTTTAAGAAAATTTAAATTTTTCACGAAACAAGAAACTAGTGATTTTTTAAAAGAGATTGAAAGGCATAATTTAGTCGAGTTAGCGAGAGAGAGAGAGAGAGTTTAAGGGATAAATGGTGTTGTTGGTAACAATGTAAAAGTGGGGGGAGTGACTAAAAAATACACGCAAAGCAAAGTGCCTCGGGGTTATTGAGAAAATCGAAACTGACTTTTAACTTTAAGACGGAAATTTCATCTAATTTTTCCCGCCCCTTTTTTTTCCTTATAAAAGACAGTTTTTTGTTCGCGAGCGCAGGAAGAAATAAATTGACTTTGTTTAATGATTCTTTTTAACGAAAAAAAATTTTATTTAAAATTTTTACAACGATACGGTTATGAATCTATATTATTTTGAACTTTTTACTAAATTAACAAGAGGGAACTTTAAAAATTAAATCTAATTAAATGAAATTTAAAACATCAAAAAATTAAATTAAATTAAAATGAAATTTAAAACATTTAAATTGAATTAAATTAAATTTTAAAAATGTCTTCAGTAAAATATAATGTATTTTCTAGTTTTCAAAGAAGAACCTTTTTAATGTCTTTTCAAGTTTTCAAAGATAACCTTTTTAATGTCTTTTCAAGTTTTCAAAGAACAACCTTTTTAATGTCTTTTCAAGTTTTCAAAGAACAACCTTTTTTAATGTCTTTTCTTGTTTTCAAAAATTACCTTTTTAACTCACCGTTTTTTTAATGTTAAGAAACATTTTTAGTAAAATTTTTAAAACATTTTTACTTCTTCAGCATTAATTGTTGTTTTAAAAATATCTTCAGTAGTATAATGGTCAGTACCCCTTTTTTTGTTTAATAAAATTTTTAATTTGAAAAAAAAAATTTTTAATAGAAACTCCTCTTTATTTTTTAATACAATTTTTAAAAATTTATGTTCAGCATTATTTTCATTATATTATTAAGAAAATGAAATAATAAACTGAAAATTTTAAAAACTTTTCTTCGAAGGCATTTTATTTGCTTTGATTTTTTTACAATATTGGTTATGTAAGTAGAGCTAAGTTTCATATATGCGAATTCATATAAAACACATGTTGGTGGTTTTGTTGAAAGTATTATTATTGTCCTGGGAAATTTCAATTTCTCTCTCTCTCTCTTTCTCTCTCGAATAGAATTTTCCAGTTTAAATTGTGGCGAATGTTACGCCACCATAGTTACATTCAAAGTAAACACAAAAGTGAATTGAGATTTTGCCACACAGTTTCATATAATTTATTTCAATATTGGCTCAGTTTCGTTATTTGATTTTTGAAATTGAATTTAATTGTTAATTCAAATTTTAAACATGCAAAATTTTCAAATATGAATTTTTTTTACAATTTATTTTATAATTCTTCTCACTTTTTTTTTTATTATTAATGAAATTAATTTTATTTTATTAACAAATAATGTGGTAGAAATAATTATAACGATTTTTAATTATTCTTTAATGAGAATTTTTCCTTTTTTTAAAAGTATTATTTAATTATCTATTGAAAGTAATTCAAAATGAATTAATTTTTTATCATAGTAATAATAATAATTAAAAATAGTAATAATAATTATAATAATAATAATTAAAAAGAGTAATAATAATTATAATAATAATAATTAAAAATAATAATAATAATAATTAAAAATAGTAATAATAATTATAATAATAATAATAATTCTAATAATAATTAGAATTATTTTTAACTTTAAAATAGTACTTGACAATTAAAAAATCTTTCTTTCCGTGAGCTTGAAAAAAGTAACAAATATCATAAAACTGGAAAATATTAAAAAAAAAATTTTCCCTTTGTTGTCACAAGTGAGATAAAATTTCAGAAAACTAATTTTCCGAGGGAGAATTTTCCCAGAGAGTTTCGCCTTGGTGCATTGAATTCGTGAACTAAAGATGAACGTATATATGTATATATATAAAAGTATAAATATATATATAAAAAATATAGCTACACATGTACATAAAGAAGCACACTTAGGTGTTTTTTTTTGAAAAATTAAAGCCATTGTCAAGTTCTATTCTTAGATAAAGAATTACCTTGTAGCTTTAGAAATAATTCATTTGAAAATCCTCCTTTACCTTGAGCTATACGTCTATATAATGAACATTCAAATATTTTAAAATCATTTATATTTCAAAGCAAAAAGAAAAAAATTCCCATATATTAATTAAAAAGCACATTCCACATTTCTCCCTCATTTTTTTTTTCAATTTTGCTCTACATTTTTATAAATTTTTTTAAATTCTATTATTATAATAGTTATGAAAAGAAGAAAATTTCCAGAAATTCACTACGTTTTTTAAAATAGTTTTTTTATATTTAAAAAATAATTTTTTTTTGCAAATATTAATAACTCTTAATTAATAAAAAAATAGAAAATTGTATTATATACAGAAAAAAGATGAATGAAAAATTTCTCCCTTTATTTAAAAATATTTTTATCTAAACGATTATGTATGCGGTTACATTATACATAGTGTAGAATCGTAAAATGTCAACTATTATGGAAGCGATATACAATTAATTGGAAAATATGTTTTCATTATTGTAATTAATCTAGATTCACATCTGGATAGAAGATAATAATTCATAGAGCAATATATAAATTTTAATTATACACCAAATGCGCGTGGTATAAAATAATTATTTGGAAATTATCCCTCAGCGATTAAATCATTTCGTGTCTACCATTATTTTTCCTTTTTATCGGTCATTCCTGCATTAAAAAAAATAATGTGCCGCTTTTTTCTTCTCTCACAAAAAAGCGTTTTAGTCAATTTCTCGATAATTACATTTCAAAAAAAAAAACAAAATTCCCAAACAGAAACAATAAAGACTTTTGAAGTGTTTTGCTAACAACAAGTGACAATAGGGAAAAAATTATTACTAACGCTAAAAGTGTTAATAACAAAATGTATTGCTAACGGTTTGTCAATTTGTCACAAAAAAAAAGAAAAATTTCCAATTTACTTTTTCCTGCTCGATAGTATAAATATTTAACTTCACGTGCAATTAGTCAATGAAAATTGGCGTCTATTTGAAAAGCTTAATAAATGGATTTTATTTGAAAAGAGTAACATTGAAACAGTGTTGCATTCTACATATTGTCTTGATGAGAATTTTATCGAACGGTATACAGCTTGTTCCATAGTATATTTCACTATTTGCCGATGAACAAAGGGATCCACTGTACTCTCAGTTCCTTTATCTTGAAAATGATATACGACCACCGATACGTATAGAGACGTAAAATTGAAACTAACTTGCAAGCACAATTTACGTTTCTCTCATTTTTTTTTGTTATTATTCTCAAGTGATGGAAATCTGACTTCATTCAAGAAAACAAAACGAAAGAAAGAAAATAAAAGAATCGTATTGTTTATTATCTATCAAAATTGAGGATTGGACGGAGATTCTGTAATGATAAATACCCCATTTTTTTTTAAATATTATGCAAATGTTTTATAATCTTTACTAATTTAATGGTAAGTACCCTTATTTTTTAAAAATATTAGGCAAATGTTGTATAATCTTCAGTAGGATAATGGTAAGTACCCCCCTCAAAAATTTATAAATTTAACTTTTTAAAAATATCTTAAGTAGTAGAATAGTATGTACCACCATTTGGAATTTATAAATTTAAACTAAATTACAATTTTAAAAATATCTTCAGTAGTATAATGGTGAGTATCACCTTTCTTCATTGAACATTTAGTAGCTACAATCTAATATTTTAAAATCTTTAGTAGCATAATGGTAAGTACCCCAATTTTTAATTTAGAAATTTAAACTAAATTGCAGTTTTAAAAACATCTTCAGTAGTATAATGGTAAGTACCCCCATTTGGAATTTATAAATTTAAACTAAATTACAATTTTAAAAATATCTTCAGTAGTATAATGGTAAGTACCCCCATTTGGAATTTATAAATTTAAACTAAATTGCAATTTTAAAATATCTTCAGCAAAATATAATGTCTTTTCAAGTTTTCAAAGAACAACCTTTTCAATGTCTTTTCAAGTTTTCAAAGAACAACCTTTTTAATGTCTTTTCAAGTTTTCAAAGAACAACCTTTTTAATGTCTTTTTAATTTTTTAAAGAACAACCTTTTTAATGTCTTTTCAAGTTTTCAAAGAACAACCTTTTTAATGTCTTTTTAATTTTTTAAAGAACAACCTTTTTAATGTCTTTTCAAGTTTTCAAAGAACAACCTCTTTAATGTCTTTTCAATTTTTTAAAGAACAACCTTTTTAATGTCTTTTCTTGTTTTCAAAAATAAACCTTTTTAATGTCTTTTCTTGTTTTCAAAAATAAACCTTTCTAACTTACCTATTTAAATCTTCAGCACTAGAATGGTAAGTACCCCCATTTCGAATTTATAAATTTAAACTAAATTGCAATTTTCAAAAATATCTTTACTAGTACAATGGTAAGTATTATTTCCAACTGTTCAATTTTTTCCCTTTTTTCTTTCCGTCAACAAAAAAATGTTTCTTTTTTTTGTAAAATTCTTTCAAAAACTAAAAATTATATTTTATGTCTGTATAAATATATATATATATATATATATATATATATATATATATATATATATATATATATATACGTGTAAACGGCATTTAAAATCGTGCCAAGTTTTTAAATGGATTTTAAAACTTTTTTAAAGCGTTTCATGTTGAATATAATACCTACTGAAAATAGATGAATCGTTTATAATATTCCTTGAGGCAAGAGTTGGAGGAAAAAGGTAAAAGTAAAATAAAATGAAAACAAAAAAAAAGAGAGAGAGAGAAAGAGACACACACACACATTCATCATGTCAAATATGATATTCCAAGGAAATAAGAAATGTATCAAATAATTTTAGAAGCTTTCAGAACCTGTCATGTGTGCTTTTAAGTTACCACAAAGTTACTCTGCGAAAATTGATGCCACAAACAACTGACTACTTTCAAGTTCCTCTTTTTCTCGCTCAAAGAGATAAATCTTATTTTGCACTATTCGTCTCTTTTTAATATTTTTATAACAATGAGAACAACAAAATAATAACAATAATAATAATAATAATAATAATAATAATAAAAATAATAGTAATAATATTAACAATAATAATAATTATTATAATAGTAATAATAATAGTAATAATAATAATAATATTAACAATAATAATAGTAATAATAATAGTATTAACAATAATAATAACGATTATTAAAATATCTTCAATAATACCTAATGATTGTTTATTTTCGTTTATTCAATTAATTGTCTATTTATAAATAAATAAATAATAAAAATAAATGAACAATTATAGGGATTAAAATTATTAATATTTTTATTATTATTTTCATTTAAATATATAAATTTTTCCATTCATTCGCTTTTCTCGACAATATTCATGTTTTCGGGTTTTTTTTTTCTTTTTTCTTGCATTTGGACAATTTATTTCCATCTGCTCTCTAGGTATTTTTTTCAACTCCTCCTTTTAAATTCTTTTAAAACCCTTTTTTTCACCCCAACTTGTTTTTTATTCTTCATTGACTTTTTAATCTTCTACTTGTTTTATTCTTTATTGACTTTTTACTCTTCAACTCGTTTAACTCTTTATTGGCTTTTTCACCCCCTTTTTGTGTTTTTTTGATGAATTTTTAAAAACTTTCGTTTCTCATTTTATAACCATTTCTCCCGAGTTATATACTGTTTATTAATCTTTTTCTCATTATTAAAAAATTCTGCAATTTATTTTATTAATTTTATTTTAGAACAGTCTTTTTTTGAAATATTATTTAGAGGCCTTTGGCGTTTATTTGGTCAAGTTTTAATTTATTAAATGATAAAATTTTTAAAAAATAACCGTTAAATATTAATTTTGTTTAAGAAAAACCGTCTAATATTAATTTTGTTTAAGAAAAACGTTAAATATTAATTCTGTTTAAAAAAAATCGTTAAATATTAATAAAATTTTAAAAAAAACTGTTAAATATTGATAAAATTTTTTATAAAACCGTTAAATATTAGTAAAATTTAAAAAAAACCGTTAAGTTTATACTTTTTTTGAAAAATTAATTTACGTTTAAAACTCAAATTTTAAAGAAATAGGGAGTAGAAGTCAAGGAGAGGGAGAATTATTTACAGAACGTTATTAATGAATTTTAATTAAGACAATGCGATAGTCGATAATCATTGGCGACAGAATTGGAAGAATCTAGTGTGCGAACGGAGAGAGAGAGAGTGAGAAAGAGAAGGATGACAAGGAGGAGGTGGCGGTGAAATGGGAGTGAGAGGGTGGCGTATGTTGAAAATAGGGTAGCTGTTCTGGGATTGGTCGATGAGCCGAGGTTCGCTGACTAAAAGCTAAAAGCTAAAAGGGCGGCGTAGCTAATGCTTGTAACCCAGAGGCAAGCAGGTCACACAAGCATACATGTTGAACCATAGTTTGCAGGTGAATCGGTTTTTTCTATCGCTCGAATCCACCATCGTAGAAAATGGTAAATAGAAAATCGGGTCAAAAAAACTTTTCAAACAATAAATAGTAAATATAAGAAAAAATTTAAACCCTTCAATACTCCTCGGACGTTGGTTTTTACCTTTTTTTGATTTCATTCTAAGTCCTGGAATATGAAATTTTTAAAAATTATACTTTATAATCTTTATATAAAACAAATGTTTTATAATCTTCAGTAGTTTAATGGTCTGTATCCCCTTCTTCGTTTTTACAATTATTTAATATTTAAACAAATGTTTTAAAAGCTTTAGTAGTATAATGGTAAGTAATAAAAATTTGGAAATTGGAATTTATAAATTTATGTAGTTTAATGGCTCGAATGTATTGTCTTTTCTTGTTTTCAAAAATTACCTTTTTAATGTCTTTTCTTGTTTTCAAAAATAAACCTTTTTAATGTCTTTTCTTGTTTTCAAAAATAAACCTTTCTAACTTATCTATTTAAATCTTCAGCACTAGAATGGTAAGTACCCCCATTTAAACTTTATAAATTTAAACTAAATTGTGGTTTTAAAAATATCTTCAGTAGCATAATGGTAAGTACTCCCTAATTTATTTTTATAATTATTAAATATTAAATAAATGTTTTATAATCTAATATAAACCATTTTTCAAATATTAAGCAAATGCTTTATAATCTTCAGTAGTATAATAGTAAGTACCCCCATTTGGAATTTATAAATTTAAACTAAATTACAATTTTAAAAATATCTTTAGTAGCATAATGGTAAGTACCCCAATTTTTAATTTAGAAATTTAAACTAAATTGCAGTTTTAAAAACATCTTCAGTAGTATAATGGTAAGTACCCCCATTTGGAATTTATGAATTTAAACTAAATTACAGTATTAAAAATATCTTCAGTAGTATAATGCTAAGTACCCCCATTTGGAATTTATAAATTTAAATTGCGATTTTAAAAATCTCTTCATCAAAATATAATGTCTTTTCAAGTTTTCAAAGAACAACCTTTTCAACTCACCTGTTATATTAGAATGAAGTGCTTTTGTATTAATTTCGACTAGAAGTCGTTATTCTAACAGAAAGTCGTCATATACATAGTTGAAAATGTGGTCCAACCAAGACTACTCTCCTCTATTAACTTTTTTCTCATTTTGAAAATATTGTCTTTTCTTGTTTTCAAAAATAACCTTTTTATCTTACCTTGCTTAAATCTTCAGTAGTAGAATAGTGAGTACCCCCATTTGGAATTTATGAATTTAAACTAACATTACATTTTTAAAAATATTTTTCAAGAACCCCATTTTATTAAAAAAAAAAAATTCTTTTCCATTTCTAACGAAAATTAATTTTTTTCATTAAATTATTTTTTATGATTTTATTATTTTTTTTAAGTTCAAGAAGAAAATAAAACTGGACACATTTTACACACGAGATAAAATTTTCCGCAGAGGAAAGAGATAAAAGATTTTAATTCCTCTTTCAAACTCAATACGAGATATGGTTTTATGCATTCGGAACGGGAATAAACGAATAAAATGGGAAATTACTTGGAATTTTTTTCCCTATTTCCTTTTTTTTCTTACTTAAGAATTAGGTTGGAAAATAAAAATTCTATCCTGTTTTCGATTTTTTCTTCTTTTGAATTTTTCAGAAATTTTAGTTTAAGTAATATTTTTTTTAACAAAACGAATTAAAAGTGTATGAAAATGAAAGTTTTTTAATTATTAAGTTAGAAACTTGAAAATCTTTATCTTCAATATTGTTCAAGAAATTAAGTTTTAAGCTACAGACTGTTCTCATCTTTTTTTTTTTAATAATGAAAAAGAATGTTTCTTTTAGAAACTTGATGCTAATTACAAAGATGATGTAATTGTAAAGTTTAATTAGGAAGTGTTTTGGAAAAGTTAAATCTTCAGTAGTATAATGTTCAGTATCCGCTTTTTTTTAAATTTCTAAGTTAACTATTTTTTTCTAAGTATATGTTTACGCTTAGAGAATACAAATTTCTTATCGTGAAAAAAAGTAAAGACCGTGTGATTACGGATTCCTTTATTTCTCCTTCTTATTTAATATGGAAAAGGAGAAATATCCGAGGGGTTCGTTGTGGATTAAAAATTCACCCTCTCACCTTCAAGATATCTACACGTGCTATCACCCTCTCCACAATTCCCAAACACTAAATAACATTACATTTGCAAACAATTTTTTTTTCTCATCTCCCACTTGAATTTTTTTCAAACATTCACTTTGCATCTCATTTTGCCTTCTTTTTTAGTTTTCTCAAGAAAAAAAAAATAAAAATCCACGAACACAGTTAGTTAGTTTTACGCCTCGCCTCGTGTATATTGGCAAAACGTCAAAAAAAAGAAAGATATTAGAAGAAACAAAGTGACGAAAGTCGAAAGTCACTATTTCTTCGCGTTCGTGCGGGCAAAGGTTTCGTGTGCTTTTTGCAGGAATAAGAAGAAAAAAAAACACCCCACGACACATAAATATTGCAGAGGGCCGCATGTTGTACAGGAAAACTTGAAATCCCCAAAGGAATTGTTGGAATAATTTACGTGAAAAATTGCAAAAGAACTTCACCTTTTGCTATAGATATAACTCCGAGATACTCTTTTCACTATATATATATAAGAGTTAAAGAAAAAATAAAATTTCTTAGGGAGAAAAAAAACAGGAATATAGCATATTATAAGAAATTCAGAAATAAAAGAATAATTCCACGAGACGATTCAGAAAATTTCACTCAACCTTCATATACAACAAAAAAAGAAAGAAGAAAGAAAACTTTTTATTATCTAACTGCCTTGGGGCTATAGAAATGTCAAAGATATTTATATACTTTTACGTATATCTATAAAAAAAAATTAACAAGATTATTTATTTTTAAAATTTTTGGGATTTTTTATTGTTGAGAAATTTAATGTTTTGTGGAAATTAAATTTCACTCTTGACCTGCATTTTGGAGGCTTTTTTAAAAAATATAAGATAAGAAATAATGTAATTTGATACCGTCATATTGTTTTGTATACGAGGGAAAATGGAAGGCCGCACATTTAGTTGAATATCCGGTGTTATATCAAATTTATAGATACGATACGCCGCTATGACAAAACAGACTTCTGCATGCCTTTGTTGCTTTCAGCAAGGTAGAATATTTCGAAATAGAGAGAACACGAATTGGTTAACTAAACGAAGGGATTCTAATCAACCCTTATCCCCTTGCCCGCCCTCTTCCTCGTTCTATAAATAAACACACGTATATCAAATTACATTTTGCTGAAGATTCTTTTTTTTAGGTGTAAAATTAATTATGTTTCATACTTTAGGCCAAAAGGGGAAAGTGAACAAATTTCTGATAATAGAAAATGTTTGACTACTTTTCTCATTTCGAATATTATTGTCTTTTCATGTTTTCAAAAATAAACCTTTTTAATGTCTTTTCTTGTTTTCAAAAATAAACCTTTTTAACTTGCCTGTTTAAATCCTCAGTAGTAGAATGGTGAGTACCCCATTTGGAATTTATGAATTTAAACTAAATTGAGGTTTTAAAAATGTCTTCAGTAGTATAATGGTAAGTACCCCCATCTGGAATTTATAAATTTAAACTAAATTAACTGCTTTAAGCACATCTTCAGCAATATAATGGTAAGTACCCCCATTTGGAATTTATAAATTTAAACTAAATTGCAGTTTTAAAATTATCTTCAGTAGTATTATGGACAGTAACCCTCTCTTTTCATCGAACACTTCGTAAATATAACCATAACTTCGGATTTATTTATTTCTTATTTCTCATTTCGAAAAAAATTTCCACGATATTAGATCATTAAAATACGAAGGGGGAAAAGTGTTGAAAAAAAAATGAAAGTCATTATTTTGTGAAAAAGAATAAAAACAAGAGGTAGAAAAAAAATTCCCTCACATTATTGAAACCTGAAAAATTTTCTCCTTTTTTTCCCTCCCAAATGAACGAAAAATGTTTATATTTTGTTGTAAACATGTAAAACTTGATTGAAAAAAGAAAATATAAAATCTACTTCAATAAACTGCTATAAAGAAAAATAACAAAAAAGTTATACATTTCAATTAACGGTCTTTTTATTTGAGTTGATCGTTAAAAAAATGTACAACTAGAACAAAAAAAAAACGTCAAAAAAGAGCTTTTAGAAAATTTTTTCATTTCATAAAGTTTCATTTTTCAACTTTAAATAGAGAGAGAGAGAGAGAAAAGTACGAGAAAGATAAACATCGGTATTTGAAAAAAAGTAAGAAACCAATTCTCTATAATTCTGAAAAAAAAATTTAATTGTAAATGTATTTTAAAGGCTAGTCGGCCAAGTAGCGAGTAGAGATTCTGTTTTTAAAAGTATTGGAGGGTTTTTTCCCTCATATTTAAAAGAAAATCAATTCAGGTCAAACGTGCCATGTACAATTAGTGAAACTGACTAATGCGATATTCATTCAAATTACAATGACACCTTTCTGAGTGTATCGACGGATGAAATCTATTTCGCAAATATTCACCGGAATGCACTTCTCCATCAATAAAGTTCAACATTTTTTTCTAATCCTTGTAAATGTTTTATAATCTTCATATAAAACAAATAAAACAAGTGTTTCATAATCTTCAGTAGTATAATGGTCAGTATCCCCTTCTTCATTTTTACAATTATTTAATATTTAAACAAATGTTTTAGCATCTTCAGTAGTATAATGGTAAGTACCCCCTCAACAATTTATAAATTTAAATTAAATTTAACTTTTTAAAAATATCTTCAGTAGAATGGTAAGTACCCCCATTTGGAATTTATAAATTTAAACTAAATTGCGATTTTAAAAATGTAGTATAATGGTAAGTATCCCTTTTCATCTTAAAACACTTAGTGATTATTTTTAAATGTTTTAAAATCTTCAGTAGTATAATGGTATGTACCCCTATTTTGAATTTATAAATTTAAGTGCAATTATCGTATTATAAGCAACAGTAGCATACATTTCGACTCTATCGTTAGTGAATGATATGTTTATATAATATTATTTCTCGATTGACCGATTACAATACACGTTAGATAATGGTAGTGTACCTCAACTGAAGCCTATTCACCTTAATATGAATATCACTGTGCCATTGTGCATCTTCGGTCACTATGTGCATATATTATTATTATTATTATTATTATTGTAGCATACAATTCCCATCGTTGCTCTTCTCATGCAAAATATATAAGAAAGTCACATAATGCCGAAGAAACAGAAAATTGTATTCCAAAGAATTTTTTTCACATTTCTTCTCATTATTTTTGATATCCATTCCAAATAAGGAATTTTATTCCTAATATTACTATTTTCTCTCTCTGTTATGTAAACATATTTCCTACACTTTGAAAATAATATTTTCTAAACTAAATTCACCTGATCGGCTCTCTGGAACCTATTTTCGTCACTATTACAAGTACATATTAAATCGATAAAAAAAATTTCCTCTCAAGAATTTACGCTTAATTAAAAGAATTAAAAAACCGAAAATAAAACATTTTTATTTACAATGAAGATTTATATGTGAAAAAGTCCTTGGATGCTTTTAAATGAAAAACAAAAAAAAATACCGCATTAAAAGCGGGAAAGTAACTTTTTATAGTTGTAATAAACTCGAAACTAGAGAAAAATGTGGGCATTAAAAAAAAGTGGTATAAAATAAAGTAAGAATGAAAAATTGTCACACAAATAATTAATGGAATACATACATATGTGCATCTTGGAGAATAGTTTTTGGCACAAGAATGTGAAAAATATTTATTAAAATTCGAAGAAAAGGATGAAAATTAAAGTTCTAATGGCGATTAAATAGGATTGATTGGTTTAGTTGTATTGTCTACTTAAAAATTAAACAATATAGCGTACACATAAATATACGGTGTGTGAATGGTTTAAAGCGGGTGGAATTGTCACGCCGCGTAAGCATTGTGATTAATTTTGACGATCGATTACTCACTGGATTTATGTTCTCTTTCGACACACAAGTGTCCTGATTCCAATTACATTTGGCATGATATATAGTAAATAATAATGATGATAATAATTACATTTGTAATTCATAATAAAATTATAATATTAAAGATAACGATAATGTTCATCATGAAAAAAATGATTAACAACAGAAATGACGATATTAACAATTAATAATATTCATTCGCCTCAACTTTTAATGTCTGATAGGAAAAAGTGGGTTTTGGGTTAAAGAAAATTTTTCACCTTCAATAATCATCAAAACAATTTTATACCATATGATTTTTTTATTTGCAATAGAAGTTACATTTTTGGATTCCTTTCTAAACGAGCAAATGATTTTCGTAGTGTGATTGCTAATAAAAAGAATTTATTTGATTCACTAAGTAAATCATTTTATCTTCATTTGATACTTTTTCATAGGATTCAAGCTCTACGAAAATTACTTTTTGATTGTTAATGGTTTCTTCAAAATTTCTAATTTGTTTATATTTTTCATTACTAAGTAGGAAATGTGACTTGACTTCATTTTTGTAAAGATCATAAATGTCCGCTACTCCACAACAATGTTTTAATTTTATTTTAAAAAAAAATAATACTTTCGTAATATCATGATATTTATTCAAATAGTTCGATAGTAAAAGACTACGATTTCTACTGCATGGAATATGCGTTTTTAAATGCACAATTTTTCTTGTATTTTGGTATATGGTAGTTTTACTATCGCTCCCATAAAAAGCCTGATAGAGTACAAGTGGCTCTTCATTCAATTCCTCATCACATTGTCTAAGAGCCACTCTTAAAAGTCCAATCTTTGATTTCGAGCCTCCAACTGCAAAAATTGTTAGTCTCATTAAATAGCCAATATGATAAAAATCTTCAAATGTAAGTTTATTTTGAAAATAATTCAAATTTGTGCTGTATTCATGAAAATAGTATTCAAAATACTCCTTGTAACTCATTTTATTATAATCCCTACTTTTCATGTAATTTGAAACTTTGCCGTGATTAAAATAAAAC
Organism: Leptopilina myrica (nomen nudum); assembly: GCA_032872475.1. Classification (NCBI taxonomy): domain Eukaryota; kingdom Metazoa; phylum Arthropoda; class Insecta; order Hymenoptera; family Figitidae; genus Leptopilina; species Leptopilina myrica (nomen nudum). The sequence goes on from CM065466.1 coordinate 35,883,354, forward strand.
TTTGATTCATATAGAACATCATTTATGTATTTGCTGTTAGTAATTCTCCAGGGCAAATAACGATTTAAAAGTACGCTGTAACGCGAAAAATCTTCAGCCAGTTGGTCATAGGTCGGTACTTTGGGATTGTCAGCATCTACAGACAAAATGTAGGTCTTCAACATATTTACAGCTTGACTAAATGTCATTAATTCATTTGACGAAATGACTTCTGCAGCATATCTAATAGCTATCATCCTCCTGGAATTTCTTTCATTAGACAAATTTTTTTGTCTTATATTATTAATAATATGATACCACGAAATAGTTGATAAATAGTTTATTTTCAGATCGACAAGAAAAAGAAATCTGTTTTCAACTTCGACATACTTCGCATCAATGATAGTATAATTAACATCTGGATACATTATGTAAAGATTGGGAATGTATGGATTTAAATCAACAAAACCGTTAAGTGATTCACTTGTTATGCGATATAATGTTGGATGTTCATACATCTGCAACTGTGTCTGGGTATGTCGTATATTTGGAGGTACTTCTCCTGATGGATTACTAGTAACAAGCCTGAAATCCATAGAGAAAAATGATAATCCTTTTGCATTATTTAAAACTGTGGCATGATTTATATTAGTTCCAACATCAAGAAGCCAGAGTTCAAGTGGTACATTCATACCATAATTTTTATTCTCAAGAGCGATATTTGTTACTATTTGCTCGAACAAATCTCTCTCTTTATCTAAAAAAGTCAAACCCTGAACTGCTAGTTTTGATAGAAATTTAAGGCGAAATTTTCTAACCGAATTTTTACTGTCTTCAAACGATAATTCTTCCTCTTCCTGAGGTCTTTCTTCAACAACTGCTGCAGAATTCCTGTCACTGTCATCCAGTACTATAACATCAAGCTCTTCATCCTCTTCTTCAGGTAAGCTCTCATCTATTCCTACATCATCAATATCACTGTCTTCTGACGATGATTCCTGTCTTCTAGATCGTTTTAAAATTTGTAAATCATTTCGTTGATCATGAAAGTTTTCCTTTTCTTTCCACATTTCAGAAAAAACAGGTAAAACATACTGTTCAAAGATTTTTCTAATTGCAATAGAAGTGAGATTTTCGGTTTCCTTTCTCGACGAGCAAATATTTTTCATTGTGAGATTGTTTTCGAAGTCGTTAAACCAAATTTTCTCTAGATGAGAAAAGCCCACATTCTTGTTGTTCTGGTAAATATTTCGTACATAACCTTCAATATTCCCATAATGGGCAAATAAACCCATGTTAATAAGGTACTCACAAAATTTGTCAACATTCTGAAAATTATTCAGCTCTTCATAATCAGAAGCAGTAATTTTTCTTCGCATTTCTTTAAAAAGATGAATTTTTGCCACTGACTCATTAGCGGACTTGTTTAGATATTCAAAAAAGGCATTCAGCACGGGTACAGTATCATTTTCCACTTGACTTGAAAGCGGGTTGTTGTTATTCAAAATAATTGCCAACGTCGAGATGTAGTAACACACAGTAATAAACTGATTATTTACCACAGGTGAACTTAATCCTGTAGACTCCATCTTAAATTAACTCTTGTTTTTTGGTTATGTCTGCTTTTATTTTGCGTTACGTTTACCTTGAAAGTGGCGCTGCTAACAAAACTCTGGTACGTGTCGTATTTTACAGGTAACCTACAAATAAATGTCATGTTTTCTTTAATGGTTACTTCATTTTTCAGAAAGAATTAGGGTATTTAATATAAATAATTACCAGAATTAGTAAGATTTGTAATGATAAATTTGTAAGTTAAAAATTTTTGTACAGACGAAAACTTAAATATTAAAAACAGTTTCAAAGCCAAGTCATGTCTATTACAATCTTATTACTTCGTGACTAAGGTGCAATAAAAAGACCTGCCACGAACTATAGGAAAATGATGGAAGTGCCACGTTTACAGAAACGTATGCAAACCAAAAAAACTTTAACAGACTGTTACTTCTATTCTACATAATATTCTTCCTTTTTGTCCTTTTTCTAAGAAATACGTTTTGAATGTCACATATTAGTGACGAAATAAAGAATTTTGAAAATAAAAGTTTGCAAATTTGTTTCCAGGGGAATAGTAAATATCTTTTTTCTACGTCAAGGTCAATCAAGAAATAGGATGTTTGTTTTTAGAGGAGAACTACCGAGTTTGAATTTTTCCATGCTTTTTAGTTTTTTTCAAAACATTTAACTAACATCATAAAATATATAATTACTTACGTTCAGTTTCTTCGAGAACAAATAGTGTATACGACTGTGAAATGTGTGTCTCTTCATAAGGCTTTTATAGACATAATGTAAGAGGTAATGTATTCATTATCTAGAAATCGTGACGACGCTATTAATGTTTCTCTGTCCACAAGACACAACAGTACACATTTGTTTTTTTTTAATTAATAACATTTTTAAATATTAAAAAATATTCAGATTCTTGTTTTGGTTTTTTTGGTCCAATAGGATTATTTTCAAACTTATATAAATCGGTAGTGCAGCTAATAAAGTCGATGCAAAGGGATTTTTAATAAAAGTGGGAATTTTGACATGGGGTACTTACCATTATACTACTGAAGATGTTTTAAAAATTACAATTTAGTTTAAATTTTGAAAACAAAAGATAAGGTATTTATCAGTGTATGTTACTGAAGACTGATGAATATTAAAGTCAAAATAACGTTTATTTAAAGGTTCTTATATTGAATCTGATTTTTACGATGCTAATTTATTCTTTACTATTTTAAGCAGCAGGAATGCTGTCATCAGTTAGTGAAGCGAGGTCTTCAAAAACCGAATGAAACAAATGTTGCAAAGTGCACTTGCATTTATAGAAAGGATCGAGCATTCATTCCCTTTCGTCCTGTTCTCTTTCTTCTTTTTTTGTGAATTCCCCTATATAGACATGTATGTCTCTATAAACACGTTCACATCACATATTCAGGAAAAATTGTAATGTACCTGTCCATATGGGTTTACGTCCGAAAATATCACCCAATTATTAATGGCTGACTGGGCCACTGATGAAATGCAGCTTGTAATTAATTTTCCCTCCTTTCGCAAAAGGTAGAGAAATATAGTTTGAGAGAGAGCAAAAACAGGTTCGTCATGTCGATTCCCGGAATCATATTTCAAATTTAAAAGCACTTCACCATCTGTGTACTCTAGTAGTTTCATCATATATCTATAAATATGTTATTTCAATAAATGTAAGTGCACTTTGCAAAATTTGTTTCATTCGATTTTTGAAGACTTCGCTTCACTAACTGATGACAGCATTCTTGCTGTTTAAAATAGTAAAGAATAAATAAACATCGTAAAAGTCAGATACAGTAAAAGAACCTTTAAATAAACGTTATTTTGACTTTAATATTCATCAGTCTTCAGTAACTTTTACTGATAAGTATACTTTATCTTTTGTTTTCAAAATTTTAACTAAATTGTAATTTTTAAAACGTCTTCAGTAGTATAATGGTAAGTACCCCATGTCAAAATTCCCACTTTTATTAAAAATCCCTTTGCATCGACTTTATTAGCTGCACTACCGATTTATATAAGTTTGAAAATAATCCTATTGGACCAAAAAAACCAAAACAAAAATCTGAATATTTTTTAATATTTAAAAAAGTTATTAATTAAAAAAAAACAAATGTGTACTGTTGTGTCTTGTGGACAGAGAAACATTAATAGCGTCGTCACGATTTCTAGATAATGAATACATTACCTCTTACATTATGTCTATAAAAGCCTTATGAAGAGACACACATTTCACAGTCGTATACACTATTTGTTCTCGAAGAAACTGAACGTAAGTAATTATATATTTTATGATGTTAGTTAAATGTTTTGAAAAAACTAAAAAGCATGGAAAAATTCAAACTCGGTAGTTCTCCTGTAAAAGCAAACATCCTATTTCTTGATTGACCTTGACGTAGAGAAAAGATATTTACTATTCCCCTGGAAACCAATTTGCAAATTGTTATTTTAAAAATACTTTATTTCGTCACTAACATGTGACATTCACAACGTATTTCCTAGAAAAAGGACAAAAAGTAAGAATATTATGTAAAATAGTAGTAACAATCTGTTAAAGTCTTTTTGGCTTGCATACGTTTCTGTAAACGTGGCACTTCCACCATTTTCTTATTAGTTCGTGGCAGGTCTTTTTATTGCACCTTAGTCACGAAGTAATAAGATCGTGATACACATGAGTTGGCTTTGAAACTGTTTTTAATATTTAAGTTTTCGTCTGTACAAAATTTTTTAACTTTACTGGGAAATTTATCATTACAAATATTACTAATTCTGGTAATTATTTATATTAAATACCCTAATTCTTTCTGAAAAATGAAGTAACCATTAAAGAAAACATGACATTTATTTGTAGGTTACCTGTAGAAGACGACACGTACCAGAGTTTTGTTAGCAGCGCCACTTTCAAGGTAAACGTAACGCAAAATAAAAGCAGACATAACCAAAAAACAAGAGTTAATTCAAGATGGAGTCTGCAGGATTAATTTCACCTGTGGTAAATAATCAGTTTATTACTGTGTGTTACTACATCTCGACGTTGGCAATTATTTTGAATAACAACAACCCGCTTTCAAGTCAAGTGGAAAATGATACTGTACCCGTGCTGAATGCCTTTTTTGCATATCTAAACAAGTCCACTAATGAGTCAATGGCAAAAATTCATCTTTTTAACGAAACGCGAAGAAAAATTACTGCTTCTGGTTATGAAGAGCTGAATAATTTTCAGAATGTTGACAAATTATGTGAGTACCTTATTAATATGGGTTTATTTGTCCATTATGGGAATATTGAAGGTTATGTACGAAATATTTACCAGAATACCAAGAATGTGGGCTTTTCGCATCTAGAGAAAACTTTGTTTAACGACTTCGTAAACAATCTCACAATGAAAAATATTTGCTCGTCGAGAAAGGAATCTGAAAATCTCACTTCTATTGCAATTAGAAAAATCTTTGAACAGTATGTTTTACCTGTTTTTACTGAAATGTGGAAAGGAAAGGAAAATTTTCATGTTCAACGAAATGATTTACAAATTTTAAAACGATCTAGAAGACAGGAATCATCGTCAGAAGACAGTGATATTGATGATGTAGGAATAGATGAGAGCTTACCTGAAGAAGAGGATGAAGAGCTTGATGTTATAGTACTGGATGACAGTGACAGTAATTCTGCAGCAGTTGTTGAAGAAAGACCTCAGGAAGAGGAAGAATTATCGTTTAAAGACAGTAAAAATTCGGTAAAAAAATTTCGCCTTGAATTTCTATCGAAACTAGCAGTTCAGGGTTCGACTTTTTTAGATAAAGAGAGAGATTTGTTCGAGCAAATAGTAACAAATATCGCTCTTGAGAATAAAAATTATGGTATGAATGTACCACTTGAACTCTGGCTTCTTGATGTTGGAACTAATATAAATCATGCCACAATTTTCATTAATGCAAAAGGATTAACATTTTTCTCTATGGATTTCAGGCTTGTTACTAGTAATCCATCAGGAGAAGTATCTCCAAATATACGACATACCCAGACACAGTTGCAGATGTATGAACATCCAACATTATATCGCATAACAAGTGAATCACTTAACGGTTTTGTTGATTTAAATCCATACATTCCCAATCTTTACATAATGTATCCAGATGTTAATTATACTATCATTGATGCGAAGTATGTCGAAGTTGAAAACGGATTTCTTTTTCTTGTCGATCTGAAAATAAACTATTTATCAACTATTTCGTGGTATCATATTATTAATAATATAAGACAAAACAATTTGTCTAATGAAAGAAATTCCAGGAGGATGATAGCTATTAGATATGCTGCAGAAGTCATTTCGTCAAATGAATTAATGACATTTAGTCAAGCTGTAAATATGTTGAAGACTTACATTTTGTCTGTAGATGCTGACAATCCCAATTCACCGGCATATGATCAACTGGCTGAAGATTTTTCGCGTTACAGCGTACTTTTAAATCGTTATTTGCCCTGGAGAATTACTAACAGCAAATACATAAATGATGTTCTATATGAATCAAAGTTTTATTTTAATCACGACAAAGATGCAAATTACAGGAAAAATAAGGATTATAGTAACAAGAATTTTATGGAGTATTTTGAATACTATTATTATGAATACAGCACAAATTTGAATTATTTTCAAAATAAACTTACATTTGAAGATTTTTATCATATTGGCTATTTAATGAGACTAACAATTTTTGCAGTTGGAAGCTCGAAATCAAAGATTGGACTTTTAAGAGTGGCTCTTAGACAATGTGATGAGGAATTGAATGAAGAGCCACTTGTACTCTATCAGGCTTTTTATGGGAGCGATAGTAAATCTAACATATACCAAAATACAAGAAAAATTGTGCATTTAAAAACGCATATTCCATGCAGTAGAAATCGTAGTCTTTTACTATCGTACTATTTGAATAAATATCATGATATTACGAAAGTATTATTTTTTTTTAAAATAAAATTAAAACATTGTTGTGGAGTAGCAGACATTTATGATCTTTACAAAAATGAAGTCAAGTCGCATTTCCTACTTAGTAATGAAAAATATAAACAAATTAGAAATTTTGAAGAAACCATTAACAATCAAAAAGTAATTTTCGTAGAGCTTGAATCCTATGAAAAAGTATCAAATGAAGATAAAATGATTTACTTAGTGAATCAAATAAATTCTTTTTATTAGCAATCATACTACGAAAATCATTTGCTCGTTTAGAAAGGAATCCAAAAATGTAACTTCTATTGCAAATAAAAAAATCATATGGTATAAAATTGTTTTGATGATTATTGAAGGTGAAAAATTTTCTTTAACCCAAAACCCACTTTTTCCTATCAGACATTAAAAGTTGAGGCGAATGAATATTATTAATTGTTAATATCGTCATTTCTGTTGTTAATCATTTTTTTCATGATGAACATTATCGTTATCTTTAATATTATAATTTTATTATGAATTACAAATGTAATTATTATCATCATTATTATTTACTATATATCATGCCAAATGTAATTGGAATCAGGACACTTGTGTGTCGAAAGAGAACATAAATCCAGTGAGTAATCGATCGTCAAAATTAATCACAATGCTTACGCGGCGTGACAATTCCACCCGCTTTAAACCATTCACACACCGTATATTTATGTGTGCGCTATATTGTTTTATTTTTAAGTAGACAATACAACTAAACCAATCAATCCTATTTAATCGCCATTAGAACTTTAATTTTCATCCTTTTCTTCGAATTTTAATAAATATTTTTCACATTCTTGTGCCAAAAACTATTCTCCAAGATGCACATATGTATGTATTCCATTAATTATTTGTGTGACAATTTTTCATTCTTACTTTATTTTATACCACTTTTTTTTAATGCCCACATTTTTCTCTAGTTTCGAGTTTATTACAACTATAAAAAGTTACTTTCCCGCTTTTAATGCGGTATTTTTTTTTGTTTTTCATTTAAAAGCATCCAAGGACTTTTTCACATATAAATCTTCATTGTAAATAAAAATGTTTCATTTTTGGTTTCGGATTTAAATGAATTATTTCTGAAGTGAAGTTTATTTTTATAAAAGATTGCTAGATAGAAGTAGAGAAACACTTTTAGAATCGATAAATAAAAGAATATTGCGTTTAAGCGGATTTCTTTGGACAGTACAATTATAGTTGCAGTTAGAAAAAAATTATAATTTTATTTAAATTGTTTAAAATATAACATGAGTTTCAAAATTTTTTTTTTCTCAATCATTTATAACATACCGAAAATAAATTTTTATACAAGTTGGGTTTGAATTTAGTGGGGTACTGATCATTATGCTACTGAAGATATTTTTAAAACTGCAAATTAGTTTAAATTTATAATTTCCAGATGGGGTTACTCATCATTCTACTACTGAAGATTCAAACAGGTTTGTTAAGGAGGTTGTTCCTTTGAAAACTTGAAAAGACAATACATTTTGCTGAAGATATTTTGAAAATAACAATTTCGTTCAAATTTATAAACTCCAGATGGGGGGTACTTACTATATTATACTACTAAAGATATTTTAAAAACCACAATTTAGTTAAATTTACAGATTGGGCTACTCTGACCATTATATTACTAAATTTTTAATTTAAATTTATCATTATAATTAAAATGTACTCAGCCATTAGGAAAAAATGTTTGGTTTTAAAACAAAATTAGCTGAATGATCTAAGCCTTGGTATATATAAGTGGACTGAGGGAAGTGATGGAGTTTCCTGTATTTCGTGTACATGCAGATTTAGGCTCCTGTTAAGCTTTGGATCCAAGTAAAATGTATATCAGACTTACATGTACAAACACATGCATATATATACATATATAAACATGAATTTAACTGTCTTACTCGACTTGAATGAGATTTACTAAACCAGCTTTAACATCTTTTAATCTCTCTAATTGCAAAAACCCCGTAAACTATTATTTTCTCTATAAATATTTAACATTATTCGCAGCAAAAGAAAAACGAAAATCGTAATTCTCCGGACAAGCCGGGGTATAATATGAAAATAGTAATTTTAGAATAACTTTATACGAATTTAATAATAATAATAATAATAATAATAATTTAATAATTTTTTTATATAATTTTATAATAATAATAATAATAATTTTGTAATAATTACATATAGTAAATTTATAATAATTATGTAATAATAATAATTTTAAAAAAACCCTATTTTAAACCGGAAAAAAATCCCTTTACAATGTGCAAACAATAGCACGTCCAAGCATTGTAATATATATATATATATACAGCATAAGAAGCTTATATATGAAAATCAGAAATGTGTGCACGTATGTGTTGAACTCTAATAATAAAGGAAATGAAATTTTTGTTTATCCAACTTTTCACAGGTAGATTATATGCATTAATAATAAAAGAGCTTTTGTCCCGGTTACTGTGCTGTTGATATTTAATAATAAGGCTGGTAGAGGGGTGGGGGGGGGGGGGGTTGTTATAATTAGGTCACGCATAAATTAAAGAATACAAGAGTTACCCGTTTATAATCGCATAAACGGGGTTATTGTATTTTGATAAGATGGGATTTTACCACTCCGCTCGCGCGAGCTAGTCTTAAAAAAATCTTTTAACAAGTTACGAGACGCGAGAGCTTATTCTTCTTTTTTAGAATGAGAAAAGTGCTCGGCAAGTCTATTTAGCTTTTTACGTGAGGCATTAAATGCTCAAGCAGAAAAAAAATACCATCATCAAGAGAGAGAGAGAGAGAGAGATAGAGAAGAAAAATTTTTTTTTCGTAACTTTACATATAACCTTCTTTATCATCTCCCATGGGAAAAATTAACCACTATCAAGATTGAGTTAATGAATACCTAATTTTTTTTTGCATCAGAATTACAAAATTTTGTTTCCTTTCCTTAGTTTTTTTTTCTTCTTTCCCAAAGACTTTTTTTTATAAATTAATTTTTAGTTTTATAATTCTTTTGGTTTTTTTTTTTAATTTATTATGAACAGTTTTACATCTAAGTTATGTGATAGTTTTTGATCCCAAAAGAATGCCAAAAAAGGTTATAGAATTAAAAAGGGTTTTGGGTGAATTATTCAGCTTTGTTTCGCAAAATACAAAAGAGACAATATATCCAAAAACATATTTGAGTCTGATTGTGTTTAGAATATTTAAGATGCCCTTCGACTAGTTCTGACTCGATCTAATTTACATTTTAATTAAGAAATCTACATTTTCCATTAACGTCTATTGGCACAGGAATCTATTCACCGAATCAAAATTTCATAAGCAGTTGAAAAAGACAGATTGCCGCTAAATTTTTGCGAAAAAAAAATCCCCAACAAATAGTATTCATGAAAAAAAAAAAATTCATTCTTTACTTCACAATTTATTTGATAGTCAATTATTAATAAGTTAATAGTTAAGAATTATTCAATAAGTGATTATTAATTATTCAATAATAAATAATGAACCACTTAGTAAACAATTAATAATTGAACAATTAAGTTATAACTACTTTTACAGTTCTATATAATAATTCACAATCACTTAAGAATTAATTAAAAATTAATTTACTTTGCTCGAGTTTAATTAAGGAAATATTGAATTTTTTTTTGCCAATTGATATTTTTCGCCACGTTGTTTATAACCTACTCAGCTAAATTAGAGGAAAATTGAAGCGAAGAACATATGAAAATTGTTTTAAAGAGAAGGAAAATAAATTTACAAAAAAAGAAGTAAATAAAATTAGTGTCAAAAGCGATATTATTAAACATTAATTAAATTGAAAAATAATTACGTATCAATGCTGTAAACTTTTTTTCATGCACCCAAGCAAAGGAAATTTTAATTAACGCTCGACTAAAGCTACTTTCTTTATACTTCCAACGTTAATTAAACTGATGCACATACTTTTATATATATATATATATAATAAAAAAGAGTATTAAAATTTTTTTTCTCCTTCAAGCCAAAAGATATTAAAAAACAAAATTTTTTATTAAAAAAAGTTAAAGACCAGGTTTACAAAGTAATATTTAACTACGAGTTATGACTTTTTGAAAGTCTTATTGCTTGAGAAATTAATAAGTATTAATACCCCGTTCGTAGATAAAAAAAAGTACCCCCTCTTTGATTTTAAAAAATTTAACTAAACTATAGGTCAAAAAAATCTTCAGTAGTATAAATAGTCAGTAACCCCTTTGCTGTTTGAAAACAATTCAAACTAAAAGTGAATTTTCAAAACTTTCAGTAGTTGAATGATTCGGATATATTGTCTTTTCTTGTTTTCAAAAATAAACCTTTTTAATATGTCTTTTCTTGTTTTCAAAAATAAACCTTTTTAACTCACCTGCTTAAGTCTTCAGTAGTAGAATGGTGAGTACCCCCATTTGGAATTTATGAATTTAAACTAATTTGCAGTTTTAAAAATATCTTCAATAATATAATGATCAGTATCCCCTTCCTGAAACGAATGTTAAGCAATTTTTGAAAAAAATTAATTAACCCCAATAGGTTAGAATTGTTTTGTTCAAAAATAATACCACGCTCATTAGGAGAAAAAATTTTTAAAAAAGTTGACAACGACACTAATAAATAAAAGTGAAAAAAAAATAGTAGCGCAGTGACAGAGGAAAAATAATTATATAAAAAGCGTTAAGCTGACGTTAATTAAAATCCTATTAATTAAAAAATGTCTCCTTTCATTTTATATAAAAAGGAAAATTTCTGACAGTCATTATTCAAGTGAGAATGACATCAAAGGCGTAAGCGACACTATGGTAAGTTTCGCATAATTACATTATTCTCAACTGACAGATACGAGGATACTAGGCAAAGTGCACTTAGGAAATACATTAAGGATTCCTTATAAAGCTTATTAACAAAAGTGACACAATTGTTGTATTTAGTGAAAAAAGGAAATTAAATTTTCACACAGTATCTATCATTAAAAAAATTTAATTTTTACACCCATTATAGAAATTATTTTTCCAGCAAAACAAAAATACAATTTTAAAATAATCTTTTTCTCTCTCTCTCTATTTAAAAAATATTAAAATAAAATCAATCGTAACAAACAGTCCCTCTTCACTAGTATTTTATTTTTGGGGGAAAAAGTAATATTCTTAATGAGTCCTTCACATTTTTTTTTGCCTCTATTTACTACCCAGAGATATGAAGTAGATCAAGTGCATCTGCTTTAACCTCGTTGAAAGTTGCTTCTTATACGAAATATTAGAGAATCATCACGAAAAATAGAAACAAAAGTTTCTTTTCTCTGTATGTGAGGGGAAAAAAAACAAAATATCGTTATTTCGAATCACAACACAGTAGATGAAATTACTCATCGTAATTATTTCAATGGTACTTTAGTAAACAACAAAACGGAGAAATTACCAAGTGAATCGTGAATTGATTCACAAATTGTATAGCAATTGTTGATGGGGGGTAAAAAAAATAGTAGTGATGATAATAAAGAGAAAATGAAATTTTACAAAAATGAAAAAATAGAAAACAATGATACGTTGAGAAAAATGAGACAATTTATTGCATCATATATGAAAAAAAAACGTCACAATTATTTTTTTTTTTAGAATAATACCACCTTTGTTTCGCAATTCGTTTTATTTGATATTCTTTTATTTTGCCTGATTGGGAAATTTTTTTTCATTTGTTAATCTATTTATAAAACAAAAACAATTGAGAACATTTAGATATTTTTGACTTTAAAAAAACTATTTTGTTTTTATATTTATAATTTTAGGTAACCCCCCTACATATTTATTAATCTGAACCAATTGAGAATATTTAGATATTTTTGCCTGCAAAAAATATTTTTATTTATAATTTCAGGTAACCCCCCTACAAGTATGATGGATTCCAACCTACTTCGTATATTTAAAAACTAAAAATTTTCAAGATCGTAAATTTATTATTGACCTGCGAGTTTTAAATTAAAATTTAAGATTACATTCAACTCTTGACCTGTATATTGGAAATTAGAAATAATGGGGACGTGCAAACGACTTCTCGGAAGAAGTTAAGTTCATAATGTATATATAAAGCTAGAGGAGGAAGAAAAGGAAGAAATAAAGAGAGAGTGAGAAGGGAGGGAAGTTTGCAGGAAATATGTTTTTTTACTTTTTTTTTCTTTGTAATACGCTCGAATTCTCCGGTGTTCGATGCAAAGAACGCACTCGAGTTGAGCTGGCACGCATGTTACATTATTGGATTTTGGAGTGAGGCGGTGATACTGAGGCGAGGATAGGAGAGTTATTTCCAGATATCAGTTTCTACACGTGTCTATGGAAAAATTATAGAATTTCATTTCATTCATTTATAATAAAAAGGAAAATACTCATCTGTATTTTGTTTCCAATTTATGATATTATTTTTGAGGGAAAAAAAATATATCATTAATAATAGTAATAATATTCTTCTCTTGAGGTTAACATTAATTATTACCTATACTAGAATTATTTTTCACGCTTAGGGACTTTTGCAAAATTTTTCATTAATTTAAATTATTTGGAATTTAACTACAGATAGGATTTTTTAATTATTAAATATAAGCTAAATTTTATTAAATTTTCAACACACGGCTTTTTTTTATAAAAATTCTAAATTTTAATCCTAATGTTTAGTAATCTTCATCTTCAGTAGTATAATGGTGAGTAACCGCATCTCTTACTTAAAAATTTAAACTAAATTGTTATTTTGAAAATATCTTCAGCAGAATATACTGTTTTTTCTTGTTTTCAAAAATAAACCTTTTTAATGTCTTTTCTTGTTTTCAAAACTAAACCTTTTTAATGTCTTTTCTTGTTTTCAAAAAATAAACCTTTTTAACTTATCTGCTTAAATCTTCAGTAGTATAATGGTGAGTACCCCTATTTGGAATTTATGAATTTAAACTAAATTGCAGTTTCAAAAATATCTTCAGTAGTTTAATGGTAAGTACCCCCTTGCTTATATAAATAATTAATTATTTATGATGATAATAATTATTACTTAATATTATTCAAATGTTTCAAAATCTTCAGTAGTATAATGGTAAGTACCCCCATTTGGAATTTATGAATTTAAACTAAAATGCAGTTTTAAAAACATCTTCAGTAGTATAATGATAAGTACCCCAATTGGAATTTATAAATTTAAACGAAATTGCAGTTTCAAAAATATCTTCAGTAGTATAATGGTAAGTACCCTCTTGCTTATATAAATAAATAATTATTTACGATAATAACTATTACTTAATATTATTCAAATGTTTTAAAATCTTCAGTAGTATAATGGCAAGTACCCCTTTTCTTATATAAATAAATAATTATCATTTACTATTAAGCGAATGTCGTTACATTTTCAGTAGTATAGTGGTTAGTACAATAACCAGAAACCTGACTCTTGACCCATTCTCGAAAAGGGAATTACTATTGTTTTGATATTTTTTATTTGTAACCTTTCAGTCAATTAAAAATTAATGACGACTTCAATTTTTTTATTATCACACATCGCTAGAAACGTACGGTAATAAAAATTTGATAAAATGAAGAGTAATATATATATATATATTTATATATAGGTATCCATATGACGTTTGGGAGTAAGTATATATAGAAGCAAAGGGAGGGGTTGCATTTCTTCAATTAATTTCCGGTGAATGATTGAAATTAATGGAAATGCTGAGGTTTGTCCGAGTCTTGTTTGGGAGCTTTCAAAGTTAGTTGATCAATTACTAATACTAGTGGCAGCACTCTTAGTGCTAATAATATCTATGTAGAAATTTATCTATATGTATAAGTGTTTCTGTATGTATAAATGTATCTAAATATTTAAATGTATCTATATATAAATTTATATCTATATATAAATATATATCTACATATAAATGTATATCTACATATAAATGTATATCTATATATAAATGTATTTTTATATATGAATCTATCTATATGTATAAATCAATCTATATATATTCATAGAAATCTATCAATATATATATATATATATAAAGATGGGTAGAACTACACTACCATCCTTGTCTTCATATAAATGGATTCTGGAGACATTTTGAATTTTGACATGACATTGATTACCACACAGGCATTATGTTTGGTTAAAATCTATATCAATCCCATTGTTAGATTCAATCCCTTGAACCACATTGCTCAATTAAGCCCCAAACTTTATATGTATAGGTATATAAATCTCTCTTTCTCTCTCTCTCCCTCCCTATCTCCCAACTGTCTCTCCTCCCTAATCTATAGACGCACACATATATAGCGAAATGACCGATAACAATCATTATAATGTTATCGCGTGGAAAACACGCTATACTCAATGTAATTAAATACCCTATCAAGATGCTTGTCAGATAAGTGCTCTAGCATGTGTCCATTTTCTGCACTCTTCCACATTGACTGACGACTCTAATTTAGCCGCATGGACCATCACATTTAATATATCACATCTCAGCAAGGATTTATAATAATAATATCGACAGAAAAAAATCACAATCTAAAGAATCACCATTTCTTCTCAAGAGTGATTTATCATTATAGAAAAGATTTACTTAATGCCAATATTGTCCGTAAGCATATGCGGGAATGATGTAGTAGTGTTTGGCAAGGGTCTAGGCATGTAAAAACCAAAAAATTCTCCTATCGGACTTGAAAGATTTATTTCTCAATCTAAAATTCCCAGCCTAGCAACAAGGGAGAAAAGTGTTTGATTACGCAAAAACTCAAATCCAATTTAAAAAACAAAATGATGGAAATTTTTCAACCTCGAATTCGTGTTTAATATGAAACAGATCCGTTCGGAAGCATATCCTGGGGGAGAAATTCCAGATTAAAAAAAATTGGAAACATTTTGTATTAGAGAATAAATATCGTGAATTAAATACATGGTAAATAGTGCATCAAATCCAGTGTATGATGATTCGAAGCGATGTTTCATAAACGCGATGAAAAATGTCTTACAGAATCCCGATGGAGAAAACTTTCTTCTTTTAATCCATAAGATGGGATAAGAGAGGAATCAATAGACTTGTTTAGCAATAGTTGGATGAATTTACATTTTTATAATATTATCCCTGGGCGAGTATAATACTGACTCAATACGTCGATACGTCATAAAAATTATGTTATTATCCTATTTCAAAATTTTAATAATTTAATAATAATAAGTTAATTTTAATATGGTATATAAAAACTGTAAAACAATTCATTTTCCACTGTTCTGTAATATCAATATTCTGTAATAGTGGAATGTTAGTTTCAATTTTGATATACGAAGACAGAGAGAGAGAATGAGATACATCATTTTTCTCCCCTTGGTATATATATATATACATATATACACGACCATGTGTATATAACATGTAAAAGTTTCAAGTTTTATTGTATAGCATTACTAAATGAATTCTCAGGATCGAACTCCAACTCCTGGGCTGCAGGTGAACTGGTGAACTTTTGACCCCAAACGCTTCCCGCGCGCGTATCTCAACTCTTACACCCGAACTTCATATACACTTGAAGATTCTGATAGGGCTCTAGCTAGTTTCACCCATATCGTCAATCAAGCGTAAAAAAAATAATATTTCCTAACTTTATAACATCTTCGTGTCGCGCTCTCTCTATCTCAACATTCCAAAATGAAATTTTATGTTTTTTAATATAAATTTTAATGCCAAATTCATAACACTATCATAACTTTCGTATTTTATCTGGTAATTACATTTCAATCAATGTCATCGTATAATGGTATCGTTATACACCCACTGGAGATAATAAATTACCCACCTCTTTAATTAATGAAATTAAAGTGAATAGTAGTTACGAAATTATCTTCAGTAGTATAATAGTCAGTAAACCCCTTTTCTGTATAATAAATTCAAGATGAATTCTACTTTCCAAACCATTTTCGGTTGTTGAATGGTTTGATTATATTGTCTTTTCTTGTTTTCAAAAATAAACCTTTTTAACGTACCTGCTTGAATCTTCAGAAATTGAATGGTCAGTACCCTCTTTCTTCTTCGAACACTTCGTAACTATAATCTAATGTTTAAAAATCTTCAGTAGTATAATGGTAAGTACCCCCATTTGGAATTTATGAATTTAAACTAAATTGCAGTATAATGGTAAGTACCCCCATTTGGAATTTATGAATTTAAACTAAATTGCAGTTTTAAAAACATCTTCAGTAGCATAATGGTCAGTAGCCCCTTTTCTGTTTCACAAATTGAAATTAAAAAAAAATCTTCAGTATTCTAATACTGAAGTTATCAACACTTTTACATTTTAATTTTCCTAACAATGTTTTGAAAAGAGATCATTAGTACCCTACCATGTCTTCCCAATTACTGACCCAGTAATGTAGAGTAAAGAAAAATTTAATTTATTAACAAAAAATAATTAAGATCCATGACTCACCGTGATTTGCTGATGTCGAATGAAGAAATGTGACAATTATGATAAACACTGGCTTGTAGGTTTTAGCGATGAAATATGGATTCCCATATTACGACGAGGGAGATGTCTACATTAAACGTTCCATTTTTCAGTGTCTCATTAAGACGCAGTCAATCATTAGTTTCTCACGTCCCTCTTCGTCGCTGTAAGCATACAAATATATATATATACTTTATAATTTAAATATATATATGGAATATCAATTTAACTAAAAGCTTTCGTCAGCGTATAAAATGAAACGGTTTCATATTTATTCTACAAATATAAAAATACGCTAAACAGAAAAAAGAAAAGCCTTCTATTACATATTTACCCAGAAGGAAAGTCTTCAAATTATAAAAAATGTAAAGGAGGTAATATATTGATGCTAAAGTGTTAAAATTAGAATACAAAATACGACGCTCGAGTAACAAAAGGTCGAAGGATCACGTTTTTTTTAAATTAAAGTTTTTTTTTTGGTGATTGATTGAATAATTAATGAAGGTTCTAATAATATTTTTTCTTTATATAGTTTGTATATAGTTTTTTATACAGTTTTTTATTTAGTTTTCTTTTAGTTTTTTATTTATTTATTTTATTTAGTCTTTTCTTTTAGTTTTTTCTTGGTTTTTTCCTTACTTCGTATCATCATAACTCGAAATTTTTCGTATGCTATGATATTAATTTCTATCTCACAGTTGAATAAATCAGAAAATTTTCATCTAAACCAGTTTACAGCAAATTAAAGTAAAAATTAAATAGAGATGAAACGAACAGAAGAGAAGAAAATAAATAATAGAACAAAGAAGAAATCAAAGACCATTTGAAATGGTGGGTATTCTTTTTTTTTTAAATAATTCCTTTTAGGTCATTATTTTTTTCACCTGGTCGACAAGCTTTTGACGTAATTCCGAACCGATTGTTGACATTTTCCCTTTTTTTCTCTCTCACTTTTTTTTTGTTTTTAATTGAGAAAACCGATTGTGAAAGCAATTAATGAGTTTAATCGGTATATTGATGAACGACGGGAACGGTGGCGATGGTGACGACAACGAAGATCAAATTAAATCGCGACCATACATCTATTCTTTTTCTCGGCCCTTCTACACCGCAAGAGCCAACAAAAGCTTGTTAAAACTTATCGTGTTGAACGACATTCAATTATATCTCTCCGGGTCAAAGTAATTGCCATTTTCTCCATTATATGGATGATAATAATAATAATAATAATAATAAAAATAATAATAATAAGAATGAAATTTATCAAAATTGTGATATATGCAATTTAGAAACTGATTTACATTCTTATGTTATGAGCGGAAATTTTATTACTTAACAAGCATTATTTTTAAAAATATCTGAAATATTTAAATGAATCAAAGTTTAAAAAGTAAAATAGAGGTCTTACCTTTCTAATAATTAAAAATAGTTACATAAATTATTATTTACTTCATTAATAAAGAAAATTGTCAAAAATAAATGATGATGAATTTAATTTTTAATATTAAAGGAAATACAATTTTAAATTTATTATAAGAATATACTGTTTATTAAAATAAAATTGTGATTGACAATTTAGAATTTTGTGGAGTGGAAAGTTAAATGTTTTTAACGTGTATACAAACATGTCTATATATATATAAAATATATACATGTATCTTTTGCTTATAGTTCGATATTGAATGCTCTAATTGTCTGACCACAGGCCGACCACTATCACTGAAACAGCCGAGAATCAGGATTCAGCAGCGGCTACATGTGTACATGTATACCAAGCGATGCTGCATTTACATTGTTCGCAATTAATATATTTTCGTTAATTTACATTTTATTTAACGAAAATTATTGATTTCGAAAATTGGAAAATTTATTCGCAATTTAACTACAGGTATGATTTTTTAATTATTAAATATTAATCAAAATGTTATTTTAAATTTTCAGCACACGCCCTTTTTATAAAAATTCTAAATTTTAATCCTAATGTTTAGTAATCTTCAGTAGTATAATGGTGAGTACCCCCATTTGGAATTTAAAAATTTAAACTAAATTGCAGTTTTAATACCTTCGGTATTATAACGCTTAGTACTATGTGCCCCACATGCAAGTTGTAAATTTAAACTAAAATGGCAGTTTTAAATGTATCTTCAGTAGTATAATAGTAAGTACCCCCATTTGGAATTTATAAATTTAAACTAAATTGCAGTTTTAAAAAATCTTCAGTAGTATAATGGTAAGTACCTCCATTTGGAATTTAAGAATTTAAACTAAATTGCAGTTTTAAAAAAATCTTCAGTAGTATAATGGTAAGTACCCCCACTTTTCTCATTTGGAATATATTGTCTTTTCTTGTTTTCAAAAATACACCTTTAACTTACCTGTATAAGTCTTGAGTAGTAGGATGAATCTTGAATTTATTAATTTAAAATACGTTGCACTTTTAAAAATGTCTTCAGTAGTATAATGGTGAGTAACCCTTTTCTCTTTAATAAATACAAACTCGAAATGTATTTTCAAAAATATCTTCAGTAGTATAATGGTAAGTACCCCCAACTTGAATTTTTAATTCTGAACTAAGATTAACAAGTATCTTCAGTAGTATAATGGCAAGTACCCCTTTTTATTTTGAAGCACTTTGAAACTATAGTTGAATGACAAAATGTTTTAAAATCTTCAGTAATATAATGGTAAGTACCCCCATTTAGAATTTATAAATTTAAACTAAATTGTTGTGTTTTGACTCTTCTCATTCAATATTCAATAACTGAGACCTGTTCGGCATGACTATAGAAGTTCTCGACTTGTGGATTCATCTTGTCAGCCATACGAGACCCTATGATGTATGATATACCATAATTTATATATAGTACATTAAGAAGAAAAAGATGAAAACCAAGGGATGATATAAATGTTTCCTTAAAATGAAAGCTGCACAAAAGAGTTGCCTACATGGCGTCAAGGTTCGGACACAAAAAAGCCAAAGCGCTTTACAAAGCGATGGGTGGATCAAGTATTATGGAAATCAGTATTGCTAAAGGAAAAATTTATACCGACTTGGTGAATAAGCAGCAGGAGAAAATCAATACATTCAGCTATCATGTCTGTATTCTACTTAGTAGATTTTAAAAAAAGATGGAAGATCTACGAAAAACGACCTAACAAAAATAGAATATTAGAAATTTCTATAAAGGACAGACGGACATCTGGTAATTACTGATGATGAGGGTTCTTAGCATAGGTCACTCAGGTCGGGGCTCAACCTTCCCTTTGGTGATTACTCCAAGCACTTGTTTTTACCATCAGCAAGAAGAGCACAAGACGTTAACAAATAGGGTATGCTTTAAGTTATACTACTTTAAGTTCTGCTACTTTAAGTTATCCTACTTTAAGAGAAGAGTCAAGTTTAGCAGACTAACAAGCATGAGAAATAAAAATCCAAAGTGTAGCTTTTCCGAAAAGTTGAGTTCAAGATCAAAATATGAATTCTTTAGGGTGTTCATAAAAACACCTGCAAGTAGAGGAGAAAAACCACATCAATTCGACAGAGAAACAAAAAAAATCCACTAACAAACTATAAAGTCACGACTATTCTCTCTCTCTATTCTCCTATACGAAAGTTCTACTCCCCCAGGTGAATTAATAGCCCCAGCAAAAGGATGTTGTTTTACTGGGTCAACAAGGACAAGAGCAACCAACCTCCCTTGATAACTCAGCATCCCTGATATTTGAATACCCAGTTTTACGAACAAATTTTTTGTTTTTACAACTTCCACAAACAGTAAAATGTGGTCGAACATTTCCAACAATTGTTATAAATCAAACACCTTTCAAATTTTTGGACCAAAAAAATACAACAATGCTGTATTGATTTTTCTTCTTCGCTTCGATCACACATGCCACTAAAATTAACGGTTTTGTTTCAACAAAGGTCACAAGCGTTTAACGAACCGTCCTCCCCTCGTTTTGCATATGTTTACCCAGGATAAACTTTGAAAATAAACAAATACCATATGAACACGAGTATTTAAAAATCAACTTACACATACACGAGCCATTATTTTTAATAAATAAATATTTTCCAAAAGTCGAAGCGGCAAACTTTTTCTCCTCCTCTTTTTAATTATTAATACAATGATTCCACCCCATATTGTACAAACTTTCCTTATTAATGGGGACATAAAAATTTCATAACATCAATTTACTCAGGGGGGGCTTTCACGTAGTATAAATTATTACTGTTCTTCTCTTTAATACACACGGTAAACAAAAGTAAAATCAATAGAATGACGAAAAAGAAATAAGCTCCGATAAAATTCTGATATATTTATGCAAACAGTAAATTCCAAGACGGCAAAATATACATTATGTACTGTACGGTTATTTTGAAAATAAATTTTTCATAGATGGCTTAGGGTTTTTTTTTTATTATTATTTGCTGCATGTTTGCGTAAATAAATTTAATCGATGCATTTTTAAAAGGGTGTGTGTAACGTAGTAACGGCAAAAGGGGTAAAATGATAATAATGCCAAGAGGAATAGAATAAATAAGTAAATAGAATATTGAATGTAAAAATATGTAAGAAAGAAATGAAAAAAATTATAAAGATTAATTTTCAATTTTTTAGGTTCATAACTTTAATGACATTGTAACGTCAATAACATAAAAAATTTAGATAGTTTCCAACTTTTTACTAAAGATATTTTTGAACCCTTGGTTTTAATTATGAAATAGAACAGGGGTACTGACTATTATACTACTGAAGAAATTTTTAGAACTGCAATTTAGATGAAATTTATCAATTAGAAATGGGGGTCCCTAAGATTCTATTACTGAAGATTGCCAAACATTAGATTAAAATTAAGAATTAAAAAAAAAAGAGATACAGACATTTATGCTACTGAAGATTCTTCAACATTTGATTAAAACTTAAAGACTAAAACAATTGAGAAAGGTGTTTTGTTAATAAAAATCATTTGTGCTTTAGAACCATTTTTTTAAATTTAAAGCATTCGCACACTTTATAACAATATTCACAATGATCTTTATATGTACAGATTGTGGTATAGATTTTTTCCCCCAGCCTATTTATAGACTTTCAGCCTTCGAGAAATAAATAAATAAGGCCTAATCTTTGTGACATACGTCAAGAAAAATAGACGAATTAAATAAATTAGACTAGAGTGGAAAAAAGAATCGAAATTGTTATGTCTAAAGGTGCATTAGAATTATTCGAGTAAGTATATCCAAGAGTTTGAGATCGTACTTTTTTCTAAATTGCGCAAAAGATAGAAAAAAGAAGAAAAGTATATATATATGATATAGGGGGTCTTCTCTGTTGATTATATTGCTCTAGCAAGTTCACTCCATCTCTCCTTCTCTCCGGACTTTAGTTCAAAGAACTTTGATGTCGATGCAACATGTGTGCTATTGCCGATGCAGCATTGTTCTATGAAGCGAAAGTTGCGATCGCAATATATATCTACACAATTTAAGCCTCTGACGCTCTACTCCAACTTTATTGAAACAACAAAGCTTTAGAAATCTCCAATTTTGTATTATATTTATAAATTTTAAAAAAGTTTATATATTTTTATAAAGCTTATACATTTTAAAAAAAATTTATATACTTTTAAAAAGTTTGTATATTTAAAAACAATGTATATCCTTTTAAAAAGTTTATATACTTTTAAAAAAATTTATATACTTTTAAAGTTTTGTATATTTAAAAAAATTCAAAATGGATCCAAAAATACGAAACCATTGTTAACGTACAAAAAAAATACCACTACAACTACGTTAACTATACTAAAAAATAAAAAAAACTAACATTCTTACAATTATTAAAACTGCGGAAAATGCAATTACAATAATATAAAACTAAAAAGAAAGCAAAAAAATCAATAAAAAAGAAATCCCTCAATTGAATAAGAAATTACAAAATGAAGCAAAAAAAAAGAAAGAATAAGGCAGTGCCTCTCTTTTATTTTCTTCGTTTAGAATGGATGGAATCTGGTAAAGTCTAAGCTCTCGGCTGGAAAAATCATTTTCGAAATGACTAAAAGGAAATCCAACGACAATCTTTTTTCAAAGCAACGGAAAGCTCTTTTCTGACTCTTTAAAGAAAATCGATCGTAAGTGAGCGTGAGATAAAAAGCTCACTTATAAAGTAAGTAATGGACGATCTTGAGTAGGAGAGAGTGAAAAAAAAGGGAGAGAGAGAAAAAAAGGGCAATAGGGAAGGGAGAACTAAACGAACGACAACCCTTAGTTTTTATACATATAATATATAGAAGAGAGACTTATTTACCTTATGTTCGGTAGGTTGAATAAAAAATAGAGAAGAAAATAGCAATAAAGAATCATTTTTCCAAGAACATGACAATCAATTCTTTAACTAAAATTCAATTTTCTTACGCAGGGGAAGTTTTCTTTTAGTCTTTTTTTTCATTTACATTCATGTTTTATAACGGTAGGTATTAACTTTTTTTTAAGAATTCTTAAATTTAATGTCATCTTCAGTAGTATAATAGTCAGAACCCCCTTTTTCATGATTATTGAATATTAATGAAACTGTTTTTCTTTCAAATCTTCAGTAGTATAGTAGACAGTACTACTCCATCTTCAATATATGAATTTAAACTAAATTTTAGTATTAAAAATATCTTCAGTAGTATAATGGTAAGTACCCTCAACTCTAATTTATAAATTTAAACTAAATTGTAATTTTAAGAATATCTTCAGTAGTATAATAGTCAGTACCCCCTTTTTATAATGATTAAAAATTAATAAAATAATTTAAAATCTTCAGTAGTATAGTAGCCAGTACCCCCATCTTCAATATATGAATTTAAACTAAATTTTAGTATTAAAAATATCTTCAGTAGTATAATAATAAGTACCCCAATTGGAATTTATAAATTTAAACAAAGTTGGTAGTTTTTAAAATATCTTCAGTAGTATAATGGTCAGTACCCCCATTTGGAATTTATGAATTTAAACTAAATTGCAGTTTAAAAAATATTTTCAGTAGTATAATAGTTATAACCCACACTTGGAACTTATAAATTTAAACTAAATTGCAGTTTTAAAAATATCTTCAGTAGTATAATAGTCAGTACCCCCTTTTTATTTTTATAATTATTAAATATTATAAATTTTTTTTTTAAATCTTCAGTAGTATAATGGTAAGTACCATCATCTTCAATTTGTGAATTTAAACTAAATTGTATTTTTAAAAATATCTTCAGTAGTATAATGATCAGTACCGCCCTTTCTGGCTAATGGCTTCAAACTAAATTTTAGTTAGAAAAATATCTTCAGTAGCATAGTGGAAAGTATTCCCACATTTTTATTCTAATGGACATTTTTTAATGACCCATATTTTTAAAAAATCTTCAGTAGTATAGTGGTTAGTATCCATACTTTGTATTACCAAGAACAATGAGTTCTAGGTAATTATCTTCATTAGTATACTGTAAAGTATATCCTCCGTTTTCGTAGTTGTTTATTTTATCTTCAACAAAAATTTTCTTCTGAAAACAAATAATAAGAAATTATAAATTTAAGAAAAGTTATTAATTAGAAACTAAATGAAATTTCAACTTAAAAAAAAGAATTAATAAAAATGTTTTAAACCTCTTTCACTATCGGCCCTTCAAATGAATGAACTTTAAAAGGTTTAAATTTTGAAATTTAAATAAAAGTTTCATTTATATTTTGATTTATAATTAGAAATTAAAAACTTAAATTTTTCCAAAATGTAAATAATTCGAATTCTTCTTCAAATCAGGTAAATTTAGTTTTATATTTAAATAATGAAATAATTTTTTAGTAGGTTGCAAATAATATAAAATTTTTTAATTTTTCAATTTCATTTTCATGCCTTAAAAAATGAATCTTAAAAATAAAAATTCCCCTCAATACTGAAATTCATTTCAATCAAATTTGTTTTCACCTCGTGGGAAATTCGATTAACTTGAAAATTCACTATCGTTAAGTGAATATTTGGAAAATTCGATGATACCCTATTTATTAATATATATACATGAAAATAATAATAATAATAATAATAATAGAAAATATCAAAAATTTATTTTAAAATTAATTTTCACGAATATATAAATTCTCGAGAATTGTATCTCGCATTCAATATATTTTGTCATAGAATTTGATTTCTTAGGTAATTGAGAATGAAGATAA
Source organism: Leptopilina myrica (nomen nudum) (assembly GCA_032872475.1). NCBI lineage: Eukaryota > Metazoa > Arthropoda > Insecta > Hymenoptera > Figitidae > Leptopilina > Leptopilina myrica (nomen nudum). The sequence goes on from CM065466.1 coordinate 35,908,567, forward strand.
TACTGGAGGAAAATACCGAACAAGCGAGTGAGCGAGAGAGAGAGAAAATTCATCGAGACGGATGAAGCGGAACATATTCTCCAATCAATGGAAAGATAATTTCAAATTATCAAGTAAAATGTTGAAAAATAGAAAAAAAGGGACAAAAATAAATTTTCTATGCCAAATTAAGACACTATATTCATAGAAAATGAAAAAAATTGAGGGTAGAAAATTCCTAAAGTGATTATGAGGAAAAAAAAATCTTCCCCTTTTTTCCAAAGAAGAAGCAACGTTTTTTTTTTTAATTAAAAAAGAAAGTAGATCAAGTTCTTTTTTGTGATAATTATAATCTGTTGACGATTGACCCACAATCGTCTTGTTATGACGACCTTTATTTTTTCTGCAAATTAAATATATATAAAAAAAAAGAAATACACTTAGGAGATGAGAGAGAGAGATAGAAAGAGAGAGAAAAGAGGCTTTATTACAAAAATAGAAAAAACAATCGCATCAATATTTTAAAAACCAAGAGTGGTAACTATTGGAAATTCAAACTTCAACCTTGACAGTTATTTTAGAACTTTGATCGCCAGTCCTTTTGTGATTGGCATTTGACAATTTTTCCTTTTTGCTTCAATTAAACACTTTTTTTATCACTGAAAGAGTAAAAAATTTTCAAAAAAATCATTTTTTTAGCAAAAAAATAAGTATTTAATTTTTTTAATAAAATTTTTAATTAAATAAATTTTTGTAGTTGTAGAAATTTTTGATTTACTCCTTTTGTCAGTGTGTAAAATTATTAAAACTAAATTTTAACGTTTTTAAAATTTTAAGGTTTTTTAAATTTATTAAGTTTTTAACATTATAAAATTTATTAAATTTCAAGATTTTTGAAATTCATTAAAGTTTCAAACGTTATAAAATTGATTAAATTCTAAGATCTTTTAAATTTATTAAGTTTTAAATATTTAAGAAATTTTTATTTTTTCTAGATTTTATAATTTAATAAGTTTTAAACAATTTAAAATAAACCAAATTGAAAAAATTTTAATTTATTGAGTTTTTAATATTTTAAAATTTTTTATGTTTTAAACATTTTTCAAATCATTAAATTTAGAAAAATTTTAAATTTAAGAATTTTTTTAAATATCTTAAGTTTGAAACATTTTAAAATATACGAAATTTAAAAAATTTTATATTTTATTAAATTTAAAGAATTTTTCCATTCATTGAGTTTTAAATATTAAAATTTTATTTTATCATTTAAACAAATTAAAATTAATTAAATAAAAAATTTTTTTTAAATATCTGTCAATTAAATTTTTTGAAAAAATTATTTAATTTGGTTAGTTTATTACGAAAATGATCTTTTTTTAACTATAAAAATTGTTAATTTGATTATATTGTTCATTTAATAAGAAAAAAAGTAACGGAATTATTTTTCATTTTACAATTTTTATCATTAAATAACAAAATTTTAATTTAATAAAAAGTTTTTAATTAAATAAAAAAAATTTAATTGAATAAAAAGTTTTTAATTAAATAAAAAAAATGTAATCGAATAACAAATTTTTAAATAAAAAAATTTTAATTGAGTAAAAAGATTTGTATTAAATACAAAAAAAATTTATTAAACACAAAATTTTTTATTAAATAAGAAACTTTCATCATATAAAACTTTTTCGAAATAAAAAAATTAAATTAAAAACAATTGTAAAATTTATTAATGGTCTGAAAAAAGTTATTTTCATTTTTAGAAAAATAAAAATTATTACCTACTTTAGTTGTTTTATTGTAGAATAATTCCCTTCGACAATGAAAAAAGCATTATTTTTTTTAAAAGGAGAAAAAAAAGTGTTTTTTTAATGGTAAAAGTGCATCATTAATTTCTCCGCACATATTATGATGGTCGCGAATCATTAATCTTAACGTCCCGCCAAAACGACGTTCGAAAAAAGTATTGCCGCCTAAATGAAAAAAAAACTGTGTGTATGTAATTAAAATACTGCGACGATAAATTCTATTTCACGACCGTCAACAAAACGTAAACAAACCAAATAGTTTAGAGAATTTTCTAAAATTACAATTTTAAACAACTTAAAGTGACCAAAAAGAAAAATAATAAAATAGATAAACAAAATTCATTCGTTTACAAACAACATGAAAATTCTTGCGAAAAAAAATAGTGATAAATTAAATTATTTAATTAAAATATTATTCACTTTATAAAGTAAGAAAGAAATTGTTATCTTTTTTTTTTATTATTAAAGTATTTTTCTAGTGGAAAATCAATGAGTAACTTACCGGGACGCCACTTTTGAAAATGATGAAAAACACTTAACCTTCTCGCACAACGACAGAAACACAACTGATAAGTAAATCAAATTGTCCCGATTTGTGTATTTCACTGGTCTAGACCTCGCGGCGTCTGTTCGAGTTATAGAGCCAAGGTTGGATAGCAACAAGTTCATAAAATATGTTTCTAGTAATATTATTGGTGTTGTTCACAAAGTGCGTTGTCCCTTTTTTAACGACACGAGCTTCTAGGGGAGTTTGCATATTTTTCAAGTTTAGCCAGCCTGCGGAGGCGAGAGAGAGAGAGAGAGAGAGAGAGAGAGAGAGAGAGAGACTTGTGGGGTGCTGGCACCCTAAGGGAGCGTTCAGGCCATAGTAGCGTTCAAGAATGAGAGAGATAGAATAATATCATATCTCTCTCTCACACTTGAATGCAACCATGGCAACCTGCATGCGGAGGTCTAACCAAACTATAATGATTCTACATTTTTTTGCCAATACAAAGTCAAATAAAATTTCAAAAAGGAAAAAAAAATTATCACCATTGACCAATTCCAAACCGATATGCTATTTTTTGTGTAAATATTTTAATCTATTTTTAAATTTCACTCATAATAATTTATAAAGATGGGAAAATTATTTTACACAAAGAAATTGATTTTTAATTTATTGGAAATACTTTCCTCTTAAAATATTTTTCACTTTTTTCCTTATTATAAGAATATGGATATAATTGTTATGTATAATTAATCAACATAATACGTTCCGTCATTCACATATAAAGCATTCATTTCATTCACCATGTCAATCATTTTTTCCTCTTTCGACATTATTTCGTTGGTTTCGACGGTTATATAAATGACTCTTTTATTATCAGTGATCTCGACAGACTTTCTAATTTGTTTATATGTTTCATTAACAACGATGAAATGTGACTGGACTTCATTTTTGTAAAGATCATAAATGTCTGCTACTCCACAACGATGTTTTAATTTTATTTCAATAAAAAATAATACTTTTCCAACAAAAGAATTTTTTAAAAAGTTAGATAGTAAAAGATTACGATTTATACTACATGGAATATGCGTTTTTAAATGCATAAGTTTTCTTGTATTTTGGTATATGTTAGTTTTACAATCGCTCCCATAAAAAGCCTGATAGAGTACAAGTGGCTCTTCATTCAATTCCTCATCACATTGTCTAAGAGCCACTCTGAAAAGTGAAAATCTTAAATGTTTTTGAATGCCATGACCATATGCACTGTTTAACTTATGAACAATTCTATAAAAATCTTCAAAACGAAGTTTGTTTTGAAAATAACTTACATCAGTACTGTATAAATGAAGAATGTAATCGAAAAAGCTGTTGGATAGTGAAAGTATAAATGTCTTCAATTTCCAGTAATATTGATCATTGTTAGATAGAAAATAAAACTTTGCTTCATATAGAACATCATTAATATATTTGCTGTTAGTAATTCTCGAGGGCAAATAACGATCTAAAATTAAGCTGTATCGCGAAAAATCTTCAGCCAGTTGATCATATGTCAATGAATCGGGATTGTCAGCATCTACAGACAAAATGTAGGTCTTCAACATAGTTACAGCTTGACTAAATGTCATCAATTCATTTGACGAAATGACTTCTGCAGCATTTCTAATAGCTATCATCCTTCTGGAACTTCTTTCATTAGAAAGTTCTCTTTGTCTTATATTATTAAGAATATGATACCACGAAATAGTTGATAAATAGTTTATTTTCAGATCGACAAGAAGAAGAAATCTGTTTTCAATTTCAACATACTTCGCATCAATGATAGTATAATTAACATCTGGACACATTATGTAAAGATTGGGAATGTATGGATTTAAATCAACAAAACCGTTAAGTGATTCACTTGTTATGTGATATAATATTGGATGCTCATACATCTGCAACTGTGTCTGGGTATCTGGTATATTTGGAGGTACTTCTCCTGATGGATTACTAGTAACAAGCCTGAAATCAATAGAGGAAAATGTTAATCCTTTTGAATTAATTAAAGCTGTGGCATGACTTGTATTAGTTCCAACATCAAAAAGCCAGAGTTCAAGTGGTACATTCATACCATAATTTTTATTCTCAAGAGCGATATTTGTTACTATTTGCTCGAACAAATCTCTCTCTTCATCTAAAATAGTCAAACCCTGAACTGCTAGTTTCGATAGAAATTTAAGGCGAAATTTTCTAACCGAATCCTCTACTACAAATGAGTCGTCATGTAGTCCTACAAGATCAATATTACTGTCTTCTAAAAATAATTCTTTTTCTTCATGAGGTCTTTCTTCAACAACTGCTACAGAATTACTGTTACTGTCATCCAGTCCTACATCATCCAGCTCTTCATCCTCTTCCTGAGGTCTGTTTTCAACAAGTGCTACAGAATTACTGTCACTGTCATCCAGTACTATAACATCAAGCTCTTCATCCTCTTCTTCAGGTAAGCTCTCATCTATTCCTACATCATCAATATCACTGTCTTCTGACGATGATTCCTGTCTTCTAGATCGTTTTAAAATTTGTAAATCATTTCGTTGAACATGAAAATTTTCCTTTCCTTTCCACATTTCAGTAAAAACAGGTAAAACATACTGTTCAAAGATTTTTCTAATTGCAATAGATGTGAGATTTTCGGTTTCCTTTCTCGACGAGCAAATATTTTTCATTGTGAGATTGTTTACGAAGTCGTTAAACAAAGTTTTCTCTAGAAGCGAAAAGCCCACATTCTTGTTATTCTGGTGAATATTTCGTACATAACCTTCAATATTCCCATAATGGACAAATAAACCCATATTAATAAGGTACTCACATAATTTGTCAACATTCTGAAAATTATTCAGCTCTTCATGACCAAAAGCAGTAATTTTTCTTCGCATTTCGTTAAAAAGATGAATTTTTGCCATTGACTCATTAGTGGACTTGTTTAGATATGCAAAAAAGGCATTCAGCACGGGTACAGTATCATTTTCCACTTGACTTGAAAGCGGGTTGTTGTTATTCAAAATAATTGCCAACGTCGAGATGTAGTAACACACAGTAATAAACTGATTATTTACCACAGGTGAAATTAATCCTGTAGACTCCATCTTAAATTAACTCTTGTTTTTTGGTTATGTCTGCTTTTATTTTGCGTTACGTTTACCTTGAAAGTGGCGCTGCTAGCAAAACTCTGGTACGTGTCGTATTTTACAGGTAACCTACAATTAAATGTCATGTTTTCTTTGATTGTTGTTTCATTTTTCAGAAAGAATGAGGGTATTTAATATAAATAATTACCAGAATTAGTAAGATTTGTAATGATAAATTTCCCAGTAAAGTTAAAAATTTTTTTACAGACGAAAACTTAAATATTAAAAACAGTTTCAAAGCCAAGTCATGTGTATTACAATCTTATTACTTCGTGACTAAGGTGCAATAAAAAGACCTGCCACGAACTAATAAGAAAATGGTGGAAGTGCCACGTTTACAGAAACGTATGCAAACCAAAAAAACTTTAACAGACTGTTACTTGTAATTTACAAAATATTCATACTTTTTGTCCTTTTTCTAGGAAATACGTTTTCAATGTCACATATGTTAGTAACGAAATTAAGTATTTTTAAAATAATAATTTGCAAATTTGTTTCCAGGGGTTTCCTTTGCGCCAAGGTCAAATCGAAAATTATAATTATGACGTCTACAGACAGGCAACCGAATTAAAATTTTTTCATATCTTTTACTTTCATAAAACTGAGACATAGAACAAAATAATTGACTTTCAATAACGCATTTACTAATGCCTATAGAAATTTTTCTAATCAAGTCTTTTAACTTTATAAAATCTAAGTTGTTCTTAAAAGCTTGCAAAAGACATGAAAAAGCCTTGAATTTTTCCAAAATTTAGTAGCCTACTACTTTTAACTATAATGTCGTAAAATAAATAATTCCTTACCTTCAGATTCTTAGTTCAATTTCTTCGAGAACAAAAAAACAACTTCGACTGAAGAATATGCGTCTCTGCATGATACTTTTCTAGTCAGAAGTAATATAGTTATCTAGAAATCGTGACCACCAACAATGAAAAATAAGACTTGGTTCTTTTTTGTGAGCTTTTTATTGGCAGTACTTAAATTTTTCATATACAACGTACACTATTTATAAGAATAAAAATTTTGACTTTATTTCAAAGAAATTAAAAATTACGACTATAGAATATGCATCTCTTCGTGAAGCTTCTATAGTTTTTATCATTCATTTCACTCATAATAATTTATAACGATGGGAAAATTATTTTACACAAAGAAATTGATTTTTAATTTATTGGAAATACTTTCCTCTTAAAATATTTTTCACTTTTTTCCTTATTATAGGAATTTGGATATAATTGTTATGTATAATTAATCAACATAATACGTTCCGTCATTCACATACAAAGCATTCATTTCATTCACCATGTCAATCATTTTTTCCTCTTTCGACATTATTTTGTTGGTTTCGACGGTTACATAAATGACTCTTTTATTATCAGTGATCTCGTCAGACATTCTAATTTGTTTATATGTTTCATTACCAACGATGAAATGTGACTGGACTTCATTTTTGTAAAGATCATAAATGTCTGCTACTCCACAACGATGTTTTAATTTTATTTCAATAAAAAATAATACTTTTCCAACAAAAGAATTTTTTAAAAAGTTAGATAGTAAAAGATTACGATTTATACTACATGGAATATGCGTTTTTAAACGCATAAGTATTTTTGTAATACGGTATATGTTAGTTTTACAATCGCTCCCATAAAAAGCCTGATAGAGAACAATTGGCTCTTTATTCAGTTCCTCATCACATTGTCTAAGAGCCACTCTGAAAAGTGAAAATCTTAAATGTTTTTGAATGCCTTGACCATATGCACTGTTTGACTTATGAACAATTCTATAAAAATCTTCAAAACGAAGTATGTTTTGAAAATAACTTACATCAGTACTGTATAAATGAAAAATGTAATTGAAAAAACTGTTGGATCGTGGAACTAGAAATGCCTTCAATTTCCAGTAATATTGATCATTGTTAGATAGAAAATAAAACTTTGCTTCATATATAACATCATTGATGTCTTTGCTGTTAGTAATTCTCCAGGGCAAATAACGATTTAAAAGTACGCTGTATCGCGAAAAATCTTCAGCCAGTTGATAATAGGTCGGTATATTGGGATTGTCATCATCTACAGACAAAATGTAGTTCTTCAACATATTTACAGCTTCACTAAATGTCATTAATTCATTTGACGAAATGACTTCTGCAGCATATCTAATAGCTATCATCCTCCTGGAATTTCTTTCATTAGACAAATTTTTTTGTCTTATATTATTAATAATATGATACCACGAAATAGTTGATAAATAGTTTATTTTCAGATCGACAAGAAAAAGAAATCCGTTTTCAACTTCGACATACTTCGCATCAATGATAGTATAATTAACATCTGGATACATTATGTAAAGATTGGGAATGTATGGATTTAAATCAACAAAACCGTTAAGTGATTCACTTGTTATGCGATATAATGTTGGATTCTTATACATCTGCAACTGTGTCTGGGTATGTCGTATATTTAGAGGTACTTTTCCTGAGGGATTACTAGTAACAAGTATGAAACCAATAGAGGAAAATGTTAATCCTTTTGAATTAATTAAAGCTGTGGCATGACTTGTATTAGTTCCAACATCAAAAAGCCAGAGTTCAAGTGGTACATTCATACCATAATTTTTATTCTCAAGAGCGATATTTGTTACTATTTGCTCGAACAAATCTCTCTCTTCATCTAAAATAGTCAAACCCTGAACTGCTAGTTTCGATAGAAATTTAAGGCGAAATTTTCTAACCGAATCCTCTACTACAAATGAGTCGTCATGTAGTCCTACAAGATCAATATTACTGTCTTCTAAAAATAATTCTTTTTCTTCATGAGGTCTTTCTTCAACAACTGCTACAGAATTACTGTCACTGTCATCCAGTACTATAACATCAAGCTCTTCATCCTCTTCCTCTGGTCTTTCTTCAACAACTGCTACAGAATTACTGTGACTGTCATCCAGTCCTACAACATCCAGCTCTTCATCCTCTTCCTGAGGTCTGTTTTCAACAAGTGCTACAGAATTACTGTCACTGTCATCCAGTCCTACAACATCAAGTTCTTCGTCCTCTTCTTCAGGTCTGTTTTCAACAACTGCTACAGAATTACTGTCACTGTCTTCTGACGATGATTCCTGTCTTCTAGATCGTTTTAAAATTTGTAAATCATTTCGTTGAACATAAAAATTTTCCTTTCCTTTCCACATTTCAGTTAAAACAGGTAAAACATACTGTTCAAAGATTTTTCTAATTGCAATAGAAGTGAGATTTTCGGATTCCTTTCTTAACGAGCAAATATTTTTCATTGTGAGATTGTTTACGAAGTCGTTAAACAAAATTTTCTCTAGATGCGAAAAGCCCACATTCTTGTTATTCTGGTAAATATTTCGTACATAACCTTCAATATTCCCATAATGGGCAAATAAACCCATGTTAATAAGGTACTCACATAATTTGTCAACATTCTGAAAATTATTCAGCTCTTCATGACCAGAAGCAGTCATTTTTCTTCGCATTTCGTTAAAAAGATGAATTTTTGCAACTGACTCATTAGTCGACTTGTTTAGATATTCAAAAAAGGCATTCAGCACGGGTACAGTATCATTTTCCACTTGATTTGAAAGCGGGTTGTTGTTGTTATTCAAAATAATTGCCAACGTCGAGATGTAGTAACACACAGTAATAAACTGATTATTTACCACAGGTGAACTTAATCCTGTAGACTCCATCTTAAATTAACTCTTGTTTTTTGGTTATGTCTGCTTTTCTTTTCCGTTGCGTTTACCTTGAAAGTGGCGCTGCTAACAAAACTCTGGTACGTGTCGTATTTTACAGGTAACCTACAATTAAATGTCATGTTTTCTTTGATTGTTGTTTCATTTTTCAGAAAGAATGAGGGTATTTAATATAAATAATTACCAGAATTAGTAATGTTTGTAATGATAAATTTCCCAGTAAAGTTAAAAAATTTTGTACAGACGAAAACTTAAATAATAAAAACAGTTGCAAAGCCAAGTCATGTGTATCACAATCTTATTACTTCGTGACTAAGGTGCAATAAAAAGACCTGCCACGAACTAATAAGAAAATGGTGGAAGTGCCACGTTTACAGAAACGTATGCAAAGCCAAAAAACTTTAACAGACTGTTACTTGTATTTTTCATAATAATTCTTTTTTTTTGTCCTTTTTCTAGGAAATACGTTTTCAATGTCACGTGTTAGTAACGAAATAAAGTATTTTTAAAATACTAAATTTTTTCATATTTTCCACTTTCATAAAACTGAGACATAGAACAAAATAATTGACCTTCAATAACGCATTTACTAATGCCTATAGAAAATTTTCTAATCAAGTCTTTTAATAACTTTAAAAAATCTAAGTTGTTCTTAAAAGCTTGCAAAAGACATGAAAAAGCCTTGAATTTGTTTACAAAATTGAGTAGCCACCGTTTTTTTTTTTAACTAAAGTCATAAAATATAAAATTTCTTACCTTCAGATTCTTATTTTCGGTTTCTTCGAGAACCGATATTACAAACGACTGTAGAATATGCATCTCTTCGTGAAGCTTCTATAGTTTTTATCATTCCTTTCGTCACGAACTTGTGAAATAGAAAAGAGCACAACTTCAAAGTCGGTCCTTTTCTAACTCATTCGCAGTTACGCACCCATCCCTGCACATTGTGTATCAACCTTTACAAAATACACTAAGTCATTTTTTTAGGTTATGTTTTCCTGTCATAACAAAAATTCCGTCTGCTTCTTAAATATTTGTAAATAATTTTCTGTGCATAAAAAGGATAAAAAAAAAATATATATATATATTTAAACAATGGAGGACTCGGGAAAAATTGTCAAAACGATAATTCACGCCGGAACCAAAGCAGTTCCATTCGTTCCAGGAACGAAAGTAAGCGAATGGGGGGAAAAAAACACGTATTTTTAAAAAATGATCTGTGTATTTTTATTTTAAAAAAATGAAAACTTATGTTTTGATTATAAATTTAGAAATCGGAAAATTTGGATTAAATAAAAGTGTTCTTTCGACAGGTTGTTTTTCATTTTAAAACGACAAAGTGCAATAATGAGAAGACAGTCATTGACGATAGTAGAACAATGGGCAATGCCATGGAATTGGTTTTGGGCAAGAAATTTAAACTCGAAGTGTGGGAAGTAATTGTACAAAAAATGGCTCTCAATGAAGTTGCTGCCTTTCGTGTCCACAGCAGTGTGAATATCTTTCAATATTCTTTCTCAAAATAGAAAAATTAAGAAAAAAAATTCTAGACTTATTAAATTTATAATTGTTTAGAAACTATTAATTATTACTATTATTTATTAATAATAATAATTTATCTAATTATTCCAAAAGCTAATAAATTAAGAAAAATTAAATTAAAAATTCAATTTTCACATAAGACTTTCATTGGAAAAAAAATAAGATAAATAATAATAAATAAATCAAATAAATTTATAATTTTCAAATTAATTTGAATTCAATAGTTTTTAAAAAAAAGTTTTAAGATTTAAAGGATTATCGAGCTCGAAAACTTAAATTTTGTTCTAGCTAGTCACATCGTATCCATTTATATCGAAAACATTACGAGAAGTTGGCAAACCCGGAAAACGTAATCATCACTGCTGTGGAGTTACATTACAAAATGAAGGAATTGGTTATGATGATTTAAATGAACTTATTAAAAATCCCCAGGATCTCGAATTTACTATTGGTATTTATTTATTTTCATTCCAATCAAAAAAAGAATAAATAAATAAAGATAATTAAAATTTTGTAAAAATTCTTCATTCTATTTTGAATTTTTATAAGAAATAATCATTTCTCTTGTAGAATTAACATCCGTAATACCGCCCAGTGATTACGAGAAGGAATCGTGGCAATTAACAGAGACGGAAAAATTAAAATCAATACCCGATTTAAGAGAAAAGGGAAATTGTTTATTTAAGGAAAAGAATTACGAGACAGCCGCTGAGACTTATGCGAAAGCAATTTCTTATTTAGAACAATTAATGCTGGCGTAAGTTTCTTTATAATTGATGTTTCATTAATTTGAAGAAGAAAATTTTTAATTTCATAATTTTTCTAATTTTACTAATTATACTAATTATTTTACTAATTCAGGGTTGCCACGTAACCTGGAAATGTTCGGGAATTAGGCAAAAATTTAAAAAACCTTGAAAAGTAAGGGAATTTTGATCGAAATCCTGGAAAATTCTTTTTCTTTAATTATATTTATTCTTAAAATCTAATTTTACTTAAATATTAAATTCAATTATTTTCAAAGGTAATATAATTCTTCGCAAAATATCAATTATGTTTGAAAATATACAAAAATTCTTGTCAAAGATAAAAATTTTCATTTAAATTTTAAATATCCTAATTATATATAATAAAATTTTTCTCCGAAATTCAATAACTTTCTGAAAATTTTTTTTAAAATTCTTAGCAGAATTTCAATTATTTTTAATATACAAAATTTTCTTCGAATTTCTCGAAAAATAAAATTATTGTTAAATTTGTCTCTTGACAATAAATAATAGTAAAAATATTAGTTATGTTTAATAATAAAAAACAAAATAACTAAATTTTGATAAAATTCTTTATGAAAATTCAATTTTTAGAAACATTCAATCATTTAATTAATTGAAAAATTAAATTAATTTTAAATTTATTTTTATTGTTAAATAATTGATTTCTTGTGGAATTTGCTTATAAATAATGATTCAAATTGATTCAGTTAAAATTTTCGATTATAATTGAATATCGTATGCAAAAATATTTATTAGAAAATTACACGAGAATTTTAATATTTAACTCTAAAAATAAACATTTTATTCAAAAATTGAACTTTATCAACAAATTTTTAAATAATTGAACGCTTTTAAAAAAGTTGAATAGAATTAAAAACAAATAATTCCATTTTTTCCGGAGAAATTTGATGAAAAATTTTGTATATTAAAAATAATTGAAATTCTGACAAGAATTTTATTAACATTTTTCCGAAAATAATTAAATAATTTCGGAGAAAAATTTTATTATACTTATAAAGATAATTTAAATTTTGACGCGGGAATTTTTGGTAATTTTGGAATATAATTGAATTTTTGCGAAGAATTACGTTATCCATTGAAAATAATTGAATATCTTTAAACTAATTTTTAAAAATTTCTTTTTAAATAATTGAATTATTTTGCAAAAATCTTATTCAAACTAGTTATAGACATTGAAAATAATTGAAGTTTGAGAAATTTTTGAAATTAACTAAATTTCTAGGAAGAATTTATTAAAATTATATTTTTAAAAAAATTCAATATTGTCACATAAGAATTTCATTGGAATTTTTGAAAATAATTTAATTTTTTGAGGAATAAAGAATAAAAGATAAAAAATAATTGAATTTTTAAAATCTTAATTTCTGTATGAAAGAATAATGATAATTAAATATTTACTGAAAAATCAAGTTCTTGGTGTTTTACAATAATTTTCTAATTAATAATAAATATAGTTATAAAAACCTAAAAAAAAAAATTTTTTTATCCTGGAATACCTGGAAAAGTCTGGGTAAAAGCGTGGCAACCCTATAATTACTAATAATTTTTCCTCCTTTTTAATCAATTTAGTTTCTAAATTTGAAAATTTCAGGGAAAAACCAAATGACGAGGAATGGATTGAATTGAACAATATGAAAATTCCTTTACTTTTGAATTTTGCCCAATGCAAATTATTTCTAAAAGAATATTACGCTGCGATTGAGCATTGCACGACGGTTTTAAAATACGAGCCAAGTAAGTTTTGTTTAAAATTTTAAAAAAATGATAATTTAAAGTTATTACAATTATTAGAATCATAAATTATAAGTCATTGTTTATTATTATTATTATTATTATTATTATTATTATTATTATTATTATTATTATTATTAATCTCTACTATATTAAAATTCAACAATTTTTGCATATTTAAAAATTTTAGAAAATGTGAAGGCATTTTACAGAAGAGGAAAGGCACACATTGCCGTGTGGAATGAAAAAGAAGCAACTGACGATTTAAATCGAGCCGTTGAATTAGATCCATTATTGAGGAATGCAGTCGAAAAGGAATTGCAATTATTTTCTGATGCCATTAGAGAAAAAGAAAAGCTCGAGATGAAGAAACTAAGTCAAATGTTTTGTAAATAATTAACATCTTCAAATTTTTATGTACATACGTTAAGTTTTGGATTTTTATTTTTTTTTCTCTCCCTCTTTCTATAAAAAAAAAATGTAAAAAAAATTTCTTAACTTTGAACGTTAATTTAAAATAATAAAAAAATTTGTATTTGCAAAACATTTTATTTTTTCACCCTATTTTTAGAATCTAGTTTGAAAATTTTCCTTTTCCCAAGTGGCCATAAAGAAAAACTTTTTTCAAGAGTTATTACGAAATTTATTCAAGAACTCAGGATATGGGAAAAATGTAGAAAAATTTAGAATTTCTACATATAGAAATTTTGGATTTTAGAAAAGTTCAATAATCATTAAAGAATTTTCAGTTGTTTTTCTAATGACTTGGAAATAATTGTTTTTGACGCTGCGACTGAGTTCTTTAGTCACTGCGCGCTGAAAAAGTCTCCAACTATTTAAATGCGTCCCTGTAGCCGAGCGGCATAAGGCAGGGAGATTTTTGAGTCTCGAGGTCTCAAGTTCGAACACTCACGCAGGCAAATTTTTGTTTTTGTTAATTTCACATTTTTCTACCAATTTCATTCTTAAACCAGTTTATAAAATTCAACAAGTTGTCCTGAAATTTACAACAGCTATTCCCGAACAGCTTATAAAATAATATTTCAATCTACGGTTTTTGAGCATTTCTTATTTTTTTTATCCATATCCTGAGTTGTTGAATAAGTTTCTAAATAACTTTTGAAACTAGTTTTTCCGTGCAGTTTCTATTATGTGAATGTATAAAAGAAAGAAAAATGTTGTAATAAATTATTTTTCCCCTTCTTTAGTTCCCTAACGTCCTTGCAGCATGATTCTCACCTAGAAAGTAATTGCTATATAGGAGTTGTCTCCTCAATTGCATAGTGCATTGCATGAAAAATTCAAAACTCATGGCAAAAAATGTTTACGTTGTATTATAAAATAATCAATAGAAGAACATTTTTTTATTAGAAAAAAAGAAACGTTGAAAATGAATTTTAAAATATTTTCTCGTTTTTACAAAGAGGAAAAGTGTAACAACAAGTGAGTGAATGAGAATAATGTTTCATTATTATCATCAATGGATCAAGTTGCAGTGAATTAAGATTGAAAGTGTGATTCACTGTGACATGATACTTGCGACATGATGTTTTCAAATTTACAACAAAATTACAAATGTAAAAAATGTCACAAAAATTAAGTCCTCGAATTTAAACATTTAAAAATAAACGTACCTTTAAAGAAAATTATTTTATAAAAATATTTTTACTTTTTAAAACATGATTTTTTGTTATAAATAAAATACTGTAATAAATTTTGTTATTCCATAAATGGAAAATTGATTTCTGTCAAAGTGAGTAATAACTAGTTTTTTTTTATCTAAGCATTTGCATATAATTTTCGTTTAACCAGATATTCAATGTTCATTTTCCACGAAGTTGCGTAAAATAATATATTTCGCATACTGAAGAGTAAAAATAATTTGATTTAAAATTAAAAAATTTAATATTTTAAATTTTAAAACATTTAATCTTGTAAATTTCTTATAAGAAAAAAATTAAGAGTGTATTTTTTTTTAAAGGACACACGAAGTATTTTCAACTTTAGAAACGCAAAATGAAGATTTAAAGAAATTTTCCTGCTAGAGATCAAATTATTCCCTAAAAATATGTGAATATGAAAATTATTTCCACGTTAATAATTTACATACAACTTGTATTTTACTTTTGAAAAAAAAAATGAACTGGAAGAAAATTGTCTTCATTGCAACAATTTCAATAATTTTCATCTACTATTCAACGCTATTTTTTCAACTAATAACGGAAAATTTCTATTTCCATCAACAACGGAAATATAATGTAAATCAAGTAATTAATATTATAAATGATTCGTCGATAAAAAAAATTCTCCTCTGGAATTCAATGTTTGGCAATAGAAATTTTTATTTTAATTTGGAGAATAATGTGAAAAATTGTCCACAATTGAATGAGAGGAAAAAATGCCTCTTCACATACAATAGAAATTTAATGAGGGAAGAATTATTTGACTCCATATTATTTCACGGTATCAACGATTTAGAATACAATGATTTGCCAATAGAGAGATTGTACTTTCAACATTATATATTCGTGAGTTTGGAAAGTCCGGCAAATAGACAAGTACTTGAATTATTTCCAAAGGACTATTTTAATTTAACAATGACTTATAGTTTTAATAGTGACATTTTTTGGCCCTATTCAACAATTGTGAATAGAACAAGTCAAGTAATTATTGCACCGAGTTTAGCAGTCAACTGGAATACAACGTATGAAGGTATTTTTAATTATTTCCCGGATATTTGTCTAAAAAAAACAGGGTTGCCATACGCTTTTACCTTTTTCAAGTTCTCTTACTTTTCCTGGTTAAAGAAGCTAATTTTTCCAGATTTTTAAAACTATGTTTATTAATAATTAGAAAATGTAATTTTCTAATAAATATTTTTGAATATGATATTCCATTGTAATCTAAAATTTTAACTGAAACATATTTTTGAATCATTATTTATAAGAAAATTCTACAAGAAATCAATTATTTAATTATAAAAAAATTGTTAATTAATTTAATTTTTTAATTTACTAAATAGTAGTGGAATGTTTCTAAAAATTGAATTTTCATAAAGAATTTTATCAAAATTTATTTATTTTATTTTTATTATTAAACATAACTAATATTATTACTATTCTTTATTGTCAAGAGACAAATTTAAAAAAACATTTAACAATAATTTCTTTTTTCGAAGAAATTTGAAGAAAATGATGTATATTAAAAATAATTGAAATTCTGCCGAGAATTTTATTAAAAATGTTTCAGAAAATTATTAAATTTCGAAGAAAAATTTAATTATATATAAAGACAATTTAAAATTTAAATCAGAATTAAAAATTTTTAAAAGAAAATTTTGTAAATTTTCAAACATAATAATTGATATTTTGCGATTTCCTTTAAAAATATTCGAATTGAATATTTAAGTAAAATTAGATTTCAAGAATAAAAATATTTAATTAAAAAACAACAATTTTCCAGGATTTCGATAAAAATTCCCTGACTTCATTGAGAAATTATTTCCAGTTGTAAATAAACAGGATGTAATTATTATTTTTCAATAATTACTATAAATATTCTGATACGTATACTTATTGTATACTTTCATGTTTTTTAATACAGCGACATGATGAAAAAACCCTTTTTTCATATTATTAAAATAATACTCTCTTATATAATTACGAAAATAATATTTGTTTTCTATTATTTAAATAATTTTTCCGTGTATTATTAAAATAGTAATCCAATTTTTTTTTTATTATTATTTAAATAATAAAACATCGTGAATTGTGTATCACATTTTGTAATATGAAGACAATCGACAGTATAGAAGAAAGTAATTTTTTTTTCTCAAAAAAATTCTTTTTCGATTCACCTGTAACAAGAGAAAAAATTGATTATTAATTTTCAATGAATTCAATTAATAAATAGATAAAGAGGATGATGAAATTGTCAAGAAGGCAGTGAGGAGGAAAGTAAGTACGATAGTCTGGTTTCGAAGTAATTGCAACACAAAAAGTGGTCGAGAAAATTATGTTCAAGATTTGGAGAAGTTTATAAAAGTTGATAAAATTGGCAATTGTCAATTCACGGATAAATATTGTTCGAAGAGGCAAAATTGCTTCGCCGATATTGTTGAACCGAATTACTTTTTCTATTTGTCTTTCGAAAATTCTTTCTGTCACGACTACGTTACTGAGAAATTCTTCACGGCACTGCAGTGAGTTTTTTTTTTGTTTACGTATTTGCATTTTTTAATTTTAAGAAAGTTAATATTTAAATAATAATAATAATTACTATAAAATTATTAATTGTATAACAATAATTAACAGTATATTTATTTTTTTAACTTTATTTATTATTTATTTATTATTATTTTTTATTGTTTATTTATTTATTATTATTATTATTATTTATTTATTATTAGTATTTATTTATTATTATTTATTAATATATATAACACTTATTCACGAAAAAAGAAAAAAATTTATTCCTGATTTTATATTCGACCGTTGAGAGAAACATAACCTATAAATTTTGTGCGACTGCGTTAACGTTTAGCTTTAAAAACAAATTTTTAATTTTCCAAATAAAAAAAATTTTTGTTTTACCAAAAATTAATTTTCTTTTTGTTCAGGTACAACGTAGTGCCAATTGTTTATGGTGCAGCGAATTACACAAATTTTGCACCACCGAATTCCTATATAAACGCATTGGACTTTGAATCGCCGAAAGAATTGGCAAATTATTTACTGAATCTAAAGGAGAAGCATTCAGAGTACGTGAAATATTTCCGATGGAAGAAATATTATGAAATTCAAACGTCAAACGATAATGTAATGTGTGATTTATGTCGATTAGTGCACGAAACAAGTAATATAACGAAAATTTATAAAAATATATTTGCCTGGTACAGTAGTGAGAGACAATGTCCAATACAGGAGAAATTAGCTCGACAAATTGAAGCAGGTGGTGAACATTATGTGACGAAAAAGACAATAAATTACAATTTTCGATGAAAAAAAAAAAAGAAATAAAATAGAAGAGGTGAAAAAAAAGAATGTTTACCTATGATAAAGTTCTTTCCTTTATTTTATTCTCTCCTCTTTTTATCATAGTTTCTAAATATTTTTTATAATATAAATTTTTCGTTTTTTCTCTGAAAACTTACATTTATCTGTCCATCCCTGCTATTTCTTACTCCCGGCTTCCACTGTAGAATCACCTTTAAAATACTCTTCCCGCTGTTTCCCGCCAACCCGTCTAACCACCGCAGTTTCGTTCGCTTCTTGACGAAAACAAATCTTCGAAATGTTTACAAAAAACGTCTTTCTAACTTGAATAACTCACAAAAGATTTTTTTTTGCTATTGACACTAATTGGAAAATGACAAATTCGTTGTTAATTTTTCTTTTTTAAATCATTTTGTCGCACCTAACCTCAAAAGAAAGAAAAAAATAACGGAAACAATGGGTAAATTTTTCGAAATAACACGAAAACTGTCGAATCAGGTAAGATCGCGAAGAAGAGTCGTTATCACTGGAATGGGAATTGTCTCTCCTCTTGGTTGTGGAATCGAGACGGCTTGGAAATCATTACTCGCCGGTAAATCCGGTGTTGTGAAACTCGAAGGTCCGGATTACGAGAAACTCCCATGCAGAATTGGTAAGATTACTATTTTTTTTCAACTTAATTCATTTTTCGTTTAATATTCCATTGTTTTTTCCTAGTTGAATCATTATTTTAATTTTTTTTTTATTTGCTAATCTCCAAGTTGTAGCAATTTTTATTTTCTGACGAATTTTTTCGTTTATTCTCTCTAATTCCCTTACTAATTCAACTATCCCCGAATGAGAAATCTGTGGATTTTTGGAAACTTTCGAGTGACATTAAAGAATCATCGTTTATCTGATTAAATTAGTATTTTTTTTTCTAAGAAAGAAATTTTTCGAAAAACTAATCAACATAACCTCACTTTTTTTTCAGGTGCCATTGTGCCAAAGGGTGATGCGCCCGGTGAATTAAATTTAGAGGCGAAATTCACAAAAAGTGAACTGCGAACAATGTGCAGAGCTACGGCATACGCATTAATTGCAGCCGAAGAGGCATTAATTGATGCAAATTGGCGACCTGACAATGAAAACGATCGACAAGATACGGGCGTTGCCGTTGGTGTTGGAATGATTGATCTCGTTGATGTTTGCACAACGTATGAGACATTGAAAAAAAGTTACAGCAAAGTTAGTCCATATTTTGTGCCAAGAATATTGCCAAACATGGCAGCTGGTCAAATTAGCATAAAATATGGATTTCGTGGACCAAATCATTGCGTTTCAACCGCATGTGCAACTGGTGCTCATTCCATTGGTAAATGAGATATATTTTATTTTATTCCTTTTGCTATCTATCGATTTTTTTTATTGATAGAAAACAAATGGAATATTAGAAATAGAATTTATTTATTTTGTCCCAGGAGAACCATGAGAACAACAATTGATTTACAACAAATACAATATATATGTATATAATACAAACAGAAGAGAATTATAGAAAATATTAAAACAAAAGAATCACAGTTACAGAACAAAAACAGAACTGTTAATATCTTTAATATAAATTTTAGATATTTGGAATCATGAAATATCGCAGATTCTTAATTTTTTAATTATAAACTTCAATTAGTTAAATTAAACAAATTTCAAGTCATAAATATGGTAAAAACCATATCCTTGAATTACACTGGTTGACAGTGAAATTGCCAATCGAACAAACCATTACTTTTACCACTAGTAAAATTTTCTAAAATCGCTGATTTCGAATACAATTTTTAAAATTTCCAACTATCTGAATCACTTGAAATTACTCTGAATTATCTTGAATTACTTTGAATTATCATTTTACCTTTAAACTTTTTTAAAAATATTTTAATTACTTTAAATTAATTTGTATTACTCTAAATTCTGTAGAATCACTGTAAATTGCCTTCGATTACTCTAAATAATTTAGAATTTCTCTAAAATTATCTTGAATTACTTTAAATTATTATTTTACCTTTGAACTTTTTAAAACATTTTTTAATTACTTTAAATTAACTTGTATTACTTTAAATTGCTTTTTTTTAATTGCCTTACTCTAAATAATTTAGAATTTCCCTGAAATTATCTTGAATTACTTTAAATTATTATTTTACCTTTGAACTTTTTTAAACATTTTTTAATTACTTTAAATTAACTTGTATTACTTTAAATTGCTTTTTTTTAATTGCCTTACTCTAAATAATTTAGAATTTCCCTGAAATTATCTTGTATTACTTTAAATTATTTTTTTAACTTTAATTTATCTTCTAAAATTTTAATAGCTTTGAATTAATTCGCGTCCCTACTAAAAAAGAAACACGAGACATTCTGATTATTCTTCATATTTTTTGACGCTTTTTCCTGACTCTGATGATTTGCCATTTTTCTGATTATTTCTGCTAGAATTTTAAAGCATGGATTCGAACTTCTCCAGGCTGATCATACTTAAAGGGTATCTTTCAATATCTTTAAAATAAATTTTAGATATTTGGTATCATGAAATATCGCAGATTCTTAATTTTTTAATTATAAACTTCAATTAGTTAAATTAAACAAATTTCATGTCATAAATATGGTTAAAACCATAAATGATCCCTTTCTGACCGCTCGTGTCAACTCAGCAACAATGAGTAATTCAATAAGCAATCTTTCTTTCACAATAGATTTCTTTACATCAAGAATTCTATAACTCAAAACTTCTGCATTTTAATTAATATTCAATTTTGTAGTTTTTTTTTAAAAGTCACCCCACTACTTCCAGGTGACGCTTTTCGATTCGTGCGCGGTGGCGAGACAAACGTGATGCTCTGCGGTGGTGCCGAATCGTGTATCTCACCATTAGCAATTGCAGCATTCTGCCGTCTCCGTGCCTTGAGTACATCGCGCAATGATTTTCCGCACGAGGCATCAAGACCCTTTGATCGTTCGCGTGACGGTTTCGTCATGGGCGAAGGTTCATCGATTCTCATCATTGAGGACCTGAATCACGCTCTCCAAAGAAATGCCAAAATTTACGCTGAAATTTTGGGTTATGGTTTGTCAGGTGATGCGGCACATTTGACAGCGCCAAGAGAGGATGGCAGTGGTGCATTATTGGCAATGGATAGGGCACTGAAAGACGCCGGTTGTGAGAAGACAGATGTGACATTTGTCAATGCACACGCCACATCGACGCCACTAGGCGATGCAATTGAATTGCGCGCTATTGAAGCACTATTTGGCGAGCACACGTCCAATGTCTTTGTCTCGAGTACAAAAGGTGCGCACGGTCATTTATTGGGTGCCGCGGGCAATTTAGAGGCTGCATTTACAATTTTAGCGATAAAAGAGGGAATTCTACCGCCTACGATAAATTTACACGATTTAGACGCTGAGGGTTCGTCATTGAATTTTGTGCCCAACGTTCCTAAGAAGTGGCCAATCGGCGAGAGGAAATTGGCTTTAAAAAATGCCTTTGGCTTCGGAGGTACAAACGCCTGTCTCTGTTTGGCAGAATATCGCGAATGATATTTTTTACTTTATGTCCGATAAGAAGTAAATTTTTGCCTTAAAGAAGAAACAGATTTTATACGCTACTGTATATATTGTAAAATAGAGAAAAAAAATGTTACAATTTGAAAATATGTTTGTGTACCGCATGTTATATTGTAAATAAAAAACTAGAATATTTTTGTTAAAATTAGCCTTTGTAAAAGAGGATTAACCTCGAGAACCCAGGTAATATTCTCTCTTCATCGCATAGAAGATTATAGATAAAAGTATAAAACTTAAAGCGTTACTCAGACGGAGGACTAAATGCGCATGCGCAGAAACGACAAATACTGATAAGTCGTTCCTGCGCATGCGTTGAGAGACAAAGACAAACGAGGGGACGTTAGAACACTGACGCTTTCATTCTAAATATCTTATTTACATTTTCATGTTCTAAGCACTCTGAATACAGCAAATACTGGTCTTAATTTACACTTTTGTGAAAAAATAGGAGAAAAGGGGAATTTAAAGAAAAATCGTAATTCATTTTTGTTCATTTTACTATGTATATAATATATAATATTTATATTTATATATATATATAAAACATACGTACGACAATAAAGGAAAGACAGTACAAATACGTAATTTTTTTTCTCACAATGTACGTAAAAAATGTAAGAAATCCATTTATTTGAAGAAGAAAAAATCGACGGAAAAAAAAATTAATCAAACTCACGGGGTAAAAGTAACACAAAAGAATGTATACTGGGGCAATAAAAGCATTTCAAAAAAGTGATAAAAAAGAACCTATAAATACAGGATAAAAAAAAATTGTAAAATACTTTTTTCCGTCACAATCTTATCAAGTGTTAAAAAATCATTTTTTAATTAATAAAAAAAAAAAATTTGTACGCATAATTTTTTTTTGTCTTTTTTTTTTAGTTTTGTTCAATAAAAAAGTGAAAATTGTAAAAAAAGAGAAGAAGAAAAAAAATACAAAGAAATAATTGCTCAAGAATCAATTCAAAAAAACGAAAAGATACTTTACACTGGAATGCAACATTTATTATTACTTTTTTTTATATTAAATTTTCTTTCTGTTTTTCAATAAAATGACTATTTTGTTTGTTTTTATTACAACGATGATATTTTTTTTCAATATGCGTGATTAATCGTGCATTTTTTTTCAATTATTATTATTAAATTCTCTTATATAGCACAAATTCTTCAAAAAAAGTAACTTTAAAAAAATAAAAAAAAAAATGTATGTATAGAATTAAAAAAAAACTAAATTTAAAAAAATACGAAAAAAACAAAACTAAAATAATTAAAAAAAAAGTTAGCTGCTTTGCGTTACTTTTTTCTCTTGTAAATAATAATTAAAAAAAAAGAAAACAATCAATGAGGAATGAAAGGTTTACGATGATTGCACAGCATTTCAAAACTATTTTTCAGTTTCTCACGAAGCTCCTGTCTCTTTTCGAGAATTTGCGATATTTTCGACTGGAATTCCATTACATCCTCCATTGGTATGTAACTCTCGGTGCCCTCGTCCTCTGAATTCGAGTCCTTTATTTTTTTTTTTTGAGTGAAATAAACAGAAGAGAATGGACGTTAATTTTTTTTTCTATTTATGTTGGAAAAAAATTGGAATTTGTGGGTTTCTTTTTAGATGAGTTAGGAAAGAAAGGATTTGATATGAGAAAGAGAAGGATAGAAGATTAGGGGAACGCTTTGCACATGCGCAGAATAGTTCTGGGCATGCGCAATAGCTTTGTGTGTACTTTAAACATGCGCAGAAGAGTTCTACGCCATCTCGACATGCGCAGAAGAGTTCTGCACGTTCTAGACATGCGCAGAAGAGTTTTACAGCTTCTAGACATGCGCAGAAGAGTTGTACACCTTCCAGGCATGCGCAGAAGAGTTCTACACCATCTAGACATGCGCAGAACAATTCTACACCTTCCAGACATGCGCAATACATTGTTTTATACTTTAAACATGCGCAGAACCGTTATTTATACTTTAAAATGTAGAAAATACTCTTTAAATTCTTAATGCAACGGTAAAATCATAGAATTACTTTCGAAAAATTGAAAGAAATAAACCAAGTTTGACAATAAAGATAATTTTAAAAGACAAAGCAAGTGGAAATATAAGAACAATTTGCTTACCTCCAACATTTGCATGAGTGTCGGTCCCTCGCATCGATGAACTCGCAATGAATTCGAATGAACATTGCTGCTCGACAATAATTTCTCGGTTAAACGATTGCCACAATTTTCATCGTGATTACAAAGTGCATCGATGCAGGCAACATCGGAGCCCTCCGGTGTACATGAAAATGAGCCGCTGCTCACGTAATTTTCCGATGAATAACCACGATCACGCGATGAATGTTCACTTGATGAACGACAATTTCTATCAGTCATTTTTGCAATAATATGCTCCTTCATTTCGGTCCACATATTATTTGGCCGATCCAACCACACGTTGGTTAAATCGTCAACTGAATTTTCGGGTAAATTCCATTGATTTACTTCTACGACTCCTTCTTCATCTTCGTCCTCCTCCTCTTCTTCTTCTCTTTCTTCCTCTTCTTCTTCTTCTTCTCTCTCTTCTTCTTCTTCTACCCTTTCTTCTCGTTCAACTATCACTTTTACCTTATCTTCCGTAACATTAACACTTTCCTCCTGCTCAATTTGTACTCGTAATTTTTTATCCTTATCATTACTAATAAGCGTGGAATTTAATTTTAATTCTTTTTTGTCGTTAACTATTTTCATTGACGATGATGTTGTTGATGATGATTCATTATTTGTTTTTCTTGCCTCTGACTTGTTCTTTTTCATTTTATTAGCGGACGTCTTTTTTTTCGTTGCGTCCTTCTCGTGTTTTTTATTGGAAACATTGTTATTGTTACTACTACTATTATTATTATTATTATTACTATTAGCTAGGGATTTTTTTGGATTCGAGTTTTGTGTCTTTTCGGTGCTTGACTTTTTTAGGCAATCGGGACATTTACAGGTTGGTGGTCCTTTATTTTTTGGATCCAGAACTTGTAACTGCAACAAGAAAAGATAACAATTTTTTTCAAAAAAAAAAACAATTATAATTTTTTGGTAAAGAGATTTTGGGTTTTGAAAAATACCTTGTTCCTGTCCATACTCTGTGTTACGGGTTTTAAATCTGAGCAAGTGCAGGTTTCTTTACTTGAGCGTTCACTTGAGCACTGAAAATAGAAATTTTTTTTAAAATTCTTTTTCGATCTTTTTTTTGACTTTAGGGAATAAAATTTCTGTTTTTTTGGTATTTTACTGAATGAAAATACGTACTTCGCATGTATTTTCCTTTTCCTCGGCTTCAAAGCGGCGCTCCTTCTTTTTTTTTCGTTTCAGCCTTAATTTTTCCTGTCTTTGTTGCTTCGCTATTTCCTTTCTCGTTAATTCCTCGTAGAGAAGTTCAAGTTTTGTTACTCCCTGCTTGGCCTCGACAGCCATCTGTTTAATGAAATTAATAAATAAATATTTGACAAAGAAATTTTTTTTTTCTAAATAAGTAATGTTTCAGATCGAAATTAAGAATTAGTTTCTAAATAAAGCAATAAATACCTCGAAATTTCTGGAAAGCGCTTCAACGGCAACAGCAGCGAGAACTTTGCAAATAGTCTCAGCTTCCTTGAGGCGTCGATAGATTTTTAGTAATCTTTCCGCTACGCAAATTCCTAAACATGTAACAACTTCCTCTTGAGCTATTTCCAAAGTCTTCGCATGACGTTCCCTGTAATAATTCGAAAATTATAAATAAACAATATTAGAATTTATTGAGATTATTGAATATTATTATTGAATATTATTATTTGTTGTAAATAATGAAATGGAAAAATTATAAGTACAAAAATGGAAAGAAAAATGAAAGAAGAATTTATTTATGAAAATAATTGAATTCCTTCGAAGCATTTTCTTTTTTTTGTTGTATTTTTTCTCGCACCTTCCGATAATTTCTGGCTGAGCTCGGCCAATTATTGTGTGAATATATTCGGTATTTATTGGCAAGTGAACGTGACTTTCGGCAGTGCAACGTTTTATTCCCGCGTATAATGTGGGAACGAATCCTTTTTCCTTGGATGGATCCGCGTCCGTCATCAATAGGGACGAGGCTAGTAAAACTTTTGTACGACATTCCGAACAAAATCTGCAAAAACAGGACAAAAAATAGTTTAGAAAAATTGTTTAGTTTCTTTTAAATTCAAAATTCAAAATTCAAAATTCAAAATTCTTAATTCAAAAATTTAAATTATTATTATTAATATTAGTTAAATCAATATGTTATTTAGAATAATAAAATACCTGTGTTTCCTGAGGTAAGTTTCGAGAGTCGCGTCCAAACGTTCGCTCTCGATTAGAGTGATTTCCTGACGACACGGTTGTTTCATGCATTCCCAGACCTCTCTACATGCATTAGGAGGTGGCCTCATTCGTTGCACTTCCAATGTGTGTAACGCGCATCTGTGCGATTTTTTGCTCCTCGTTTGTTTTTCCACAAATGAACTCAAACGAGCGCTAATTGGAAAGCAAAAGAAGGACAAAAATTACAATTTATATTCAAAAATCACTATGAATTAAGAAAATTAAAATCTAAATTCAAATTAAACTAAAATGGGAATCTAAATTAAAAACAAAATTAAACTCAATTAAAATTTTGAACTAAATGGAAATTAAAAGTAAATAAAAATTTTTAATTTTAAAACTAAATGAAAATTAAAATTAAATTTGTAAAATTAATAACTAAATTCAAATTAAACTAAAATTAAATCTAAATGGAAATTAAAACTAAATGAAAATTAAAAACTAAATTCAAATTATAGACTAAAATTCAAACTCAATTAAAATTCAAACTAAATGGAAATTAAAACTAAATGAAAATTAAAACAAAATAAAAATTAAAAATAAATTTATAAAATTAATAACTAAATTCAAAATAAACTAAAATTAAATGTAAATTTAAATTCAAACTCAATTAAAATTCAAACCAAATGGAAATTAAAACTAACTTCAAATTAAAAACTAAATTCAAATTAAAATTCAAACTAAGTGAAAATTAAAACTAAATTCAAATTAGACTAAAATTCAATCTCCATTAAAATTCAAACTAAATTCAAATTAAAACTAAATTTATAAAATTTAAAACTAAACTCAAATTAGACTAAAATTCAAACTCAATTGAAATTGAAACTAAATTCAAATTAGACTAAACTTCAAACTCAATTAAAATTCAAACTAAGTGAAAATTAAAACTAAATGAAAATTAAAACAAAATAAAAATTAAAAATAAATTTATAAAATTAATAACTAAATTCAAATTAAACTAAAATTAAATCTAAATTTAAATTCAAACTCAATTAAAATTCAAACTAAATGGAAATTAAAACTAAATTCAAATTAAACTCAAATTAAAATTCAAACTAAATTCAAATTAAAACTAAACTCAAATTAGACTAAAATTCAAACTAAATTAAAATTGAAACTAAATGAAAATTAAAACTAAATTTATAAAATTAAAAATTAAACTCAAATTAGACTAAAATTTAAACTCAATTAAAATTGAAACTAAATTCAAATTCAAATTCAAACTAAATGGAAATTAAAACTAAATTCAAATTAAAAACTAAATTCAAATTAAACTCAAATTAAAATTCAAACTAAATGAAAATTAAAACTAAATTTATAAAATTAAAAACTAAACTCAAATTAGACTAAAATTCAAACTCAATTAAAATTGAAACTAAATTCAAATTAAAATTCAAACTAAATGGAAATTAAATAACTAAATGGAACTTAAAAGCAAAATTACTTAAACGAAAATTAAAAGTAAGGAAATTGAAACTAAATTAAAATCGCAACTAAACTAAAATTAAAACCAAAAAAAAACTTAAATTTAAAGAAAAAATTCCCACAACAAAAAAAATTAGAAAAAAAGAAAAAAAATATTCAATTTTCTTGCAAAAAAAAAAAAAATAAATAAAAAAAGAAGAAAACATTTTAATATTATTGCTCTCACCTGTGTTTGTGTAAAATTGTGCAAAGCATTTGTGGCGATTCGAGAACTTCATCTTTTAAGGTTAATATATATTCTGTCGTGAACATTAATGGATCTAAAACCGGATGTCCTGCTTCCAAGAGATCGAAGAACAATCTTTCCGCACTGCAATTTAGAAAAAAGAAATTTCACTCCAAAACCATTTTAATTATTAATTATTCATGTGGATGAAAAAAAATGGCTCAACAAAAGAATATATTTTGACTTTGCAAATTAATAATAAAAATATAAATAATTGAATTTTTGCAAACAAATTTTTTTTCAATTAAAAAAAAAAATAATTGTATTGTTTCAATTATTATTTTATTTTTGAAAATAATTGAATTTTTGTGAAGAATTATATTAAATTTGTGCGTTAAAATTAATTTCAATTCTTTCGAGAAATTTTATTAGAAGAAAATTGAAATTAATTGAATTTCACAAGAATTTATTTTTTTTTTATTTTCGAAAAGAATTAAATAATCAAAGAACAATTTTATTTTCGAATTATTTAATTAAAAAAATAATGACAATAATTAAGAGTCTGTTTAGTGTTTTATTAAATTTTTCCCAAAAAAAAATTGAATTCCTGAGAAAAATTTTTAGCATTTACGAAAATAAACTGAATTATTGCGGAAAAAAAAGAATTGAAAACAAATTTTTCATTTAAAAATTTTGAAATAATTTAATTTCCAAAAAAAAATTTATTATTTCACAGAAATAATTGAATTTTTCTCATGAAAATTGTTTTTTTTTTTTTTTTTTTTTTTAAATAATTGAATTTTTCTCGTGAATATTGTTTATTTTTTTTTTAAATAATTGAATTTTGCAAATAGAATTTTTTTTTGAAAATCACTCGAAAAAAATTGAGTTTTCAGGAATAATTTTGTTATTTATCGAGAAATAATTGAATTACTTTTTTGTAAATAATTGAATTCTTTTTGAATTTGAATTTTTTTTTTGAATTTTTTTTTGAATTTTGTTTCAAATTAAAAAAAAGAAAAATTGAATTATTTCAGCAAAAAAAAAAAAAAATTGAATTCAAATTGAAGTTAAAATAATTGATTTCTTTGGAATAATTTTTTTATGATTTTTTTATATTCAAATAATTGAATTTTTATGAAGAAAGAAAAAAAGTAAATAAAATTAAAAGAAAAAATAATAAAAAGAAAAAATTAAATAAAAAGAAGAATAAATAATAAAAAGAAAAGATCAAATAAAATTAAAAGAAGAAAAAATAATAAAATTAAAAAGTTAAAAAAAAAGAAAGAATTAAATAATAAACAGAAAAAATTAAATAAAAAGAAGAAAAAATTAAATGAAAAAATGAAAAAATTAAATAAATGAAGAAAAAAAAAGAAAAACAATTAAATAAAAAGAAATGAAAAGAAATAAAAAGGAAAAAAAAGAAAAAGATAGGAAAAAATAAAGAATTAAAACTAGAAAAACAAAAACATAAAAATACTGATTAAAGTACAATAATAATAATAATAATAATAATAACAACAACAAAATACAAAACAAATAAAAAAAACAGCGAAAAAAGGTTAGAAAAAAAATAAACGAATTACTTTAATAACAATGTGGAAAAAATTTAAATAATCGGAATAACAATCGAATATACCTAATAAAAAAAAAGAACAACAAAATAATGTACAAATCACCTTTTTCTGCAACCAACGCAAGGAATTGTTTGTCCCAGAATTGACAAGAAATCCTTACACGTCACCTCAAATGAAGATTTTAATTCCTCTTTCGTGAGTGTATTTAATTTTCTCGTAAAATCCTCGAGTTCCTTGCCACGTACAAGTGGACTATCACAAATTGCTCCCAAACCATTAGCATCCATAATTAACTGCAAAAAAAAAAATCGCCCGAAAAAAATTATCCTCTAAATAGATATATTTTCGCCGCAAAAAAAAGGCGTCATCGAAAACATCGAAAATCAATTTTTTTTCTCTCTATTTACTTCCATTCTAATTTCAACTTCTAAAAATTTATCCATTTTCCATTTATTTCCCCCCCAAAAAAAACTTTAATACTAAACTATAATAATAGAACGAAATTAATAAAATTAAAAATTTAGAAATTAATAAAAATTTTTAGGTTAGGTTCACAAAACGCACGAACATTGACGCATAATTACGTAATTATTAAAGTATAATATTAATTATAAAGCAAAAAATAGTTGGGTTTAAATTTTCCCCTCTCTGTTCTAAAAAAAAAAACAAAAAACGACTTCTCTCTTTTCCATTTTTTTCCCCAGGAAAATATAATTTTCTGTGTTTTTTTTTTACCGTTAAATTTTCATCGATATCCAATGGCATTTGACGTCGTTTCAATTCAGTTGGACTATCACCATGCCAAATATCCACTAATTTTGCCATTTCACGACACTTTATTACACTTCTTTCTTTTTTTTTTATTTCGAAAATTTCTATCACTATTTCGCGCACTGATTTTTTTTTCTATTGTTGAAGAAAAACTGGAGATTTCAACTTTCAGTCCCTTAATAGATATATACAATGAAAATTAAGCCGCAATTCGACGAAGATTTGGGGGGGGGGAGTATTTTTTTCCTTAAAAGAAACTAAATAATATATATATATATATTTTTTTTTTTTTTTAAACAAAGAAACACTATTTTTCTTTTCTCTATTTTTCGAAAATGAGAAAAATGAATATAATGTCACACAAGTCTGCCATTTGCAACAAACAAGAAATTTATTCTCGAGTTGTGTTCTTTTCCGTTCTTTCACTTCCGCCCCGATGGAAATAATTCCCCTCTACCCACCCCTTCTCTCTAGAGTCCGACGTTGAAACCCTGTTTCTTGCCCCACCTACTTTTTTTTCTATCAAACAAGGTTTTCCACGCAAGATTTTTCTTTTATTTTCCTCAAGGGATTTTTTTTTTAAATTCGTTTAGTTTTTTTTTGTAATTTTCGTTCAGACGGTGGGTTTTTTTTTTAAACGAACGTAAATTTTTTGTTTTAATTTCGGTTGTTGGTTGTTGTTGGAAATTCGGCACGTGGCAATAAACATAGAGCTCTAACTTATCGACAAGAGAATAATAGTGTTTTTATGCACGTGGTTTTTTAACGAAAAAAAGTGCAATTTTTGTTTTTTTTAGGTTATATAATCCTTTTTTCGAATAGAAGCTTAGTTGTATAAGAACAAGAGTGAAAATCTCGCCGAAATGTAAGAATTGTAAATATTCAAACTTATTTTCAAATGCGCCGGACATTTACCGCTGCGACTTGACATTTTTGACGTTTAACATAACCTCAAAAGAAAAAAATTTCTTTTTTTCTTTATATTTTCTCGCTGAGTTATATTAATTAAAGTTTGACGCACTAGTTTATTAAAATTTAACCTTTTTCTTTCTTTCTTTTTCTCTAAAAATATAAAGAATAATCAAAATGAATTTTTAATTAAATACAAGATTTGAATTTAAAAAAAAATCCAATACCACAAATATGTTTACTCGTTTTTTATGGATTCTACCAATTGTTGTCGGTGTTTATATTGTGCTTTCAAGTGATTGTTTAGTGTCAATTGAAAAGTATTTAACAAAGTGCCTCGACGATTTTACACAGTTGATTAATGAGGATAATTATCAAGAGCAATTAAAAGAGAATAGCGATGGAATAGGGGAAAATATTCATGTTGACATTAATAGTGAAGAGAGAATTTGGACTCGCGAGGAATTGGAGAAGTATAATAATTTAGAAAATGGATTGTATTTGGCAATTTTGGGTAATGTTTTCGACGTCACGAAAGGAGTGAAACATTATGGACCCGGCGAAACTTATCATTTATTTACTGGTAATGTTTTATCTTCATTTCAACTTTAATTTATAACTGAGAAAAATAATTTTACTAATATTAATTTTTTAATATTCTTCATTTGGCATTATTTATTCCTCAAAGAATTCAATGATTTAATTTCAATTTAATTTTAATTGTATTTGTAGTTATTTTCAATACTATTTCCATTTATTTTCAATTTAGTTACAAATATTTAATTTTAGTTTCTATTTCTATTTATTTTCAATTTAGTTTCAAATTTTTAATTTTAGTTTCTATTTCTATTTATTTTAAATTTTAGTTTCAAATTTTTAATTTTAGTTTCTATTTCTATTTATTTTAAATTTTAGTTTCAAATTTTTAATTTTAGTTTCTATTTCTATTTATTTTAAATTTTAGTTTAAAATATTAATTTTTAGTTATTTTTAATTAGTTTCAAATTTAAAATTTTAGTTTCTATTTCTATTTATTTTAAATTTTAGTTTAAAATATTAATTTTTAGTTTCTATTTCTATTTATTTTAAATTTAGTTTCAATTTTATTTCTATTTATTATTCAATTTAGTTTCAAATATTAATTTTAATTAGTTTCAATTCTATTTCTATTTATTTTCAAATTTTAATTTTTAGTTTCTATTTCTATTTATTCTCAATTTAGTTTCAATTCGATTTCTATTGACTTTCAAATTTTAATTTTTAATTTCTATTTTTATTTATTTGCAATTTAGTTTCAAATTTTAAATTTTAGTTTCTATTTCTATTACTTTTCAATTTAGTTTCAAATATTAATTTTAAGTTCTTTTTAATTAGTTTCAAATTTTTAATTTTAATATCTATTTCTATTTTTTTTTTTTAATTTTAAGGGAATTTGGACCATTATGACGTCACAATTTTAAATCTAATGCTTAGAATACATTGTGACGTCATAATGGTTCAAATGCCCTTAAGTTTCTATTTCTATTTATTTTCTATTCATTTTTAAATTTAAATTTTTGTTTTTTAAAATCTTTTTTATTATATTAAACATTAAATTCTTATTAACAAAATTCTTTTCAAACGTTAAATTTCTTTCAAAAATTATATTACAAAATTTTTTCGAAAACAATTTAATTGTAAATCTTTTGCAAATTTAATATTTTGTGAATTTAAATTTTTCTTTCACTGTTAATAACAGAAAAAAAAATTTTCTTTTTCAGGCCGCGATGGTTCATTAGCTTTTATAACTGGAGATTTTTCCGAAAATGGAATGAATGACGATATTTCGACTTTAACGCCGCAACAAATAAAAGCTCTCAATTCGTGGGTCGATTTTTACAAAAAATCTTATTCCTACAAAGGTGGAAATAATTTTTACTGAAAATTTTCAAAATAATTGAATTTTACCGAAGAATTTTCAATATTATTTTCAATAATATTGTTTTTTCAGAGGATTTCATCTACAATTTTAATTGATTTTCTTTTTCTTTAAGAAAATTTCAATTATTTTACAAAAAAAAAACTTGTAAATATTCTCCGAGAAAATTCAATTAATTAAAAAAAAAATAATAATAATAATTGAATTTTTCCGAATGATTATTATAATTAAATACAATCAATAATTTAGTTATTAATTTAATAAAATTTTTACTATTTTTTTCTAAAAATTCAATTTTTATTTATGGATTTTTTTTTCAACAGGAAAATTGGTGGGAAACTTTTACAATTCCGATGGAAGTCCAGCCGCTGGTTTTCACTATCTCGAGGCGAAATTGAAGCAAGTCGAGGAAAATGAATCGGCGGAAGCTGAGAAAAATCGTATTTTTCCCCCTTGTAATGTTGAATGGAAAGCGGAAACTGGATCTCGTGTTTGGTGCACAACTTCCAGGTGTTCAATTTATTATTAATTTTTTTTGTTTTTTCAAACTTTTCGCTTTTTCGAGAGTTTTCAATTCGGAAAATCGCAGCGATTTTTCTATTTTTTTCGGTTGTACTCTGGAATTTTCCATTTTTTTTTTAAATTTTGTCTTCGATTTTATAATTTCAAAAAGAAAAAAGAAAAAGAAAAATGGAAAATACTGGAAAAAAATTGTTTTAAAAAAGAAAATAGAAAATACTGGGAAAAAAATTGTTTTAAAGAAGAAAATTTGCTGATTTCTAAATAAAATGAATTTTAATTTAATTTATTTTGTTTTAAAGAAGAAAATTTGCTGATTTCTAAGTAAAATAAATTTTTATTTAATTTATTTTGTTTTAAAGAAGAAATTTTGCTAATTTCTAAATAAAATGAATTGTAATTAAATTTATTTTGTTTTAAAGAAGAAATTTTGCTAATTTCTAAGTAAAATAAATTTTAATTTAATTTATTTTGTTTTAACGAAGGAAATTTGCTAATTTCTAGGTAAAATAAATTTTAATTTCATTTCATTTCTTTTTCTTTTGCTGTTAAGATAATTAAATAATAAGAAAATTTGCTTCGATTTCCAGTGGGGGAATTCATCGCGACTGGATTGGAGTGCCAAGAATGTATTTTGAAAATCCATCATCGAAACAACACCGTTGTGCCTGCGTGAATCTCAAGAGTCGCGAATATCGCGAGAATAATGCAAATTTTCGCGAATTCATCGAATGCCCTCGAGATTCCAGTTCCTGTCGAATAATTCTTGAAAATTGATTAATTTTATTTTCTCAAAAGCATAAATAGAGAAAAAAACGAAAAACAAACTTTGCCGTCCATATAGATTTAATAAAAAAAGAAGAAAAAGTGAAAGAAAAATTTATAAAGAAAATAATATATTGCAAAATAGAAAAAATAGAGATAAAGGAGAAGAAGAAAAGGAATTTTCTTCTTCTTTTTTTTTAAACAAAAAGAGAGAAAATAGGACTAAAAATGGAAAAAATATAAAAAAAAAGAATATTGAAATTTTATTAAATTTGTAAATTTTATTTATAAGAGAAATAAATTCTATATATAAAAAAATCCAAGACTTTCTCAATTTTTTATTATGAGAATGTAAAAAAAAGTATAAGACATCTAACTTTTAAATTCCTAATTAAAAGAAATTAAATTGAATGCAAAAAAAATTTTTTGTGAAAAAGTGTGAAAAGAAAAATTCAGTGTTTTTTTTTAAAAAATTAATAAAAAGTTTTTTTATTTTACATATTGCAAGACGTAGTTTTTTTCTCGCTCTCTACACACACACGCGCTCATCTTTTGCCCGCAAAAATTTAAAAAAAAAAACCTCGTTTCTCGTCACGAAATACTTTTCTTCTTATAAATAATTATTTACGAGTGAGATTTTCGAAAAAAAATATATCTAAAAATCACATTTTACTCTCGTTAACAAAAAAAAAAAAACGACGACGACGACGAAAAATGGAAAATGACGACAGGAAAAAATTATCAAAAATGAAAAATAGACAAAAGGGAAAAAGTTAAAAAAAGAAAACCAATAAAAAGGGGAAAATAGAGAAACAGGAAAAACAAAAAAAAGAAAAATAGAGAAAAAGAAAAAAGGGAACAATTGAGAAACAAAAAATGGAGAAAAGGGAAAAAGTAGAAAAACAAAAAAACAAAAAAAGGGAGAAACTGAAAAACAGGAAAAATAAACGAAATATAAAAAAATTAAAATAAAAGTAAACTTGTTAAAATAAAATTAATTGACAAATAAAAAAAGTAACTATTCGTTATTGTGCTCGGTGTCCATCGATGAATTCGAATGATGAATCGACTCTAATCGCTTGAGTACATCCTTTAATTCCATTCGTCTTGGCTTCGACAATTTTGAGCCGAATACTTTTTTTATTTTCAAACGACGCTTCTTTTGCTTATTACTGTCGTTTGGCTTCCTTTGGAAATTTATCATTCGCTTAAAACGCTTTGTACTCATTTGCGGCTGTTCATTTGCATCAATCGCAATGTGCTCGTCCTCCTCGTAAATTGTCTCCAATGTGTGCGGCGATTCCTTCACCGATTTATTCAAATACAATCGACGAGCGTCGTCTTCATTCTCCATTTCGCTGAATGTCCGTTTCACTGGCTTCAATTTCACTCTAAATAGAAAAAGAAATTCCGTTCGTTTTAATTTTTTTATTTATTTATTAAATCGAATTCAATTTTTTTTAAAAAGAGAAATTTTTTTTCTCTTTTTTGCATTAATTAAATTCTATTTTTCTGAATTAAATTTCAATAAATTAAATTCAATTTTTTTCAATTAATTAAATTTAATTTTTCTTCAATTCAATTGTTTTCAATAAATTAAATTCAATTTTTATTCCAAATTAAATTTTTTCATTGAATTGAATTTCAATTTTCATTCCAAATTCAATTTTTTCAATGAATTAAATTTAATTGTTTTCATTAAATTGAATTGAATTTTTTTTCCAAATTTAATTTATTCAATTAATTTATTAATTAAAGTCAATTTTTTCCAAATTCAATTTTTTTCTATTAATTAAAGTCAATTTTTTTCGATTAATTAAATTCAATTTTTTTCAATAAATTAAATTCAATTTTTCTCAAATTCAATTTTTTTCAATGAATTAAATTAAATTTTTTCCAAATTCAATTTTTTTTTAAATTAATTAAATTCAATTATTTTCATCGAATTGAATGCAATTTTTATTCCAAATTAAATTTTTTCAATTAATGAAAGTCAATTTTTTTGAAATTAAATTTTTTTCGATTAATTAAATTGCATTTTTTCAAATTCAATTTTTTTCAATGAATTAAATTCAATTATTCTTCAATTTAATTTTTTTCATTGAATTGAATTGAATTTTTATTCCAAATTCAATTTTTTCAATGAATTAAATTTAATTTTTTTTATTAAATTGAATTCAATTTTCATTCCAAATTCAATTTTTTCAATGAATTAAATTTAATTGTTTTCATTAAATTGAATTTAATTTTTTTTCCAAATTTAATTTATTTAATTAATTTATTAATTAAATTCAATTTTTTTTCAATGAATTAAATTAAATTTTTTCCAAATTCAATTTTTTTAATGAATTAAATACAATTATTTTCATCGAATTGAATGCAATTTTTATTCCAAATTAAATTTTTTCAATTAATTGAAGTCAATTTTTTTCATATTAAATTTTTTTCTATTAATTAAATTCCATTTCTTTTAAATTAAATTTTTTTCAATGAATTAAATTCAATTTTTTTAAATTAAATTCAATTTTCATTTCCAAATTAAATTTTTTCATTGAATTAAATTTAATTTTTTTCATTGAATTTAATTTTTTTTCTAAATTCAATTTTTTCAATTAATTAAAGTGAATTTTATCCAATTTCAATTTTTGTCAATGAATTAAATTAAATTTTTTTATTTAATTAAATTCAATTTTTTTTCAATTTATCGAAATAATTATTTGACCATTTATTTAATTAAATAATCAGTAAAATATTTCCTTTCTTTTCCTTTCCTTTTAAATTTAAATTTAGTTTAGATATTTTTAGAAATAGAAAAATATATTTTTTTAAAATGATACATTTACGGAAATTTGTGTTTAAAATTTTCTTTTTTTTAGAATTTTGTTGAGAAAAAAAAATTCACCTTCGTTTTTCACATGCTGGTCGGATTCGTCTTCGAAGAACTCGTTTTGTTTCTTGAATTGTCGTTGTAAATGTGAGCATTTCTAATTCCGCCACAACTTCCGGAATTTTGTCATCCTCTTGTTGACTTCTTGAAAGGAAGAAAAAAAAAGGATTTACTTTACAATTTATTTACTTTAATAAAAAATATTATTTAAAAAAAAAAATTATTATCAAGAAAGCGAATTAATATTTTTTTTCCAAATTTTAAAATTCATTTAAGAAAAAAAAAGAAAAGAAGATCAAAATTTTAATAATAGTTTTACAAGTAGAAAATTTTTATAATTTTAGAATGAAAAAAAAATTTTGGTAGTTATTTTATTAATAGAAAATAGAAATGAATAAATAAACATAGAAATAAATAAATAAAAATAGAAAGAAATAAATAAAAGTAGAAAGAAATAAATAAAAATAGAAATAAATAAATAAAAATAGAAATAAATAAATAAAAATAGAAATAAATAAATTAAAGTCGAAATTTTCAATAATTCTCCCCCCCCCCCCCTCTAGAAAATTCGAAATTAATAAATATACTTTAAAAAAATGAGAATTGAAAATAAAAACAGCGAAAAAAAATTCCAATTATTTTACGAATCGTATATTTTAATTTACAGAAAGTAATTAGAAAAGTTTTAAATAGTTTTAACAATTTTATTTTCCATTAATTTTCGAATTCAATTAATTTCTTTCCTCCGGAATTTCTATATATATATATTATTAAAATAAATAAATTTTCCCCGTTGCGAAAAAAATTTCCCAATTTTATAGGTTAAAAAAAAAGTTGTGACATGAATATAAGTTATTTTCCCTCCCCCGGAAGTGTGGAAATATTTTTCAAAATCCTCCAAATTTACTAACAAAATTATAATCAATGAATAAATAAATAAATTTCCCCCTTTCGGATAAAATTATAGTAAATAATAAAAACATTGTTTATAAAGCCATATATCACAATGTCAGGTGAAGAAGATAAATATTCGCGAACCAAAAAGAAAAACACCGACAATTTCGTCCTTTATATTCTATATATAGAAGAATTCGATATCAATAATAGAGGAGAATTAATACTCACGAAGTAGACATTATATTTGAAAGAACTTTTTCTCGTTTAGTTGGAAATTTTCCACTCCGTTGTTTTTTTTTAATATTCTAGGAACACAAAATTGTCATCACAGTTTTTACTTTTCTGTTCACTCTTCTCGTCGTGTTGTGAAAGCTGAAAGGAAAACACTTTTCCTGACAGACAAGGCGCATGCGTCGTAAGATCTTTTTTTTTTGAGGTTATGTTTTTACGCCAAGTCGCCAGATTTTTCCGTCTATAAACATAGAAATTCGAGTTGTCAAAAAATTGAAACAAAAATGCGGAGAAAAAGGATTCTTCTTCTTTGAAAAAAAATATATATTTGAAATTATTTAGTTTCTAGAAGTAAAACAAAACTAATGAAATCATGAAAAAGGAGAAAACAGCCGACAATAGTCGGCCTTATAAATTATAAGTATCTTTTCCAATTTTTTCTTATATTCTTATTTTTATTATTGCATGTCGTTTTTCTTTTCATGGGAAATTTACAATTTTCTCGAAATTAAATTAACTTTTGAGTTTTTATTTATTTACTCTTCATTCCTGTAGAGGAAATTTTTCTATTTTTCGTGGAGTAATTTGTCGATTTTTGAGGTTATGTTGTCAAAAACTATGCGTTATTTTGATAAACAAACATTTTGAAAAAAGGAATTTTATTATAAAAAATTTAGTGAAATTTGTGAGACAAATTATTTAGAATGGAAATTATATTGTTGCTAAATTTTTAATTAGTTTTTAGTTCATTTTTTTAAAGTTGCATTTACGAAAAGTAAATATAGAAAATAAAGTGCGAGTGGAAAAAAATTTCTTTACATTTTAATGACGTGAAAAATTTTATTTCCTTTACAGCTCATCAAATTTTGAGTTTAACGGGAATTAATTTCGACAGACGGAGCATTATTGTGAGTATTTAATTCATTTTTTTCTAAAATTTGTTAATTTTCGACTCGTAATTTTTTTTCTTT
Organism: Leptopilina myrica (nomen nudum); assembly: GCA_032872475.1. Lineage (NCBI taxonomy): Eukaryota > Metazoa > Arthropoda > Insecta > Hymenoptera > Figitidae > Leptopilina > Leptopilina myrica (nomen nudum). The sequence goes on from CM065466.1 coordinate 35,947,834, forward strand.
TTTCTTTTTTCTTTCATTCGTCAATTAAAATTAATTTTTCCGAAAATTAATCATTTTCAATTAATTTTTTCGAAATTTAATCATTTTTATTTAATTTTTCCGAAAATTAATCATTTTCAATTAATTTTTCCGAAAATTGTCATTTTCAAATTAATTTTTCCGAAAATTAATCATTTTCAATAAATTTTTCCGAAAATTGTCATTTTCAAATTAATTTTTCCGAAAATTAATAATTTTTAATTAATTTTTCCGAAAATTAATCATTTTAAATTTATTTTTAAGAAAATTATTATTCAAAATTATAATTAAATAATTATTAGTAAATTATTTAAAAATTTTTTTTTATAAATTTTATAATAAAAGATTCATTTTAAAATATTTTTTTCTTATTTTTCTTTTTTTAAGTAATTGAAATTAATTATTTATTTTTTATTCGCAAATTTTCTTACTTTTTGCTCTTTAAAAAAAAAATTTTCTTAGTTTTTCTTTTCTTTCAATTTTTTTTGTTACTTTTTGGTTTTTTCAATTTTTTAAAAATTATTTTCTTTCAATTTTCTCCTTTTCTTTCTTTTTTAAATTAATTAAAATTAATTTGTTTAATATTTATGAAAATTTGTTAATTTTAAAAATCTTTTTTAATTAATTTTTTTATTATTTCATTTTATTATTTACTTTAAATTATTATAAATTATTATTTTTTGTATTTTTATTATTATTTATATTATTATTTGTATTTTTATTATTATCATTATTATTATTATTATCTACAAATTATAGGATTTATTTTTAATAAATAAATACGTATATATATTTAATAAATATTTATTTCGTTCCAAAACAGGGTTTCGTTGAATTAACAATAATTCCATTAAAAGACACATTAAGATGCATTCAAGTGAATGCGAAACAATGCCGAATTTATCGTGTCTCACTCAACGACACTGTGGAGGCACCTTTTCAATATTTCGATCCATTTCTCGATATTTGTCAAGGCGACATCGAACAGTGAGTAAAATTTTAATAATTGTCTTAATGTATTTAAAAAAAAATAATTATCAAATCAAAATGAACTATTTATAAATATTTACTACCCTGACGATAACGAATGACAATGATTCAATATTATTATTAGGATGTAAATATTTATTTATATTATTTGATTTTGTTTTTAAGGTTAGGTACACATTCGTGAACGTAATGCGTGGCATAGAAAAGGACAGTGGTAGGGGTCTATTTTCTACCTCATGCATTGCGTTCGCGAATCCACTTGTGTATTAGCTTTAGACTTTTCGGGGAATTTAAAGGGGCTTCATAGTTGATTGGATTTTTACTTAAATAATTTTTTAGCTTAAATGCGGGAAAATTGAATCGACTGTGGAGCCCCTTTAAATTCCCCGTAGAGCCTAAAGCTAATACACTTAAAACTTGACTTAAAGCCATAAGGCTTTAAGTTTATGGTTTTAACTTAAAGCTCTAAGTTTACGGTATTACCTTAAATCCATAAACTTAGAGCTTTAAGTTAAAACTATAACGAAAAGCCTTATTGCCTTTAAGTAGATAATAAAAGCTTGTCCACAATGAACGTCTTAAGACCAAAGGAGTATAAAGTCCAGGACTTTAATTTCTAACTCTCAGCAGGAGTAACCACTTATTACCCTGACGTGAGATAGAAATAGGGAATAATAAAGTAAAAATGTATTCCAGACGTTCGTTGGAGGCGTTCTCGAAGCAACATCTTGCAGCGGCGCAAAAAGTCGATCCAGACAACAATGCTGGTGAACTAATGGTCCAAGTGCCACCGCACGCGGCACATTTGATCGCCGAGGGACGACCGCTTCGAATTGGCATTGAATTCTCCCTGGAGAATCCTCAGGGTGGCATTCATTTTGCCCTAGTGCCGAAAAAAAGTGATCAGGACACGCGAACACACGCGGAACGCGGTTCACACATGTACACCTATAGCTATGAGAATTCCTCGCGTCTCTGGTTCCCTTGTGTCGACTCATTCGCCGAGCCATGCACCTGGAAACTCGAATTCACCGTCGACGTTTCAATGATCGCAATTTCGTGTGGCGATCTCGTCGAGACAATATACACGCCCGATATGCGTCGCAAGACTTATCACTACGTTCTCAATACACCGGCGAGCGCTCCCAATATTGCAATGGCCGTTGGTCCCTTCGAGGTCTACGTGGATCCCAATATGCACGAGGTTGCCCACTTTTGCCTACCGCAATTGCTCCCATCGTTGAAGGTTTCCGCGAAATACGTCCACGAGGCCTTTGAATTCTACGAGGAGACATTGTCGAATCGCTATCCCTATTCTTGCTACAAGCAGGTCTTTGTCGATGAACTCGATGAGAACATAAGTGCCTACGCGACTATGAGTATTCTCAATACAAATCTCCTTCATTCGTCGCCAATAATCGATCAGGTTTACCTAACGAAACGCGCGATGGCCCAAGCTATCGCGGAACAATTCTTCGGCTGCTTCATATCCATGCAAAACTGGTCCGACACATGGTTACCCAAAGGCATTTCCACCTACCTCACGGGATTATACGCGAAAAAGTGTTTCGGAAACAACGAATACAGAGACTGGATTCAGTCTGAATTGATGGAAGTCGTTAAGTATGAGGAACAGTTCGGGGGGATTATTCTAGATCCATCGCAACCGCCAGCGCCGTTACCGATCGCCGGGAATGCCCCCATTCCCCAACCAAGAACCCCTGACCCGGGTTTTTATTTTCCGATTCGAAATCTCCATACAATGTCACCAAGATATCTGGAAGTGCTGCGGAAGAAGGCGCATCTCGTGATCCGCATGCTTGAGCATCGTATCGGCCAGGAACTGCTGCTCCAAGTGTTCAACAAACAACTATCCCTAGCTGCTAATGCGGCCCAACAGCGTATCGACTCAGGCCTTTGGTCCCACATGCTTATCAGTACGAACGTCTTCACAAAGGCGATCTTCACCGTCACTGGCAAGGACATGGCTGTGTTTATCGATCAATGGGTCCGTACGGGCGGCCACGCGAAGTTCAATCTCAGCTTTGTGTTTAATCGCAAACGGAACACGGTCGAGCTGGAGATCCGGCAGGACACGACTCATCAGCATGGTATCAGGAAATACGTCGGACCGCTATTGGTTAACATTCAGGAACTGGATGGACCCTTCAAGCATACGTTGCAGATTGAGGGCACGGTCGCTAAGGCGGATATTACTTGCCACAGCAAGAGCAGGCGGAACAAGAAGAAGAAGATCCCGCTTTGCACCGGAGAGGAAGTGGATATGGACCTATCGGCTATGGACGACTCACCAGTGCTTTGGATTCGTCTAGATCCAGATATGACACTCTTGAGGGCGGTTCAAATCGAACAACCGGATTATCAGTGGCAGTATCAGCTGCGCCACGAACGGGACGTGACTGCCCAGACGGAGGCTATAGCAGCTTTGCAGAATCATTCCACTCCCGCTACTCGATTGGCTCTTACTGACACTATAGAGAACGAGCATTGTTACTACAAGGTCAGACTTCGTGCCGCCCACTGCCTCACCCGAGTCGCGAATGCCATGGTCGCCACCTGGGCCGGTCCACCCGCCATGTTGGCAATCTTCCGCAAACTCTTCGGCTCCGCCTCGTGTCGACGCATCATCAAACAGAACAACTTTCAAAACTTCCAACACTACTTTCTGCAGAAAACCATTCCGGTCGCTATGGCTGGTCTCCGTAACGCCCACGGCATCTGTCCTCCCGAAGTTCTCTCCTTTCTAATGGACCTCTTCAAATATAACGACAACTCCAAGAATCGCTACTCGGACAACTACTACCGAGCGGCTCTGATAGAAGCCCTAGGCTCAACTGTCACTCCAGTAATCAGTGTCCAAACGGCCATCACCGCCGAATCGCTCTCCATCGATACTAAAGCAATCCTCGAGGAAGTCACCCGACATCTAAACCTAGAGAAACTTCTCCCCTCCTACAAATACACAGTGAGTGTCGCCTGCTTGAAGGTCATCCGAATTCTCCAAAAGTACGGACACTTGCCCAGCAATCCCCATATATTCCGAGCCTACGCCACCTATGGCCAGTTCCTAGACGTTCGAATTGCGGCCCTTGAGGCCTTGGTCGACTTCACAAAAGCCGACGGCAAATGGGAGGACCTACAGTTCCTGCTAAACATCGCCAAGAATGACAAACATCCCGGAGTTCGTCACCGACTAGTCCGCCTCCTGGTCGACCATCCACCATTCGAACGAGCCCACAAGCACACCCTGGACAAACCCGATCTGGTCGAAACCGTCTGGGCGCTAATCAACAACGAACTCTCCCACGACGCAAAACTACGCTGCGACTGGGTCGACTTCTACTACACTCTCTACGGTTCCAAACGACCCCTTTGTCTCCCCATCAAGGAGCTGGAGATGCTCTTCAAACCGAAAAAAGTCGAGAAGACTCCAGAACGGGAAATAAAGGCCGAAATCAAGACCGAAGTGCAAGAAGTCGAGTTGAGTAACAAACGAAAAGCGTCACCCGACAAGGACATCGTGGAGCCAGATGTGAAGCGAATAAAGACAAACGAGACGGAGGTACAGAAGGAAACGCCATTACCGATAGATGGTAAGGTTAAGGAGTTCTACAGTGATAATTCGGCGTCATTGCCTGGTATTACGGAAAATCAGGGACCGGTTGGATTCGAACCGGGAATGTTCAAGAAGGATGAGGAGCATAAGAAGAGCGACAGTAAGAGTGACAGTGTGAAGGGGAAGAAGAAGAAGAAGGATAAGAAGAAACATAAGCATAAACATCGGCATAAGCATGATCATAAACATGGCAAGGACAAGGAGAAGAAGGAGAAAGGCGCCAAGGAGAAGAAGGAGAGTAAGGACCAGGGTTTAAAAGTCAAGGAAGAGACGCTAAGTTCGGCCAGTTCGAGTCCTAGTCCAGATGCTACGACATCGACGAGTGAATTTAATTTTCCTACCTGAGGGAATAATTTGATATTGTACAGTGACTTTCAAGAGTGTGTATAGTGAATATTTTCTAGTTAATTTTTTTCGTACTCTTTTTTTTTGTTTGTTATGTTCGCAGGGGGTTTTTTCGGTACTGTCAATTGTAACGTATTTTTAATAATATATATTGAAAAATATAGTAACGAACAGGTAACATTTTTCGTTTTCTTTGCATTAATAACTTTTGATTTTGTTTCAGAAATTTTGTGTCGAAAAAAGACGAAACACTCGGCTAATAAGAACATGAAAATATTCCTTATTTGAAATGGATATCAAAACAAACAACAATATTGATAATACAGAAAAAACTTGACAAAATTAATTTAACAAAATTTACAATACAATTCTTCACCATAATTCAATTATTTTTTAATAAAAATAATAGTTTTCGTAGAAATTTAAATTTAAAAAAAAGTTCTTTTGCTAAAATTTTGAAAAACAATTCAATTATTCTCATAAATAATAAAACTTATTAAAGAATTTCAATTTTTTAAAATATTTTAAATTTCGACACCAAAAATTTCAATTCTTTTCATAAATATAGTTTACCAGAATAATTCAATTATTTACAATAAATTTTTTTTATAATAAACGTCATATTTTTTATAATATTTATTATATTTGGAAAAAAATAAGGTATTTAAAAAATACAAAAACAATTTACATTTGTTTAATAAAATTCTTTAAAAGAATTCAATTAATTTTATCACGAATAAAGTTTTCTACAATAATTCAACTATTTAAAATAAAATTTTTTTAATTTTTAGATTCAAAAATCAATTATTTTTAAAAATAACAATATTCATTAGAAGAATTCAATTATTTTTGAAATTAGTAAATTTTTTTATATAAATTCAATTATTTTTCAAAATTCTAATAACATTTTTTATTGAAATTCAATTATTCTGAAAAAAAATTTTGATAACATTTTAAGTATGCATTCAATTATTTTCTAAAAAAACAAATTTCGCAGAAGAATTGAATTATTTAAAATAAATAAATTAAATTATTTTCATAAATAATAAAATTCATCTCAGGAATTCAATTGTTTTTTAAAAATTTTAATAAAATTCTTTTCAACTGTTAAATTATTTTTATAAATAATAAAAGTCTTGTAAAAAAATAAATTACTTTCCTTAATAATAAAATTCTTATCAAAAATTCAATTATTTTTGAAAATTTTCATAAACTTTTTTGGGAACAATAAAATTATTTTCATAAATAATAAAATTTTTATAAAAAAAAAATTCAAATGTTTTCTAAAATAATTAAATTCTTATAAACAAATTCAATTATTTGCATAAATAAAACAATTTTTTAAATAAAAATTCAATTATTTTTGAAAATTTTCATAAAATTCTTTGCAACTATTCAATTATTATTTTTATAAACAATTTATTGCAGGATGTTAATTAGTTTTTACACAATTTGTACAGTAATTTTCTGGAGAATTCAATTATTTTGAGTCATTTTAATAAAATTTTTTTGCAAAATTCAATTATTTAAAAAAGAAATAACAATATTCATCACATAAATTCAATTATTTTTAAAGTTATAAATTTCTTCCTGGAAATTCAATTATTTTAAAAAATTTGTAATAAAATCGTTTTTATGAATATTTAATTATTTTCATAAATAATAAATTTTTTTTTAGGAATTCAATTATTTAAAAAAAAGAAATAATTAAAATTTTTTTAGGAATTCAATTATTTTCAAAATAAAAAATTAATAAAATGACAAACAGACATTCAATGATTGTCAATAATTTAAATTTAGAATTCTTTGCGAAAATTGAATATTATTTTAGAAATTTAATTTTAAGTTTTGTAATTTAATTTATTTTTATAAATTTAATTTAAAATTTTTGAATTTGAATTTTATAAATTGAATTGAATTTTTTCAAATTTAATTTTAATTTTACGAATTTAATTTAAATTTTTTTAATTTAATTGTAATTTTATAAATTTAATTTTTTCTTTAAGATTGGAAACATTTTGAATTATGTTTCCATTTGGCAATATTTTTCTAAATTATTTTCAAATACGAATAATATTGCCGTAAGTAAATAATTTTATTCTAAAAAATTTCTAAAATAAAAAGAATTACAGCGTCTTGATACTTCACTGGTTTAAATATAGGGGCTACTATTGAATAATCATACGGCACTGTTTGTCATTGTTTCAGCATTGGTCACTTTCAACCAATCAAATTCCTCTCTCGTCGGCGGTCATTATAATTCTCAACATATTTACCTCTTTTTAGGCTGTATTGATTTTTCTCCCCGGCCAGGTGAAATTACCTCTTACCATTTAATATCCACTAATTAAAATCCAAATTTTTATTTTTAATCCAATTTTTCTCTTACATTCTCTCTCGTATTATCTAAATATCTCGCCAAAAAATCTGTACATTATTTCTCGAAGGGGAAAGAAATCAGAATTTTTTATTTTCTGAAACAATTTTCGTTCTTGTGTGGAATAAAAACACGAGATTTTTCTCCTCCAATTTGTTTGAATTTTCTGTTTTACTGTTTGAATTTTTCCCGCGCTTAAAAGTGACGTCACGCCTACCAATCAAATGCCCTTCTTTGAGGATCTAATGGAAATATTTCAATTTTTCTTTCTCTCCAATTTTCTCTTTTGAAAAAACTAAAATAATGAATTCGTATTTAGGGGGAAAATTTCCTTTTTCTTTTGTATAAAAAACAAAAAGTTGAGAAATTTGTGGTGAATTAAAAAATTTCCGACGCGTGTATATTTTTTGTTTACAAAAATAATGAAAGCAGATCGCAGATGTCGCTTTTTGATATGGCGGTGTAAATTGTAAAGAAAAGGAGCTGGTGCGGCAATTTCGAAGGGTCGGTGGCAGTCGAGTCGGAGGTGCTTTTTGAAAATAATTTTGACATCAAAAACGATCGGGCCAATAATAATGGCAGATAATCAGCACAGTCGATTTGAAAAATCACTCGGCTTGCTGACAACGCGTTTCGTAACACTCCTGCAAAAAGCCAAGGATGGAGTACTGGATTTAAAAGTGGTGAGAGAGTTCATGAATTGCGTGGTGCTGGGTGCTGTGTGTTTGTTAAACCTCGTCGCGGACGATTATAACCTCAAAAAAATTTTCGATATTCGTGTGTGTGTGTGCGATTTATTTATATATATGTATATATAGGCTGCGGGAAATTTTGAAAGAGAAAAATTCTTTTTTCTTTTTATTTCTATTAGCGAGAGAAAAAAAAATCTTTTCTTCGATTTCGAGAGAGAATCGATTTATTATTTGCAGTAACTTTTTATCTTCAGAGAGAAAAAAAGGGGAAATTAATAAAAAAAAAAGCGTCTATCGTCTCCGCGTACCCGAGGGGGACAAAGAGGCGAAATTTTCCAATCGAAAAAAAACTTAACCTCTTTCTTTAAGAGAAACAAGGGACGAAAAAATTGACATTGTTTCGTTTCAACATTTCTTACCCTTTTCTCCAAATTTCGTCTTCTTGGGAAGAATTTGCCTTTAATTTTGGTTTTTTTAGTATTTTTCTCTACTTTCTCGAAAAATTCACAATGAATTTTATCAAAAAAAAGTCTTTTTTCGTGTTTATAAAGTTAATAATTAAGTCTAATTGATTCTTTTTTCGAAAAACAATAATCGGAGGTCAAAAATAATTTTTGACAAGTTTCTAAATATTGGAAATAAAGATCGGAAAGTGAATTTTTTTCCAGCGTTATTGACATTTTATTTATTTATTTATTTCTTTTTTTGACGTTTGTTTGCTTGAATTAAAAATTGATAATTGAAAACAAAATTCCAGGCTGCGGATATTTTGGAGGTGCGACAAAAACGTCGAATTTACGATATAACGAATGTTTTGGAGGGAATTGGACTCATTGAGAAAAAAAGTAAAAACAGTATTCAATGGAAGTAAGTTTTTTTTCCTTTGCGATAAATAATTTAATTTTGTAAAAATCAATCAAATTTGAATTTTCGATATTTAAATAACGAACGTTTTTTTTTTCTTTGTATTTTTAATAGAAAATTTCCTTGTCAATGAAAATATAAAATCGTTTTTAATTCTACTTTTTTTCGAATCGAATTTCTTTTTTATAAATTTTTTATAAATGAAGAAATTGAACGATTTTGAAAAGTCAAGGAAAAAGTAAATTATAAAATTAACTGAATATTTGAAAAAATTAATTTAATTCGAAATTGTATTTAAAAAAACAATGCAAAATTTAAATTTAAGAGAAAGAAGAATTCAAATTAACTAGAAATAAAAATTTGATAGTAAATATAAAATTAATTCCAAATATAAATTGAAATCAAATTAAAAATAAAATTGAAATTAAATTGAAATTAAATTAAAATTGGAAATGAATCGAAAAATTGAAATTTACTGGAAACTAAATAGAAATTGGAATTGAAAGAAAAAATTAAAATTGAATGATAAATTGTGGGAGGAATTTAATTTTCTTTTGTCACAGAAGAGAATAAAAAAAATAATGGAATTAACTAATTTTTGTTTCGTTTTTTCCCACCTTGAAAACAAAAAGAGGCGCTGGACCCGGTTGCAATTCAAAGGAACTTGCGGAAAAATTGGCCGACTTAAAGGACGAAATAAAATTATTGGAGGACCATGAGAAACTATTGGACAAACACACGCAATGGATTAAACAAAGTATTAAAAATGTCGAGACAGATTCGACGAATAAAAGGTTTGGATTTCTGTCGTACGAGGATTTAAAGGAGATTTACAATGACGATGTAATTCTGGCAATTAAAGCGCCAACGGACACAAAACTCAGCGTTCCAAATCATTCATCGGTATTTTTCATTATTTACACATTTTATTTTCTATTAAGACACAAATTTTTCCTTCTTTTCTTTCTTTTTTTTTTGAATCAGAAAAATTTAAATTCTAATTGAGGAGAAACTGGGATTAAAATTAATTTTTGCCTGTAATTGTACAATAAATTCAAGTCTATTTAAGTTGAAACATAATAAAAATTTGAAACTAAATAGAAATAGAATCGAAACGAAATTGAAAATAAATAGAAATAGAAAGTAAAAATTAAAATTTGAAAATAACTAAAAATTAAGATTTGAAACTAAATTGAAAATCAATTGAAATAGAAACTAAAATTAAAAATTTGAAACTACATTGAAAATAAATAGAAATAGAATTGAAACTAAATTAAAATTAATTTAAAATTAAGATTTAAAACTAAATTGACAATAAATAGAAATAGAATTGAAACTAAATTAAAAATAATTTAAAATTAAGATTTAAAACTAAATTGAAAATCAATATCAATAGAAATTAAAATAAAAAATTTGAAACTAAATTGAAAATAAATAGAAATAGAATCCAAACTAAATTAAAAATAACTTAAAATTAAGATTTGAAACTAAATCGAAAATAAATAGAAAAAGAATTGAAACTAAATTAAAAATTTGAAACTAAATTGAAAATCAATAGAAATAAAAACTATAATTAAAAATTTTAAACTAAATTAAAAATAATTAAAAATTAAGGTTTAAAACTAAATTAAAAATAAATAGAAATAGAAATTAAAATAAAAAATTTGAAACTAAATTGAAAATAAATAGAAATAGAATCCAAACAAAATTAAAATTACTTAAAATTAAGATTTGAAACTAAATCGAAAATAAATAGAAATAGAATTGAAACTAAATTAAATAATTTAAAACTAAATTGAAAATCAATAGAAATAGAAACTAAAATTAAAAATTTGAAACTAAATTGAAAATAAATAGAAATAGAATCCAAACTAAATTAAAAATAACTTAAAATTAAGATTTGAAACTAAATCGAAAATAAATAGAAATAGAATTGAAACTAAATTAAATGATTTCAAACTAAATTGAAAATCAATAGAAATAGATACTAAAATTAAAAATTTTAAACTAAATTAAAAATAATTTAAAATTAAGATTTAAAACTAAATTGAAAATAACTAAAAACTAAAATTAAAAATCAATAGAAATAGAAACTAAAATTTAAAATTAAAATCCAATTTTACTTAAATATTCAATTCGAATGTTTTTAAAGGAAATATAAATTCTTCGCAAAATATCAATTATTATGTTTTGAAAATTTACAAAAATTCTTGTCAAAATAAAAAATTTTCATTTAAATTTTAAATATCCTAATTATATGTAATAAAATTTTTCTACGAAATTCAATAATTTTCTGAAAAATTTTATTAAAATTCTTAGCAGAATTTAAATTATTTTTAATATACAAAATTTTCTTCCAATTTCTCGAAAAATGAAATTATTGTTAAATTTTTTTTTAAATTTGTCTCTTGACAATAAATAATAGTAATAATATTAGTTATGTTTAATAATAAAAAACAAAATAATTAAATTTTGATAAAATTCTTTATGAAAATTCAATTTTTAGAAACATTCAATTATTATTTAATAAATTAAAAAATTAAATGAAATTAATTTTAAATTAATTTTTATAGTTAAATAATTGATTTCTTGTAGAATTTTCTAATAAATATTGATTTGAAAAATAAATTTCAGTTAAAATTTTCGATTATAATTGAATATCGTATTCAAAAATATTTATTAGAAAATTACACGAGAATTTTAATATTTAAGTCTAAAAATAAACATTTTATTCAAAAATTGAACTTTATCAACAAATTTTTAAATAATTGAACGCTTTTAAAAAAGTTTAATAGAATTAAAAACAAATAATTCCATTTTTTCCGGAGAAATTTGATGAAAATTTTTGTATATTAAAAATAATTGCAATTCTGACAAGAATTTTATTAAAATTTTTCCGAAAATAATTAAATAATTTCGGAGACAAATTTTATTATACTTATAAAGATAATTTAAATTTTGACGTGGGAATTTTTGGTAATTTGGAACATAATTGAATTTTAAAAATCTTAATTTCTGTATGAAAAAATAATAATTAAATATTTACTGAAAAATCAAGTTATTGTTGTTTTACAATAATTTTCTAATTAATAATAAATATAGTTTTAAAAACCTGGGAAAATTCTGTTCTTTAACCTGGAAAAGTCGGAGAATTTGAAAAGGGAAAAAGCGTGGCAACTCTGATATAATTGAAACTAAATTGAAAATAAATAAAAATTCAAAGTTGAAACTAAATTGAAAATAACTAAAAATTCAAATTTGAAACTGAATTGAAAATAAATAGAAATAGAAACTGAAAATAAAAATTTTAAAATAAATAGAATTAGAATCGAAACGAAATTGAAAATAAATAGAAATAGAAATTAAAATTAAAAATTTGAAACGAAATTGAAAATAAATAGAAATAGAAATTAAAATTAAAAATTTGAAACTAAATTGAAAATAAATAGAATCGAAACTAAATTAAAAATAACTTAAAATTAAGATTTGAAACTAAATTGAAAATAAATAGAAATAGAATCGAAACGAAATTGAAAATAAATAGTAATAGAAACTAAAAATAAAAATTTGAAAATAAATAAAATTAGAATTGAAACTAAATTGAAAATAACTAAAAATTAAGATTTGAATCTAAATTGAAATTAAATAGAAATAGAATTGAAAATAAATACAAATAAAGTTAAAATTAAATTGAAATTAAGTAAAAATTAAATTGAAACTAAACTGAAACGAAATAGAATTAAAATTGAAACCAACTTGAATCTAAAATATTTCCTTTTTCCAGTTGGAAGTGAACGAAAGTGTGAACGTGAATTACGAAATGTCGTTGAAAAGTTCGTCGGGCGAAATAACAGTCCTTGTGATTGAGCCCGAATTGGCCGATCATTATGAGACTCATCTTTTGGAAATGAGACTCCAGGAGAACGTGAAATGCGATGATTTCGCTAAAGACGAGTTCGAGACGGAGGAGCATTTCAAAAAGGAGGAGGTGAAACCCAATAAAAGAAAAGCCGGAAGGTGAATTTTAACAAATTTCCATTTTTTTCTCTCTCTCTCTCTCTCTCTAAAATTAATTTTTTCCCGCTCCTTTCGCACCGGAAAGGAAAAATACACCTTTCCGGCCTGCACGGAGCGTAGAGCAAAAATTCGATCTCTCGGGGAAGGGAATTTTTTAAGTTTGAAAATTTTCTTTTGGTAGAGATCGAATATTTTTTATTGGTTTCTTTTTTTTTGTAAGTAGAAAATAAATGAATAAATATTAAAAAGAATTTTTTTTCCCACAGGCCGCCGAAAGTTCCGAAAATTGAAATTATGTCCGACGATGAGGACGACGACGAAATGGATATTACGGACGCGAAAATTATTTTGCGGGACATTAATTTAACGGGTATGGTTGAAAAGAAAATTTTCTTTTTTTTTAAATAAGTGAATATATAAATAATACTAATTGTGAAAAAAAAATTTCTACAGGTTTCAGTCAACAGGATTACGAGAGAGACGATTTCTTCTCAGATGGTAAATTTATTTGCCTTTCGTTACGTTAATTAGAAATTATAAATTATAAATTATAAATTACAAATTATAAATTATAAATTATAAATTATAAATTATAAATTTTTTCAAATCTTTTATAACTTTTATAAAATTATTTGCATAAATTGTCCGATTATTATTTTTTTATAAATTTAAAGTAGATGCAATTTTTCTCTTTAAAAACCTCGAAATTTTTTAATTAACGAAATTCCAATTTCGTGCTTTGAAGATTAAGAAGATGCAAAAAATCAATTTAAATTGAATAGAATTTTTTTTTCAAAGAATCAAAATTTAATTTGTAATTTTTAATTTGACGTTCTTATTGCAGAGAAACTGATTTTTTTGCCGAATAATTTTTTATTTTAATTTTTTCAAAGAATTAAAAATATTTCGAGGAATATTAAATATTTAAAAAAAAAATACAATTTTTTCGTTTCCTTTTTTTTGCAGTTTGTGGACCTTTAGTGAGGTTGAGTCCACCGCCAGGAGAAACTGATTATCGTTTTAATCTCGCTGAAAACGAGGGTCTTTGTGATCTCTTCGACATTGCCGCAAAATAAGTACAATTTATTATTATTTTTTTAAAACAAACCATTATTATTAATTAATATTAATATTATTAATTATTTTTAATTATTATTATTATATTATTATTTTTATTATCATTATTAATAATAAGAAAAAAATAAACAGCAACATTTCTTTTTTTTACTATTAATAATTAATAATAGAAATAAACGAAAAAAAGAATAATAAACTTTATTATTATTATTAGCAATAAAAATAAAGTAGCAAAAAAATTATTTTTATTTCCAATAATAATAATAATAACATTATTAGTAAATTTTTTTCCGTGTTTTTTTTATATCAAACTTTGTCGATATTTATAGCAAAAAAAAAATTGTTCTTTTTTTCCTTTGAAAAAAAAAACTTGTAATATAATTAGTTAATTTTGTCGATATCTGTACATAATGTTTAAATGTTTAGAAAACAGGACAATTTAAAAAAGAAGAAGAAGAAGTTACTTTTCTTATTGGTTTAATCGACAAAATTTTTACATATTACAAATTTTTTTTTTCGTTTCTTCATTTAGAATATTGTAAAAAAGAGAGGGGAGGGGGGTATGAAAAAAATTAAAACGAGAGGTAATGTCAGCTAGTTTGACAAAATATTTTCTTAATAATCAATTGTATTTGAGATCAGTTTAGAGAAAGAGAGAGAGAGAGAGAGAAAGAGAGTAAAAAAGAGAAAGAGAAAGAAAATAAGAGAAAAAAAAGCGTTTCAAAAAATTATGTAAGAATAAAAAAGATCGAGAATGTGAGACGAATGTTGGATAATGTTGTAAGTATACAAGGAATGATGTTTGAATGTTTATAAGAAAAATGAAAATTGTGTTTTTTTTTCGAAAGGGAGAATATTGAAAAAAGAAATTTTAATTTTCTATGTAAAAATTAATTATTATTTTTATTATTATTAATAATATTATTATATTAATATTATCAATATTATTATATTATAATTATTAATATTCTTTTGTTATTAATATTAATATTCTTATGGTAATATTATTAATATTATTATTATTATTACTATTATTATTATATTATTATTATTATTATTATTATTATTATTATTATTATTCGTATTATCTCCCGATGAATGTTGATTAGAATTTTTAATCGTTTTTTTCTTGCAATGTCGCGATTCATTGTGTAAAAAAAAAAATTTATATATATTATATCTCTACAATGAAGAGTAGATTTTTGTACTATTCTTCATCATCATTAATGTTAGATTTTGAAAACGACTTTTTTTTCTTCTTTCTTGATTTGATAGAAATAAAATATTTGAAATTTTTACAAAAAAGAATGTTTACTAGTTATTTATTTAATTATTATCATTAATATGAAATTTTTTTAATTTAAATTATTTTCTATCCCTTGGCAGAATGTGAACGCACCCTTATTATTACAATTTTAATCATATTACTAATTTTTTTTTATAAACTGTTGATCATTTTCTTTAAATTATTATTTTAAATCTATTTTTTTCAAAATTTTTGAATTTAAATTATTTTCAAGTCCTTTTTTAGAATGTGAACGCACCCTTATTATTACAATTTTAATCATATTACTGACTTTTTTTTATAAACTGTTGATCATTTTCTTTAAATTTTTATTCTAAATCTATTTTTTCAAAATTTTTTAATTAAAATTTTTTTTTAATTCTTTGTCAGAATGTGAACGCACCCTTATTATTATTATAATTATAATCATATTATTGCCATTTTTTAGAAACTGTTGACCATTTTCTTTAAATTTTTATTCTAAATCTATTTTTTCAAAATTTTTTAATTTAAATTATTTTTTATTCCTTGTAAGAGTGTGAACGCCCCCTTATTATAATAATTTTAACCATATTGTTAGCATTTATTTTATAAACTGTTGTTCTTTACATTTTTAGTTTAAAATTATTTTTTTCCCTTTGTAACAATTGTGAACGGACCCTTGTAGGAAGGTAAACGCACCCTTATTTTTATAATAATTATAACTAATTTTAATCCTATTATTTTTTTCTCAGCTATTATTAATAATTTTGTTTACATTTTTTTCTAAATTTTTGTTTCTTTCTTTGCTTATTGTGAACGGACCTTTATTTTTTGAATTATAATTATATTATTGCTATTTATTATATCAATCTGTTATTAATAATTTTATTACATTTTTCTTTTTAAATTTATTATTGTTTTTCTTATGTACTAATTGTGAATGCACCTTTATTATTATAATTATGATCATATTTTTTTCTATTCTATCAAATTATCAACTATTATTACTAATTTTCTGTTCATTTTTTTTTCTAAATTTATTATTGTTTTTCTTATGTGCCAATTGTGAATGCACCTTTATTATTATAATTATAATCATATTTTTTACTATTCTATCAATTTATCAACTGTTATTACTCATTTTTTTCTAAATTTATTATTTCTTCTTTGTGCAGATTGTGAACGGACCCTTATTATTATTATTATTATTATTATTTTAAGTTTATAATTTTTAATGATTAAACATTTTTTTTCTTTTATAACGAAAATTGTGAACGGGCCTTTATTATTATAATTATGATATTATAATAGTAATTATAATATTATTATTATAATTATAGTAATGTTATTAGTATTGTTATTAGTAATTTCCTTAGATTTTTCAGTGTGCAGGGACCTTTATTATTTTGCCTTTGCGCGGAATGTGAACGAACCCTTATGTTTTGCGTGTAAACGCAACTTTACCTTTTGCAATTTGCGGTCTGCGCAATGTAAATACTGAAATGGTATTTCAATAGTCAAAATTAAATTCAATAATTTTCTTCTTTTTTTTTATCAATCTTCTTTTTTCCTTACTTTCCAATTTTACCAACTTTCAGAAGAACGTAATATTAAATATTTCCCCCTTATGCCGAATCCAAATCGTAGCAATTTTTCCTTCTTCCTCGCGAATTCCGCAAACATAACCTCAAAAATCGTGATTTTCAGCGTTTTCGTCCCGTTATGACTAAATATTCAGAGAAATATATTTTTAAAAAAACACGTGGCTTCGTTTTTTTTCTCTTTATACCTAATTGCATAATGGAGAAAAGATTTTCGATACATTGCGAATATAAATATATATCTATTTTTCTTTAAGGCCTAAGTCAAGGACACTTTTAGACTACAGAAAGAGAGGGAGGGGATGAGAGAATAAAGAAAATGAAATCGAACAGAAAAAATTTCGTCATCATTTGGTGCGTTACTGGGTTTGCAATGTGTGTGTGTTTTAAAATGAGAGTATAACGATTGCCAATATGCGCGCGACTCCTTTTTACCTATATTCTACAATCTAACACTAACTATATACATATATATGTGTGTATATGAAAAAAATATTATTCACAATGAATTTATTTCCTGATGCAACGAGAAATTTGTCACATTCCGCAAAATTTGCGGACTGTCAATAACATCCAACCGTTTTTCAATATTTTATCCATCGTCGTTTTTTGAAGGGGGCGTTGTGTAGAGTAATAAAAATAAAAAAGGTATAATATTAGAAAATAAAAAGAAATTTCATTCTCATTCGACAACAAAACAAATAAAAATGTTAATTCGACACTTTTTAATAGTGAAGAAATATGTGATGACAGTTATTGTTTTGAAATATTTTTTTCTAAAGTGAGAGAAATTTTAGAAAAAAAAAAAATCATCGAAAAGTGTGCAAAAAAAAATAAAAGTTACTCTTCAGGACTTTTCTTTTTTCAGTTTTAAAAAAAAAGAGCAGTGTGTGTGTTTATTTTTTTGTAAATCGAAAAATAGCGAGTGGGAGAGGAAAAAAGTGAGTATATTGTTTATATATATATATTAATTACGTTGTGGACATTTTTAACATGTAAAATCAAATTTATTTCTGGCTCGCGCGCGCAAAAAAAAATTAAATTCGTCTGCTTGTAGAAAACGTGTTCGCTTGAAATCAGCTGATTGTGACGTTTCACGGACTTTGATTTTGTATACATATATATATATAATACACACGCATACATATTTGGGTCATTCCATATAAAAATGACACATTTACTTTTATTTTCTTTTTTTACATATTTGGGTCATTCCATGTGAAGATGTCTTATTTTCTTTTTCCTTTTTTTTCTAAATATTTAGGTCATTCCACGTGGAAATATATTTTCTTTTTTTTCAATATTTTGGTCATTCCATGTGAAGATGTCTTATTTTCTTTTTCCCTTTTTTTCCTAAATATTTAGGCCATTCCACGTGAAAATGTATTATTTTCTTTTTTTTTACATATTTGGGTCATTCCATGTGAAAATGTTTTATTTTCTTTTTCCTTTTTTTCCTAAATATTTAGGTCATTCCACGTGAAAATTACTTTTTTTCTAAATATTTCGGTCATTCCATGTGAAAATTACTTTTTTTCATTTACATACTTTAATCATTCTGTCTAAAAATGACACATATCTGTTTTCTTTAATTTTTTTTACATATTTGGGTCATTCCTTGTGAAAATGACAAAAAAAATACATAATTATAAAAAATGTTTTTTTTAAGAAATGACGACGGGATTGAGAGCGGTTGTTATGAAATTTCGAACGGTGACGAAGAATTATCCAGTCGCAAGGGGAATGGCGTCGTACGTTGTTATTTGGCCAGTGGCGAGTTTAATTCAACAAAAAATCACTGGCAAGGAGAAATTGGATTATCTGCAAGCTTTGAGATTTAGTATTTATGGGGGTTTCTTCGTTGCACCAACACTTTATGCCTGGCTTAAAGTTGCCAGCCGATTTTGGCCCAGAGCTGATCTCAAATCCGCACTTACCAAGGTATTGAAATTATTTTTTTTTATTTTTTTAGTTTAAATAAAAATTTTTAGTACTTTTTTTTTATGAAATTTATGTAACTTTAAGAATTTTTTAAATTTAAAAAAGTTAATAAATCATTTTTTTCTAATTTACAGGCTCTCGTGGAACAAGTAACTTATGGGCCGTCGGCAATGTGTTGCTTTTTCTTTGGCATCAGTTTATTGGAATTTAAACCAATTTCTGAGTGCATTGAACAAGTGAGAGAAAAATTTTGGCCCACTTACAAGGTATTTTTTCAGTTTTTAAACAAATTACTATTTTTTTTAAATTAATTAAGTTTTTTAAACAATAATTAAGTTATTTTTTAGTATAAAAAAATTTTTTACTACCTATTAATTAATTATTAAAAATGAATTAATATTTAAAATTGAATTAATAATTAATTATTAAAATTGAATTAACAATTATTTATTAAAATTTAAATATAAGTTAGTTATAAAGTTGAATTAATAATTAATTATTAAGAATAAATTTAATAATTAAAAAACGAATAATAAAACAACTTTTTTTTTTATAAACAAATACTTATTATTGTGAAAATAAATGAATTTTTTATAGATCGGCGTTTGCGTTTGGCCGATTTTGCAGACAGTGAATTTTCTCTTTGTACCTGAAAAAAATCGCGTCGTCTACGTGAGCATTTGCAGTTTAATGTGGACATCATTTCTTGCTTATATGAAATCCCTTGAAACAAGGAGACTGCATAATATTCCCGTTCAAATGAAAATAGAAACAAATAATATTGTTGAAAGTAGTAGTAATAGTAGTACTAGTAGTGCTAAATCAAAAATGGATAAAACAAATTGGTCCTCTGTTTTTCATTAATAATTGCTCGCTTTAGGAAAAAATTAAAAAAAAACAAACAAATTTCACATCGATGACGCGTAACGAAAATTTTTTTTTTAAATTCTTAAACCTTTTTTTTACAATATTATTTAGAATCTTTTAACTATTTTTTATCTTCATTTTGAATTTCGCGCCCTTTAACTAAGTTTTATTCAATTCCTACCTTATCGACCTGTACATAGATTGGAAACTCGCATAGAAATATTTTTTCCCCACAACAGCTCGCAAAATTAATAGAAATGAATTCCTTTTAATTATAATAATTTATTTAGAAACATTTTTTTTTTTGCCTTTTTTACGCGTCATTTTGTTTTTTAGACAAATTTAATTGTACAAAATAAATATATACGTAATTCTGCTTTTTTTATTACGAAAATATTTTTTTTCTCCACAACCCCCAATTTTCAAAAAGTAGGGGGGGAGGCGGGAGGAAAGTAAAATTTAGTTTCTAGTAAAATTTAATTATTGTTAATCGTGATTTTCTCTCAATAGAGAAAATTTGAAAGTAAAAAAAAAGAAAAGAAAAAAAATAGTTGATATTTTTTTTGTATTGAGAAAAGAATTCCACTAGTGAAAGTATATAAATACCTGACTAAGATTATATTATTTTTAATAATAATAATAATAATAAAAAATGAATTTATTGTTGAAAGCATAAGCAACGAGATTTTTTCTTTCTTCGCTATATTAAAAAAAAAATGCGAATGAAAAGTTTGTAAATTATTTGACAATAAAAATGTTGATTTTAGAAAAATGTTTTCTTTATTGAAATAAATAGGTAAAATTATAGAAACCAATTTGAAAAAGAGCAATGAAAAATTTTTCTTCTATAATTGAAAAAAGGTTTTAGAAAATAAATCTTTATTTATTTATTTATTTAATTTAATTATTAAATTTTTTTCTGTAAATAAATAGAATTAATGAGAAATTTTTATTTTCGAAATTAAATTATGTGGTTAAATTAAGAAAGAGTTTTTGTAAAAATAAAATTTTCGATGAAAACAAAGTGTAAAATTAAATTTTCTAATTAGAGGCCAAAACTAAAAATAAAAATTACGTAAATTTCGAAATCTTATTTCGTTTATATTTAATATTGTTTTTGTTTCTTAATACAATGTGTTGAAAATTATTTTTAAAAAATGTATATTTACACTTTTCGTCGATAGAGTGCAGAGTAATTAAGTGAATTATTTAATGAAACGGGCTGACAAAAAATTATTTGTAATTATTTTTTATTTTTATTATATTATTTTGATTAAAGACAGTGGTTTTTCGTTTTCTAGTTACGGCCCTGTTTAAAAGAAAATAATTTCGAACTTTCTAGTCACGGCCCTGGAATTTGCTTTTTGGGAAAATTATCGCTTTTTTAATAAAATAAAACTAAGAGAAGTGAAAATGACTGAATAATAATTTTAGATTCGTCTTCTTACTTCTTGCAAATAATAAAGAATAATAAAACTATTGAAAATAGAGTAAAATTTCGAATTAAAAATTAATTAATTGAGTGGTGTAAAAATTACTAGGCACGCACCTGAGCGACTGTCGAAAATAGAAAAATAATCATAAAATGCATAAAATATAGAAACTAATAAAGAGATAATCTTGATAATGTAGTAAATACGTCAAAATGAATCATAAGTATGATTTGTTCCGCCTGTACAAAATCGATTAAATTCCAACTAAAAAGACAAAGAAAGTGAATAATTCCCTGTTTCCAACTTTAAAAACAACAAAGATGGCCGACCTTTTATAGATCTTTCCGCTGATCTGTCAAAAAAGGGGAAAAAACTATTTGAAACATAAATCACATCACTCGTGAATAAATTGTGAATATCTCGACTATTATATTTAGTATAAAAAGAAAATATTTTATAAAAAATAAACCCAGTGAATAAGTAATTAATTCAACTCGTCGTGTTATTTTATTGATAACGCGATTGCGACAGGACAAATCGACAATAAAATTTAAAAAAAAGTGAGGTTAGGTTTATTATTGAAACTTTGCGAATGACATTTCAGTGTGTTTTCGAATCGTTACGACGTTTATAGTGTTTAATAATTAAAATAATTCAAAAAGAAAAAAAAATAGTGACATAGTAATTTAAAAAGTGTGTTTTTATACTTTAGTAAAAATTCAAAGAATATTAAATTACTAATAATGAAATAATGGCTCGAGCCACAAGTTCAATGCAATGCGATTCCGTTGCAACTTATATGGACGGTGTTCATGTTAAAATTGCCGAAGCTTATAAACCGCCAAGAAAAATTGCACTGCCTGCCGCTTATAATAATCGTTTGCCCGATGCCTCGAGATATTCCTATGATTTCTCCTTGGAGAGATCCGTTCTGCAGAAGGTATGTAAATTTTTTTTTCCTTTTTTCTCCGATACTTTATTGAAAAAAATTTTTATCAGACTTTTCTTTTCAATTTTGTTCAAAAATTTTTTCTTTTCTTGGTTTTTAATTTTCTTTTTTATTACTTTTATAACAATTTATTTATACTATTTTTTTATGTAGAACAAAAAATCGAAAAGTCAGTAGTAATTTTCGTTTTATCAACCTAACCTAAAAATATTATTTTTCGCGATTTTTAAAACTATTTTTATTTTATTTTTTATTTAACGTATGATAATAATAATAATAATATTCCTTATTTGGAATGGATATCAAACAAACAACAACAATATTGAACAAATTTGAACAAATAACAATATTGAACAACAAATTGGACTTCGAATTATTTAATTTAATAAAATTTTTATACAATTCTTCGCAATAATTTAATTACTTTCACTATAATAAACACTATACACTATAATAAAATAATCACTATAATAAAATCAATTGAAATTCAAGTATTTTTGAAAATTTCATTAAAACTCTTTCTTGTTTCAATAATTTTCATTTCATTATTTATTTGAGTCATTTTCATAAAATTGTTTGCAAAATTCAGTTAGTTTCTTGTCAAAATTAAAAATGTTCATTTAAATTTTAAATTGCCTTTATATATAATATAAAATTTATCTCCGAAAAATTCAATTATTTTCTGAAAAATTTTAACAAAATTCTTGGCAGAATTTCAATTATTTTTAATATACAAATTTTTTTTTAAATTTGTCGAAAATTGAAGTTACTGTTAAATTTTTTTTCAAATTTGTCTCTTGACAATAAATAATAATAAAAATAATATTAGTTATGTTTAATTATAAAAAACAAAATAATTAAATTTCGATGAAATTCTTTATGAAAATTCTATTTTTAGAAACATTCAATTATTATTTAATAAATTATTAAATTAATTTAAAATTTATTTTTATATTTAAATAATTGATTTCTTGTAGAATATCGTATTTAAAAATATTTATTAGAAAATTATACGAGTATTTTAATATTTAACTCTAAAAATAAACATTTTATTTAATAATTGAACTGTATCAACACATTTTTAAGTAATTGAATGCTTTTAAAAAAGTTTAATAGAATTTTTAAAAATAATTGCATTTTTTCCAGAGAAATTTGGTGAAAACTTTTGTATATTAAAAATAATTGAAATTCTGACAACAAAATAATTAAATTTTGATAAAATTCTTTATGAAAATTAAATTCTTAGAAACATTCAATTATTATTTAATAAATTAAAAAATTAAATTAATTTTAAATTTATTTTTATAGTTAAATAATTGATTTCTTCTAGAATTATTATTTAATAAAAATTTAATAAATTAAAAAATTAAATTAAATTAATTTTAAATTTATTTTCATAGTTAAATAATTGATTTCTTGTAGAATTTTCTAATAAATATTGATTTGAAAAATAAATTTCAGTTAAAAATTTCGATTATAATTGAATATCGTATTCAAAAATATTTATTAAAAAATTACACGAGAATTTTAATATTTAACTCTAAAAATAAACATTTTATGAAATAATTGAACTTTATCAACAAATATTTAAATAATTGAATGCTTTTAAAAAAGTTTTTAAAAAAATTTCATTTTTTCCGGAGAAATTTGATGAAAATTTTTGTATATTAAAAATAATTGTAACTCTGACAAGAATTTTATTAAAATTTTTCAGAAAATAATTAAATAATTTCGGAGAAAAATTTTATTATACTTATAAAGATAATTTTAATTTTGAAGCGGAAATTTTTGCTTATTTTGGAACAAAAACTAATTTTTAAATATTTCTTTTTAAATAATTGAATTATTTTGCAAAAATTTTATTCAAAATAGTTAGACATTAAATATAATTGAAGTTTGAGAAATTTTTAAAATTAACTAAATTTCTAGGAAGAATTTATTAAAATTATTTTAAAAATAAATTAAATTGTCTCATAAGTTCTTGTTGTTTTGCAATAATTTTCTAATTAATTATAAATATAGTGTTTAAAAACCAGGAAAAATTCGGTTTTTTAATCTGGAAAACCTGTAAAAGTCAGAGAATTTGAAAAGGGTAAAATCGTGACAATCCTGAATATTCTTTGGAAGAGTTCAATTATTTTTAGAAGTAATACATTTTTTTAAATTCAATTTTAGAAAATTTTAATAAAAATAGTAATTTTTGTACTTTTTTCAATAACAATAATAATAAAAAAAAAATATTTTTAAAGATGTCCGAATGGAGGAAAGCTCGACTTGCAAATAGTGAAGCACGACAATTACGTCTCGAGGAGAATAAATTGAGGAAAAAGGAAAATTCGCCATCACCACCACCGGCGTCATCGTCGACGTCGTCAAATTCTTCATCGCCATCGACAACAACAACAACAACAACAGCAACGCAGGAGACAAATCAACTTCCGGTGAAAACGGCACCCGTACCGGAAACAACGATACTTACACCTCAACCATTATCGCCACCAGCAAACGATTTACACGAAATTAGTAACAATAAATCACAGGATCTTAATTATGCCGATTTTGATAACGATACGAGCAGTCCTTTTGATAATATGCTTTTGAAATCGATAAACGACAAGGAAGAATTGGCTCAGGTTGCTTATTTTTACCTTTTTAATAAAATTATGACTTTTTTTTTATTATTAATTATTATTTATTATTTTTTCAATATTATTTTTAGGTTCTACAACCGTCGCATTGGAAGCCATCGGGAAAATTGGAGAATATAATTAATGACCTGACAATTGGAAACGATGGACAAAATAATCACAATCAGGAGAAGAACGATTCGATAATCGATAAAACCGACGATCACGAGCGAATAGAGCGTAAAACTGATTCCCTAAGAATTGTTTCATTAATCGTCGAGGAACTACAGAGGGAACTCGAGCGTCCAATTTTAGAGGCAAATAATTTTTTTACTCCCCTATTTTTTCGATACCGAAATATCTTAAATAATAATTATTTTAATTTTTAAAAAGAATTTAAAATACTTTCAGTTTTAGGATTTTGGGAAATAATAATTTAATACTAGAATAGAGTGGAAATTCTCCGAAATTAATTAGTAAAGTAAATAATTTCCTTCGTTTTTCTTTTGCTTCTCTGGATTTAGAACTGGAAACCTTGGGCAGAAGTGGAGAATTTGGATGTCGAGAAAAATTGCGTGACAAATGAAAAGCCGCCGAGTCATTCGAAGGTATTGACGAATATTCTAATGGATTTATCGGAGGACGATCAGAAATTGGCGAGGCACTTGAGTGACATGGGCTTTCCATTGACAAGAGCGGCGCGCGCTATTCACAATCTTGGTGGGAGTGATAATAAAAAAATTGTCGAATATCTACTCGCGATACAATCATTGGAGGATGATTTGGGAATCAGTGAGGAGGCGGCAATAAAGGCATTGGAATTAACGGAATTCGATCAGGAGAAGGCGAAAGTGTTTCATCAGAATTTAGCCACACTACGCGACTTGGGCTTCTCCGAGGATCAAGCGTCAATTGCGTTAATTAAATGTAATATCGATCGTGACAAGGCGCTCGATTTATTGATCACGTAATTTTTTTTTCTCTCTATAATCGAAAGAATAAAGGGAAAATTCTTTCCCGAATATACCTCTTTCTCTAAAATATTCGAAAGAAAAAAGAGAGGAGGAAAATTCTTTCTCGATACTCGAAGAATTTTTCTCTTTCTCTAAAATATTCGAATTTTTCTCTTTCTCTAAAATATTCGAAAGAAGAAAGAGAGGAGGAAAATTCTTTCTCGATACTCGAAGAATTTTTCTCTTTCTCTAAAATATTCGAAAGAAGAAAGAGAGGAGGAAAATTCTTTCTCGATACTCGAAGAATTTTTCTCTTTCTCTAAAATATTCGAAACAAAAAAGAGAGGAGGAAAATTCTTTGTCTATATTCGGAAGAAGAAAAGAAAATTCTTTCTCTATTCAAAAGAAGAAAAATTTCTTTCTCTATATTTGAGGGGGAAAAAAAGAAAATTCTCTCTCTATTCGACAGGAGAAAAGAAAATTCTTTCTCTATTCAAAAGAAGAAGGAACATTCTCTCTCTCTCTCTCTCTATTCGAAAGAAAAGAAAATTTTTTTCTGCGAAAAAAAGAAAAGAATGACGAAAGAAATATTACCAAAAGAAAAATTATAAGAATGACGAAAGAAATATTATAAGAAAAAAAAGAGAAAACAAAGTACATATAGAAAAATGACAGGAAAAAAATATTTAATAAAGTGAGAAACAAAAAAAACAAAATGGCAAAAAAAGAAACAAAGAGGAAAAAATGTAATGAAAATAAAGGAAAATTAATTTTCACAAAATATGGTGCCTTTTTTTTCTTCGCAATGCGAGAGGAAGTGATGTTAAAGTATTATTATTTTCATAACGTAAAAAAGGGAAAATAGTTGTTTTTAGTAGATGAGTGCGAAGCCTGTTTGTTTTTTTGATATCCATTCCAAATAAGGAATATTTTTTTTGCATTGAATATTACTATTCAAATGGAGATAAAGAGGATAAAAGTAATTATTTCTACCAATTTTCTTTTTTTAACAATTTCAATATATTTTTCTCTTTAACAACACAGTAAATAATAAATAAATAATATAAACATTTTATAAAAAATAAAACCATTTTCGTTTACATACACAACATTTTTTCTTTTTCTTTTCTTCAATTTCCTAGGAGAAAAAAATATTTGTCCTGTAATTTATTTTGAGAATCAAGTTAAATGACTATTTTCATATTAATTTCTACAATTAAAATTAATTATTACAATTAAAATTAATTTCTACAATTAAAATTAATTATTATAATTAAAATTAATAAGGAAAAATAATTATTTTCAATTTGTACGAAAATTGATTATTTAATTAAAGAAATAACGTTTTCTTGATTCTGAGAAAGAATTGGAAAATCTGGAAGCGCATCTAAAAAATAAAATTTTTGTTGTTACTTATTTTCTTAATTTTTTTTGCTAATCCTTCTTTTTTTTGTTACAGAAAAGTAAAAAATTTGTTTTCTCTTTTGTTTTTTGTTTCCTTTTGGCGTCAATTTACCTGCAACTGCAAAAGAGGGCACACGTTGGAACATCGTAGAATTGAGAGTACAATCGAAATATAATCCACGATTCGGTGAAAATTGCCTCCTGACAATAGTCGTTTAGACAAATACTGACTGGACCATTCTCCATCAAAGTGGCTGGGAAAAAATGGCGAAACGATTGAAAATCATTGCCGAGGCATTGAGGTTCGTAGATTATATTTAATTCCAATGGGGATGTTCTTCTTTCTAAAGTATGATGAAATCTGAAAGAAGGAAAGAAATAAACCTTTCTCTCTTTTATCAAACTTTTTTCAAAATTAACCAATTGAAGAATTAAAATTGTTTTCCTTCGATTTGCGAAAGAAGAAAGTTTTAATCGTCTTTTAAACAATTACAAATTGGAAAAGTTGAATTTAGAAATTAAATTTTAATCCTTCTTTTTGAATGAAAGGGTAAAATAATAATTTAAAATAATTTTTCTACTTGTTTTGTTTCTTTTTTTTGTTCACCTGTTTTTGTCAATGCGTAGAAAAAATTTAAAATAATTTTTCTACTTGTTTTGTTTCTTTTTTTGTTTACCTGTTTTTGTAGACTTTTCGAAGAGCCAATTCGTAAAGTGTACAAACAACATTATCGGAAGTTTTATGAATTTTCAATAGTTGCGGAGGAAATTCGATTGTTATTTCGTCACTTCCTTCATAATCGTCAGGGGAAATTTTTAATTTTTGGTTTCTATTTTTCGACTCAATGCTTGTTTTCTGAAAACACCTGTTGAAATTTTTTTCTCCTTAATTCAAAATTTACAAAAAATTCGTGAGGAAAATATTGTTGTCTCTACTTAAAACCAAAAAAAATAATTTATTTTTTGATTTTACAATATTATGCTAAGGGATGGGGGGAAGGTTTCAAGCAGTGCGTGACAAAATGTGGAGAAAAAAATTGTGTATATGTAAAAAATTTGACGAAGGGGGTAGAGGGAAAATTAGTTCCAAAAAGCGTGACGAAAATTGCAAACGACCCTTATTATTATTAGTTTTTTTGATATCCATTCCAAATAAGGAATATTATTTGTATTATTGTTGTTGTCAGTATTTTTGATATCCATTCCAAATAAGGAATATTATTTTTAGTACCTATTTAGTATTTTTGATATCCATTCCAAATAAGGAATATTATTTTTAGTACCTATTTAGTATTTTTGATATCCATTCCAAATAAGGAATATTATTTGTTGTTGGTCAGTATTTTTGATATCCATTCCAAATAAGGAATATTGTTATATTTTAATTTAAAAAAAAACTAGTTTCTAATAATTTATAATTATTTAAGTTATAAAAATTTCTCTAATAAAAAATGAAGGAAGAAGAGAAAAAATTATAGAAGGAAATAATTATAAAAATGAAGAATATAGAAATGAATTATCACCCGCGAGAAACAACGTTCCGCAAATCACCGCCAAGAGAGTCGCGAATTTTTGAAACCAATTGACACAATAGTGAATAGGATAAATAATTCAAATCACGATTCGCATCGAATCGAATAAATGGCGACGAGAGAAATCCGTTCAACGGCAAATATCTTAATCTGCAAAATAAAATTATTTCAATTAATACATTTTTTTTTGTTAAAATATTATTAAAACTATTTTTTTTGTTAATAAAAAGAAGAAACTATTTTTTTTCCTTACCTATTCGAACAAATGGAAATAGTCGATAATTCGGGCGCTAAAGTTAATCTATTTGGAAGCTCTTCTAAATTATTATTGTCGACAAATAAATCTTCGAGTTTCTCGAGTGAACCCAACCATTCGGGTAAAATTTCCAATTGATTGCGACAAATCGATAAATATTCCAAATTCTTCAATTGACTGAAATCTTGAAAAAAAAACAGAAAATTATCGTATTTTTTTGTAAAAAAAATGTAGATTAATATTATATTTTCTATTTTCTTTGAGGAAAAAATAGATTAATATTATACTTTCTATTTTTTTGGAAAAAAATAGATTAATATTATATTTTCTATTTTTTTTTAGAAAAAAATAGATTAATATTAATATTTTCCAATTTTTTTAGGTAAAGAACAAAAGGAAAAAAAATTCTTCTCTAATGTTCTTTACTTACCGGATGGAATATTGGTAATAAAATTGTCGTCTAGCAATAGACATTTTAAAGTTATTAACGAAGCAACAGTGCTGGGAATGGTTTCCAATTTATTTGAATTTAAATCCAAAACAGTGAGCCGTGAATATTGAATTTCCTTTGGTAATTTTTGAATGAAATTCCCAGCTAAATATAAATTTTGCAACTTCTCCAATTGAAATATCCAATTTGGTAGGGATTTTAATTTATTCCATTTTAAATAAATTTCCCTCACATTCGCACCGTAAGTCTTCACGACAATTGGAATTTCGTCCAATTCACGATAATTCCAGTGGAGGATATTTTTCCTCTTCACCTCGTCGGCCATTTCATTTTCACTTTCCATTTTTCTTCTATTTATTATTATTTTTTTCTTTTTAACTTTATTTTGTTCTTTTTATTGTCTTTTCGTTTCTTTTTTTTTTTATTTTTTCTTTATTTTAATTTACTTTTTTGTTTATTACTTATTTTTTAATCTTTTTTTCGATTGTTTTCAATTTTTTTTGTATTACTCGCTTTGAATATTTTTTTTATTGTTTTATTATTAATTATTAATTTTTTATATTTTTTATTCTTTATTGTCAATATATTTTTATTTTCAATAGTTTTTTTAAATTATTTTCGATAATTTTTTTAAATTATTTTCGATAGTTTTTTTTAATTATTTTCAATAGTTTTTTAAAAATTATTTTCAATATTTTCTATTATTGTTTGTTTTCGTTTTTTTGTTTTCCGGATTTTTTTTTTGTTTTCAATATATTTTTTTAATTGTTTTTTATAATTTTGTTTATTTTCCCATTGGGGAAATATTTTTGGGGCAAAATTCTCGCATTGCTCGTGACCTTGCTCTCAAAATATCTTTGACTTGCATTTCGATGCGTTATTTTTATTAATAACTCTCGTGAAATGCGAAAATTTCCATTTTTTAATCCGAGGAGCGAATTTTTTCCGCCGAAAAGTAAATTTTTCAAAAAAAATGTTTTTTTTCTCTCCTGAAATTGAATAAAATTATTGATTAATAAAGAAAAATAAAAAATTAGTTTTTGTATACGTTTAATAATAAAAGGAAAATAGAATTGTTTCTAACTTTATTTATTAACAATTTTTCTCGAATATTAAATATTTAAAAATATTTGTATAATTGAAGAAAAATATTAGAAAAAAACTATTTTTAGTGTTTTGAACAAAAAAAAATTTTTTCAATTTCTAAATAATTTTATATTTTTTATATTTCAAATGTAAAAAAATATTTCCAATATATTTTTTATAGAAGAAAAATTGCGGAAAAAAATTCTTTCTATATTTTTTATTGGCAAATTTTTCTATTGTGTTAAAATGTTTCAAAAATAATTTTTTATTTAGAAATATTTTTAACCAATAAAGTTTTTTAATTTTTTTCTTTTAAATTTCAATTTTTAAATATTTTTGCCAAATTTTCAGATTTAAACAATTTTTTTTCTTTTTAAATTTTGATTTTTAATATTTTTGCCATATTTTCAGATTAAAAAATTTTTTTTTCGTTGTTAATTTCGATTTTTTATATTTTTGACGAACTTTTACAGTTTTTTTCGAATACAACGATTTTATTTCAAAAAAAAATTTTTTTTTTGCCAATTTTTCTGTCAAAAATACAAAAACATTTTCGTTTTCGTAAACTACAAACTTTAGTTCAAGTTCATTGCAATTCTCTATATATAAAAATTCCCTCTTTGCTTCTGGTGCACGTGTGCAACGTTAACAAATCGATGATTCTGAAGGTCAGGGACAAATTGCATCAAAAAAGGGATGATGCACTTTTCAAAAATTATTTCCCCCTCAAAGAAAAAAAAATGAAATTCACTGCTTTTTAATAATAAAATTACCTATTTTCACAAACTTTTCTATTTAAACTTTAAAACATTAATCTTTTTTAATTCAATTCTTTTCTAAATTAGGAGTTGAAAACAAAAAAAAACTGTCAAATTTCGCCTGATAACCTAAAAAAAAGTATTTTCGTCGAATTTTTCCTTTTCACAAAAACAAGTAAAAACGATTTAAAAAAAAAAGGACTTTAACTCTTTATTTACGATTTTCGAGTCCGAGAATAAGCACAAAAAATCGGACAATCAGTTCGTATTATTTTCTTTCAAGATTTCGTACTGAAACGGTTGAAAATATTCCCGAGACGAAGGGGAATTGTGCGGAACAATTCGAATTCCAATGTTTCGTTATTCACAATTTCTCCCGCTGAGAGGGGGGAACGTTTCTGATTGGTCGTCCAATTAGAAAGCGCCCGCTGATTGGTTTGCAGGGGCCATGTATTTATTTAGAACAATTCTGATTGGCTCCCGCTCAAATTTTGTCCAATTTTTGCCCATTTTTCCACTCTTACAACTTGTAACTTCATGATTCGTGATTTTCGGTTCGCTCTTCGCTCTCAATTTCTTTTCTTCTTGCGATTTCGTACAGTGAGGTTCATTACTTTTTCTTACTTCTTATTTCTCTCAATAAAAAAAAACAAATCAAGTGTCTAAAGTTTGGAAATATTCACAAAATCCTAGTTTTTGGGGGCTTGTGTCTTTAAATTTAAATGTAGAGTCACAGACGGTATTTAAATATATATATTTGGAAACAAGAACTTTTCTTAGCTTCGAGACAAAAAGAGTAGAAAATGAATTTTTCTAATCGGTGTTTTAGAAAGTTTACGCTCGCACCAAAGTTTAGTGCGAATTTAATTTGCCCATTTCTTCTAAATAATAAAGATCTACTGCCGAGTTGAGACGCAAGAATTTTGAGGGGAAAATGGCTCTTTCGTTTGGTGAGTTTTACTTTTTGAATTTATTATTTCGTTTTCAATTTTGTTTTATATTCATAATGATACTAATCTCGTATCTTGAATGATATTTTTTTTTTCAAAATGGTCGTCAAGCTTCTTGAAAATGTAGATTCTGTCACTTCGAATTTTTTTAATTTCTAAATTCTATTTAATTCATTTAAATTCAATTTCTTCGCTATTTAATTTATTTTAATCAACGTTCTCCATATTTTATTGTTTCACTGCTTAGAAAATAAGGAAATTCGTTAAAAGCAAAAGAGTAAGAATTGGTTTCTTCTGAATTTTGTTTATTGGGGAAAAACTTCGGTTCCTTTAGAAATACAAATGTTTCGTTTTAATTATTTTATTTTAATTTTAATTTATTATTTTATTATTTTATTTTTTGAGATTAAGATGAAATTTTTTAATACTTAGAATCGATAATGCTTCTGGTGGTTGTCGCGTTGTTCTGGGGAGCAACGAATCCTTTTATGAAAAAAGGAGCAGTTGGCATCGAGAAAGTCAGAGCGTCTTCTCGATTCAAGCAACTCATTCAAGAAACTTTGTTTCTTTTCACTAATTTCAAGGTGAGTTGATAATCTACAGAAATTGTATTAATTGAATTTTATAATTTTTTTTTTTTTTTTGAAATATTTAAAGAACTCCAACGTTTCTAAAAATTAGTTAAATTTGTCTTTACAAAAAAATAATTTAACCAAATTCAATGTAAGAATGAAATTAACTTTATTAAATTTACAATAAAATTTTAATTAACTTTATTGAAAAAAAATTTTAGGAAAAAATTGAATTTAATTTTTTGTTTATAAAAATAATTGAATTCCTGGCGAGAATTTTACAATTTGAAAAATTAATTGAATTGTTTTGAGGAATTTTTACAGATTTTTTTTTTTTAAAGAATTGAATTTTTTTGAAGGAATTTTTAATACAAATTAAAAAGAAAAAGATTTTTTTTTAATAATAATTTCAACGAAATTGATAAAAATAAATGAATTTTTATTAAAATTATTGAAAATAATAAAATTTCTTTAGTTATAAAAATAATTTAATTTTTGACGAGAATTTTGCAATTTAAAAAAAATAATTAAAGTGTTTTCAGGAATTTTAAGAGATTTTTTAAAAAAAGAATTGAATTTTTGAAGGAATTTTATTACAAATTAAAAAAAAAGATTTTTTTGAAAAATAACTTCAAAGAAATTGGCAAAAATAAATGAATTTTTATTAAAATTATTAAAAATAATTCAAGTTTTTTATTTAGAAAAATAATTGAATTTTTGCCGAGAATTTTATAGAATTTGAAAAAATAATTGAATTGTTTTGATGAATTTCTACTGAATTTTTAAATAAGAATTGAATTTTTTGAATAAATTTTTAATACAAATTAAAGAGAAAAAGATTTTTTTAAAAACAATTTCAAAGAAATTGGCAAAAATAAATTAATTTATATTAAAATTATTGAAAATAATAGAATTTCTCTTTAATTATAAAAATAATTGAATTCTTGCCGAGAACTTTACAATTTGAAAAAATAATTGAATTGTTTTGAGGAATTTTTACAGATTAAAAAAAAATTGAATTTTTTGAAGAAATTTTTAATACAAATTAAAGAGAAAAAGATTTTTTTAAAAACAATTTCAAAGAAATTGGCAAAAATAAATGAATTTATATTAAAATTATTGAAAATAATAGAATTTCTCTTTAATTATAAAAATAATTGAATTCTTGCCGAGAATTTTACAATTTGAAAAAATAATTGAATTGTTTTGAGGAATTTTTACAGATTAAAAAAAAATTGAATTTTTTGAAGGAATTTTATTAAAAATTAAAAACGAAAAGATTTTGTTAATAAAAATTTCAACGAAATAGATAAAAATAAATAAATTTTTTACTAAAATTATTGAAAATAATCGAGTTTTTTTATTTATAAAAATAATTGAATTTTTGCCGAGAATTTTGCAATTTTTAAAAATAATTAAATTGTTTTGAGGAATTTTTACAGATTTTTTGAAAAAAATTGAATTTTTGGTAGGAATTTGATTACAAATTAAGAAGAAAAAGATTTTTTAAAAATAATTTCAAAGAAATTGGCAAAAATAAATGAATTTTTATTAAAATTATTAAAAATAATTCAAGTTTTTTATTTATAAAAATAATTGAATTTTTGCCGAGAATTTTATAGAATTTGGAAAAATAGTTGAATTGTTTTGCTGAATTTCTACTGAATATTTGAAAAAGAATTGAATTTTTTGAAGGAATTTTATTAAAAATTAAAAACGAAAAGATTTTGTTAATAATAATTTCAACGAAATAGATAAAAATAAATGAATTTTTTACTAAAATTATTGAAAATAATAGAATTTCGTTAATTACAAAAATAATTGAATTCTTGCGCCGAGAATTTTACAATTTGAAAAAATAATTAAATTGTTTCGGTAAATTTCGATTTTCAATTATTTTTAATACAATTTTTTATCAAATTCCTTGAAAAAATGTAACTATTCTTCAAATTTTTATTAAAATTCGCGAAAAGAATTCAATTATTTCAAATTTGTTAATAAAGCTCTTTATAAGAATTAAATTTCCCAAAATCTTGAATTATTCAATAAATAATTTACCATTGTATTTAAATATTGAATTCCCGTAGAATTTTCTAGCAAAAATTGATTTAAAACTGAATTTAAGTTTAAATTTCAGAAAATAATAGAATATGAAAATAATTTTTAAGAACTTACAAAGTAACAATATTTTCATAACATAAAATAACGATTTTAACAGTCGGTCAACTTTTAATTATTATAAAACACGAAGAAATCGATCGTTAATTAATTGTTATCTTTATGTTTCATTTCAATATTACAAAAGTCGATTAATTTAAAAAAAATTTTGACTTTGTAGTTTTTGAAAATCTTAATTCCTTAGGGAAAAATAATAATAATTAAATATTTAGGAAAGAAATTATTCCTTTTGAATAATTTTACAATTAATAAAAATCCTTAATAAATTTAACAGAACAATTTTTTCCCAATAAAATGATTTCCTTTATTTTCTAAAAAAAAAGTTTCAATTAAATTTTCTAATTGACAAATGTTTAACATAGTTAATAAAATAAAAAGTTTAACATAGTTAATGTTAGTGATTTAATAATAATAATAGTAATTCAATTATTTTCATATTGAATTTTAATTCAATGTATTAAATAGATTCTTTTTTGTTACGTTTTTTCAGTATTTAGCGCCGTTTCTAATAAATCAAGTCGGCTCCGTGGTTTATTATTTCACTCTACAAACAACAGACCTATCGTTGGCTATTCCAGTCTCAAATTCGCTGACGTTTCTAATTACGGCGTTGACCGGAAGATTATTAGGCGAAGGAGATATTCATCGAAGTAAGATTCAGTTTTTTTTATAGACAAAGATCTTTTTTTTCACCTTTTTTAAACATTTTTCCACCAATTTCTTTTTCATCAAACAATGAAGTTTGTACAAAATTTTGTGATTTATTTTTCCAGATACTTACATTGGAATGCTGTTCATTCTCTTCGGAACGACATTATGCTGTTACGACAAAATTGGCGTTTCCGAAACAAAATTGGAATAATGTAAATAATTCCAATTTTTTACAATCAGATGATTAAAAGAAAGTAAATGAAAGAAAAACAACAAAAAAAACAGAAAGCAAATGAAAGAAAAACAAAAAAAAACAGAAAGCAAATGAAAGAAAAACAACAAAAAAAACAGAAAGCAAATGAAAGAAAAACAATTTAAAAAAAACAGAAAAAACGAACAAAAGAACAAATTTCTGAAAATAGATGAAAAATTTGAAAATTTTCGACACTGTTTATAATTACTAAAATTAACATCTGTGAATAGTTTGGAATTATTAATAATTTGATTATTTTTTTTAGTTTAAATTTTAATTCAAAATTTTAATTTAACTTAAATTTAAATTCAAAATTTTTATTTAACTTAAATTTAAATTCAAAATATTTAACTTAAATTAAAATTAAAAATTCTAATTTAACTTAAATTAAAATTAAAAATTCTAAATTTAACCTAAATTTAAATTCAAAATTCTAAATTTAACTAAAATTGAAATTAACAGTTTTAATTTAGAAAATTTTTCCTAGTTCTTCAATTTAAAAAAAATCATTAAATTTTAGATTTAATTTTCTAATTATTAAGATGGACATTTTCCACTTTGCGGAAGGGAGAGTTTTTCTTTCGAATCTTTCATGAAATTACGATTTGAAATTTGGTTGTCAGCTCATAAGAAATGATTGAGGCTCAGCCTGCTCAGTCATTGGAGTTAATGATGATGGAGAAAATGTCAATTTTTCGTGGATTTTGAATGTTAACATTATGAATGTTAACATTTCTTTCATGCAATTACGATTTGGTCTTCTAACGAACCACTTTTTTTTATATTCACCATTTTCATTTACAATTCTCATCACTTAACTTTCATTTCTTCTATGCAATTACGATTTGGTCTTCTAAAAACCTATTTTTTTTATTTATTCAAGACAATATTTTAATTTTCATACATATTATTTCACTTATCTCATTGACTCTCAATGATAATTAACTTTCACACTGAATAGTGTAAATTATTCTAATTACTTTTTTATTGTTATAATTCAAATAGTTGGATTATAATGAAAATTATAATATTATTAGAAACAAAACGTCTGCAAAAATTTATAGACTAATTGACTACAAAATTCTATTAATAATAATATTATAATATTATTATTATTAATAGAATTTTGTAGTCAATTGGTCTATAAATTTTTGCAGACGCTTTGTTTCTAAAATTCTAAAAAGTTATAAACTTAAAGAATGTTTTAAAAACTTATTAAAGACTTAAAAAAGATGTATTGAAAATGTAAATTTTCCATTCAATTACGATTTGGTCTTCTAAAGAACAACCTTTTTTTTAAAAAAAATTTTCACTGGATTTTATAACTTTTCATTTTTTTTTCATGTTTTCATAGTTTCATAATTTCATATTTCCTTTTCTCTCGATTTAAGCGTCAGAAAATGCGTTGCAATGAATCGAGGGATAAATAATAATCTTACCATACGATTACGATTTGTCTTCATTAAAATTTCTTTTTTTGTTGAATAATTATAATTAATTGATTAATCATACATTTCATTTATTGGCGATGATCAATAATTCCTTCGTTACGTCAACCTTGTAGGTTTAGTCGTACGAGATTTCTCACTTCTGCACCTTGTGCAATTAATTTCGAGAGTATTTTTTCTCTCTTTTTTCTGTCAGAAATAGAGAGTTTTTTTAAAATTGAAGAACCAAAAAGAAATACTGGCTGACATTTTATTTGTTTATTAATATATTTTTTTGTCCTTGTAAAAATTGTAAAAAAGGGAAATATTTTGTAAAATTAATCGCTTATTGAATGTAAAAAGAAAGAAGAATGACTGTAGAAATAATTATTCACGTTATTTTTTTCTGCTGTAAATTTACTAAACATGTATCTTCTTACATTTTTTGTCAAAAAAAAAATTTATGTATAAAAAACATTTTTGATACCTATGGAAAATAAATTATGTTTGAAAAAAAATAAATACAAATTGCGTTTAGATATTATTTACCATTCTATGTGAAATATTCAACAAAAATATTAATTTATCAACAAAAAATTTTTTTTTTTGAAAGTATTCTAAAATGTATAAATACATATATATATAATTAAAAAGATTTTAAGTGTTTCAAGAAAATATTTAAAATATTGCGAAGTTTTAAAAATATTTTCAACAAAATATTAAAAAAGTAAAAATTGTTTCCAAAAAAAGTTGAAATTCTTTGAAAAAATGTTATTTTTTCAAAAATATGATTTAAAAGTCTTCGAAACAATTCAATTATTATTAATAATAATAATCTTAGTATTCTTTCATTTATTCTGTCCGCAGTTTAAAGTTAGTTTTTGTAAATGCTTTTGTTTTTTTTCTTTTTCAAAACACTTTGCTTGACAGATCGAAATTATAGTCCGCTAATATGAGACAAGTGGCGCCAAAAATTTAGTCTAATTTTGGCGCCACTTGTCTTATATTAGCGGATTTTTCAGGAACTAACGTATTTAATAAATAATAAAATAAATTGTTTAAAAAATTGTTTTTTAATGTTGTTTATAGACGTATGCTGCTTATTAACTAATAAAAAGAGTAAACAATCCGTTTTTTTATTAAAAAAATACAATTAAAAAGAGAAAACAATTAATTTAATTTAGCCATTAGTTCCATAAAAATCCGCTAATATAAGACAAGTGGCGCCAATAATTGAGTCTAATTTTGGCGCCACTTGTCTCATATTAGCGGATTTTTACGGAACTAACGTATTTAATGAATGATAAAATAAATTGATTAAACAATTGTTTTTTAATGTTGTTTATTGTTGTATGATGCTTATTAACTAATAAAAAGAGTAAACAATCCGTTTTTTTATTAAAAAAATACAAATAAAAAGAGAAAACAATTAATTTAATTTCGCCATTAGTTCCTGAAAAATCCGCTAATATGAGACAAGTGGCGCCAAAAATTGAGTCTAATTTTGGCGCCACTTGTCTCATATTAGCGGATTTTTACGGAACTAACGTATTTAATGAATGATAAAATAAATTGATTAAACAATTGTTTTTTAATGTTGTTTATTGTTGTATGATGCTTATTAACTAATAAAAAGAGTAAACAATCCGTTTTTTTATTAAAAAAATACAAATAAAAAGAGAAAACAATTAATTTAATTTCGCCATTAGTTCCTGAAAAATCCGCTAATATGACACAAGTGGCGCCAAAAATTGAACCTGATTTTTTGCCAAAATCCAATGTCAAATTTTGGCGCCACTTGTCTCATATTAGCGGATTTTTCAGGAACTAACGTATTTAATAAATTATAAAATAAATTGTTTAAAAAATTGTTTTTTAATGTTGTTTATAGACGTATGCTGCTTATTAACTTATAAAAAGAGTAAACAATCCGTTTTTTTATTAAAAAAATACAAATAAAAAGAGAAAACAATTAATTTAATTTCGCCATTAGTTCCTGAAAAATCCGCTAATATAAGACAAGTGGCGCCAAAAATTGAGTCTAATTTTGGCGCCACTTGTCTCATATTAGCGGATGTTTACGGAACTAACGTATTTAATGAATGATAAAATAAATTGATTAAACAATTGTTTTTTAATGTTGTTTATTGTTGTATGATGCTTATTAACTAATAAAAAGAGTAAACAATCCGTTTTTTTATTTAAAAAATACAAATAAAAAGAGAAAACAATTAATTTAATTTCGCCATTAGTTTCTGAAAAATCCGCTAATATGAGACAAGTGGCGCCAAAAATTGAGTCTAATTTTGGCGCCACTTGTCTCATATTTGCGGATTTTTCAGGAACTAACGTATTTAATAAATTATAAAATAAATTGTTTAAAAAATTGTTTTTTAATGTTGTTTATAGACGTATGCTGCTTATTAACTTATAAAAAGAGTAAACAATCCGTTTTTTTATTAAAAAAATACAAATAAAAAGAGAAAACAATTAATTTAATTTCGCCATTAGTTCCTGAAAAATCCGCTAAAATGACACCAGTGGCGCCAAAAATTGAACCTTATTTTTTGCCAAAATTTTTGGCGCCACTTGTCTCATATTAGCGGATTTTTACGGAACTAACGTATTTAATGAATGATAAAATAAATTGATTAAACAATTGTTTTTTAATGTTGTTTATTGTTGTATGATGCTTATTAACTAATAAAAAGAGTAAACAATCCGTTTTTTTATTAAAAAAAATACAAATAAAAAGAGAAAACAATTAATTTAATTTCGCCATTAGTTCCTGAAAAATCCGCTAATATGACACAAGTGGCGCCAAAAATTGAGTCTAATTTTGGCGCCACTTGTCTCATATTAGCGGATTTTTACGGAACTAACGTATTTAATGAATGATAAAATAAATTGATTAAACAATTGTTTTTTAATGTTGTTTATTGTTGTATGATGCTTATTAACTAATAAAAAGAGTAAACAATCCGTTTTTTTATTAAAAAAATACAAATAAAAAGAGAAAACAATTAATTTAATTTCGCCATTAGTTCCTGAAAAATCCGCTAATATGAGACAAGTGGCGCCAAAAATTGAGTCTAATTTTGGCGCCACTTGTCTCATATTAGCGGATTTTTCAGGAACTAACGTATTTAATAAATTATAAAATAAATTGTTTAAAAAATTGTTTTTTAATGTTGTTTATAGACGTATGCTGCTTATTAACTTATAAAAAGAGTAAACAATCCGTTTTTTTATTAAAAAAATACAAATAAAAAGAGAAAACAATTAATTTAATTTCGCCATTAGTTCCTGAAAAATCCGCTAATATGACACAATTGGCGCCAAAAATTGAACCAATTTTGGCGCCACTGGTCTCATATTAGCGGATTTTTACGGAACTAACGTATTTAATGAATGATAAAATAAATTGATTAAACAATTGTTTTTTAATGTTGTTTATTGTTGTATGATGCTTATTAACTAATAAAAAGAGTAAACAATCCGTTTTTTTATTAAAAAAATACAAATAAAAAGAGAAAACAATTAATATAATTTCGCCATTAGTTCCTGAAAAATCCGCTAATATGAGACAAGTGGCGCCAAAAATTGAGTCTAATTTTGGCGCCACTTGTCTCATATTAGCGGATTTTTACGGAACTAACGTCGTTAATAAATTATAAAATAAATTGATTAAACAATTGTTTTTTAATGTTGTTTATTGTTGTATGATGCTTATTAACTAATAAAAAGAGTAAACTATCCGTTTTTTTATTAAAAAAATACAATTAAAAAGAGAAAACAATTAATTTAATTTAGCCATTAGTTCCATAAAAATCCGCTAATATAAGACAAGTGGCGCCAATAATTGAGTCTAATTTTGGCGCCACTTGTCTCATATTAGCGGATTTTTCAGGAACTAACGTATTTAATGAATGATAAAATAAATTGATTAAACATTTGTTTTTTAATGTTGTTTATTGTTGTATGATGCTTATTAACTAATAAAAAGAGTAAACAATCCGTTTTTTTATTAAAAAAATACAAATAAAAAGAGAAAACAATTAATTTAATTTCGCCATTAGTTCCTGAAAAATCCGCTAATATGACACAAGTGGCGCCAAAAATTGAACCTGATTTTTTGCCAAAATCCAATGTCAAATTTTGGCGCCACTTGTCTCATATTAGCGGATTTTTCAGGAACTAACGTATTTAATAAATTATAAAATAAATTGTTTAAAAAATTGTTTTTTAATGTTGTTTATAGACGTATGCTGCTTATTAACTTATAAAAAGAGTAAACAATCCGTTTTTTTATTAAAAAAATACAAATAAAAAGAGAAAACAATTAATTTAATTTCGCCATTAGTTCCTGAAAAATCCGCTAATATGAGACAAGTGGCGCCAAAAATTGAGTCTAATTTTGGCGCCACTTGTCTCATATTAGCGGATTTTTCAGGAACTAACGTATTTAATAAATTATAAAATAAATTGTTTAAAAAATTGTTTTTTAATGTTGTTTATAGACGTATGCTGCTTATTAACTTATAAAAAGAGTAAACAATCCGTTTTTTTATTTAAAAAATACAAATAAAAAGAGAAAACAATTAATTTAATTTCGCCATTAGTTCCTGAAAAATCCGCTAATATGAGACAAGTGGCGCCAAAAATTGAGTCTAATTTTGGCGCCACTTGTCTCATATTAGCGGATTTTTACGGAACTAACGTATTTAATGAATGATAAAATAAATTGATTAAACAATTGTTTTTTAATGTTGTTTATTGTTGTATGATGCTTATTAACTAATAAAAAGAGTAAACAATCCGTTTTTTTATTTAAAAAATACAAATAAAAAGAGAAAACAATTAATTTAATTTCGCCATTAGTTCCTGAAAAATCCGCTAATATGAGACAAGTGGCGCCAAAAATTGAGTCTAATTTTGGCGCCACTTGTCTCATATTAGCGGATTTTTCAGGAACTAACGTATTTAATAAATTATAAAATAAATTGTTTAAAAAATTGTTTTTTAATGTTGTTTATAGACGTATGCTGCTTATTAACTTATAAAAAGAGTAAACAATCCGTTTTTTTATTAAAAAAATACAAATAAAAAGAGAAAACAATTAATTTAATTTCGCCATTAGTTCCTGAAAAATCCGCTAATATGACACAAGTGGCGCCAAAAATTGAACCTTATTTTTTGCCAAAATCCAATGTCAAATTTTGGCGCCACTTGTCTCATATTAGCGGATTTTTACGGAACTAACGTATTTAATGAATGATAAAATAAATTGATTAAACAATTGTTTTTTAATGTTGTTTATTGTTGTATGATGCTTATTAACTAATAAAAAGAGTAAACAATCCGTTTTTTTATTAAAAAAATACAAATAAAAAGAGAAAACAATTAATTTAATTTCGCCATTAGTTCCTGAAAAATCCGCTAATATAAGACAAGTGGCGCCAAAAATTGAGTCTAATTTTGGCGCCACTTGTCTCATATTAGCGGATTTTTCAGGAACTAACGTCTTTAATAAATTATAAAATAAATTGATTAAACAATTGTTTTTTAATGTTGTTTATTGTTGTATGATGCTTATTAACTAATAAAAAGAGTAAACAATCCGTTTTTTTATTAAAAAAATACAAATAAAAAGAGAAAACAATTAATTTAATTTCGCCATTAGTTCCTGAAAAATCCGCTAATATAAGACAAGTGGCGCCAATAATTGAGTCTAATTTTGGCGCCACTTGTCTCATATTAGCGGATTTTTCAGGAACTAACGTATTTAATGAATGATAAAATAAATTGATTAAACATTTGTTTTTTAATGTTGTTTATTGTTGTATGATGCTTATTAACTAATAAAAAGAGTAAACAATCCGTTTTTTTATTAAAAAAATACAAATAAAAAGAGAAAACAATTAATTTAATTTCGCCATTAGTTCCTGAAAAATCCGCTAATATGACACAAGTGGCGCCAAAAATTGAACCTGATTTTTTGCCAAAATCCAATGTCAAATTTTGGCGCCACTTGTCTCATATTAGCGGATTTTTCAGGAACTAACGTATTTAATAAATTATAAAATAAATTGTTTAAAAAATTGTTTTTTAATGTTGTTTATAGACGTATGCTGCTTATTAACTTATAAAAAGAGTAAACAATCCGTTTTTTTATTAAAAAAATACAAATAAAAAGAGAAAACAATTAATTTAATTTCGCCATTAGTTCCTGAAAAATCCGCTAATATGAGACAAGTGGCGCCAAAAATTGAGTCTAATTTTGGCGCCACTTGTCTCATATTAGCGGATTTTTCAGGAACTAACGTATTTAATAAATTATAAAATAAATTGTTTAAAAAATTGTTTTTTAATGTTGTTTATAGACGTATGCTGCTTATTAACTTATAAAAAGAGTAAACAATCCGTTTTTTTATTTAAAAAATACAAATAAAAAGAGAAAACAATTAATTTAATTTCGCCATTAGTTCCTGAAAAATCCGCTAATATGAGACAAGTGGCGCCAAAAATTGAGTCTAATTTTGGCGCCACTTGTCTCATATTAGCGGATTTTTACGGAACTAACGTATTTAATGAATGATAAAATAAATTGATTAAACAATTGTTTTTTAATGTTGTTTATTGTTGTATGATGCTTATTAACTAATAAAAAGAGTAAACAATCCGTTTTTTTATTTAAAAAATACAAATAAAAAGAGAAAACAATTAATTTAATTTCGCCATTAGTTCCTGAAAAATCCGCTAATATGACACAAGTGGCGCCAAAAATTGAACCTGATTTTTTGCCAAAATCCAATGTCAAATTTTGGCGCCACTTGTCTCATATTAGCGGATTTTTATGGAACTAACCTATTTTATAAATAATAAAATAAATTGATTATACAATTGTTTTTTAATTTTTTTAAATAATTGAATTGCTGCGTTTTTAATTTATTTTCTCCCTCAGTTCGATTTTCGTCCTTTGGATTTACAGAAGTAGGAAAAAGATGATTAAAACTTTTTTATGTTTTATTTATTACTTACACAAATAGCGAATTTATCATTGTGACAATTTTTCTACAGTTTTATATGTGTATTGTTTCATTGACTTCTTTTTTTGTCAGTCTTTAATTAATATTTATTTATTTTATATTTTATAAATAGTATATAAATTTTCATTGATCTCGATCGCTATTATGTAGGTAACGGCACTTTAACATTATAAAAAGTACAAAACATAATAATCTCTCTCTCTCTCTCTCTCTCTCTCTCTCTCTCTCTCTCTCTCTCTCTCTCGCTCTTTTTCACTTAGAATATTTTCTATTTTCTCTTTTTTCTCTCTTTTTCACATTTTCTCATTTCTCATCTATATTTAAATATTTTTTTTTATCGTTTTCAATTAAATTACAACACTAT
This sequence comes from Leptopilina myrica (nomen nudum), assembly GCA_032872475.1. Taxonomy (NCBI): domain Eukaryota; kingdom Metazoa; phylum Arthropoda; class Insecta; order Hymenoptera; family Figitidae; genus Leptopilina; species Leptopilina myrica (nomen nudum). The sequence goes on from CM065466.1 coordinate 35,992,420, forward strand.
TATCAAGAATAAATAGTAACATTAAATACTGATTTACAACTTCTCTTCTATATGAACAAAATTCTAATTATGCTTTCGAGTGGCGGGTTGAAGAATATTTTATTTGAAAAATTATGATTTTCGATTTTTGTTGGTCTAAATTTTACAATTATTTTCTTGATTTCTTTTTAGAATGATTTCCTTCCTTGTTTCGTTCTTTTACTCGTTTTATTTTTTTACTTTTTCCATTTTTTCACTTCTTTTGGTTTTTTTTTTTTACTAATTTTGCTATTTTTACGAATTTTATTTTCTTTTTACTAATTTTGTTTTTTTTACGAATTTTATTCTTTCGACTAATTTTGTTTTGTTACGAATTTTATTCTTTGTACTAATTTTGTTTTTTTCCGAATTTTATTCTTTCTATTAAATTTAATTCTTTTACTTGTTTTATTTTTTTTACTTTTTCCATTTTTTCACTTCTTTTGGTTTTTTTTTTTTTACTAATTTTGTTTCTTTTACGAATTTTATTCTTTCTGGTAAATTTTATTCTTTTACATGTTTTATTTTTTTACTTTTTCACTTCTTTAATTTTTTTTTACTAATTTGACTCTTTCTACTAGTTTTGTTTTTTCTTTACTAATTTTATTCATTACTTGTTTTATATTTTTTACTTTTTTACTTCTTCTATATTTCTCTTACTACTTTTATTCTTTCTATTTTCTTTTTTTCCTCATTTTAACTATTTTTTAAAAACTAATTTTACGCTTGTTTATTTATTTCACTTTAGCCGATCTTATATTTTTCGAAATTTATCTTTACAATAGAAAAAAAATACGGTTAAATATCGAAAAATCAAAATTCGGCTAAAATACTAAAAATTAGCAAAAGAAAGCAAGAAAAAGTCAGAAACAAAAGAAAAATACAAAAACAAAATGAAAACAGGTAAAAGTAAAATACAGAAACGAATTGAAACTAAAGAACAGAAACGAATTAAAACTGATAAATACAGAACGAAAATAAAGAAAATTCGGATCAACAAAAATCGAAATAGTAAATTTTTCCCGAGACATTCGCAAAAACCCTTTTTTTTCTTTACGTACATTTAAATATAAATTAAGGTTAATGTGGCATATAATATTTAAATATATACATGTTCCTATGGCAGTGGTCTTGCTAATTTACAATAATAATAATAATATTAATAATAATAATAATTCTCTTTTTCACACCAATAGAACCTTTTTCTTTTTTTTTCTCTTTTTCCCTCTTTCTCGATTTATTTATTTAAAAAAACAAAAAAAAATACAATTCGATTTAGCTTCTTTTGGCTTCGTTTAGTCTTAATGTAAAATATGTAGATTCTATTATTATTTTCGGACGTTAATGTTTTTTTTTCGTGTATGGCACTATTTCAATAATCGATTCAATCATTACCGAAGTGCAATCTTTGGAAACTCTTTTTTTTACTTTTCTTCTCTTTTCTTTTCTTTTCTTTTTTTTTCTCTTTCTAAAAGAAGAATATTTTCTGCCGTCGAGTCCTTCTTATTGAACCGGACACGAACTCAGGTGAATATTGTGCAATTCGGTCATGTCCGTCCAATCCCTTCGCTCGCCTCCGATCATCACGTTCCTTATGCAGCCGTTGAAGTGATCGCGCGTCATCAGCGTTCCCTTTGGCGTTGAAACTGTAAAAAATGGATTTTTGTCAATTTTTTGCAAACTAAAAACTACTATTTACGATTTTTGATTTCTATTTTTAATCCTTTTCTCCAAATTTCGACACTAAAGTATTTTACGCATTTTTATTCATTTTTTAAAGTATTTTCTGTTTTTTCCCCGTTTTTGAAAATTTGCACCATTTTAAATTGATTTTTAAGTATTTTAAGTATTTTTAATTTATTTTTTAAGTATTTTAAGTATTTTTTTTCATCGCAATAGAAAAATAGAAAGGAAATCCGAGCTAAGAGAAAAATAACTCACCCGGCAATCCTCCGATGTAAAGTGGACTCGCGGCCGCCTCATCGAGAAAATGATAATTAACATTCGCAGGGAGACCGTATTTTTGATCGAGTTCGTCAACTTTGAGCGTCAATTCCTCGTCATTGTAGACGGCTTGAATTTTGTGCCATCGATTGTCGCAAACTGTGTAGGGACTCGAGAAGCGTTGCTCCACGTAAAGTGGATTATTGTCGCCGAGGTCCGCCGACATCACCACTTTTCCATTGTTCAGCTCGAGGCTCATCGAGGGCGAGCCACTTGGCGCCGTTATCGACAACAGCACTCCCGAAAGTTCCGACGTTTTGAATTCTAATTCCAGTTCTAAGCTGCCTTCAAGTTCAAAGTCCTTTTCTGCGGGGGAAACAGAAGAAGAAGAAGAAGAAGAAAAATGTTAATAATAAGATTTTTTTCTTTAGGCAAAAAGAGAAAATGGAAATTAAGAAACGAAATGAAAATTGAAATGGAAAAATGAAATTAAAATAAGGAGACGAAATGGAAAAACAAAATGGGGAAATAAAATAAAAATAGGAAAACGAAAAAAATACAGAAACGAAATAAAAATTGAAATACAAAAACGAAATAAAAATACAAAAACGAAAATGAAAAAAAAATAGAGAAACGAAATAAAAATACAAAACCGAAATAAAAATACAGAAACGAAATAAAAATTGAAATACAAAACCGAAATAAAAATACAGAAACGAAATAAAAATTGAAATAGAAAAACGAAATAAAAATACAGAAACGAAATAAAAATTGAAATACAAAAATGAAAAAAAATAAAGAAACGAAATATAAATACAAAAACGAAAAAAAATAGAGAAACGAAATAAAAATACAAAACCGAAATAAAAATACAGAAACGAAATAAAAATTGAAATAGAAAAACGAAATAAAAATACAGAAACGAAATAAAAATTGAAATACAAAAATGAAAAAAAATAAAGAAACGAAATATAAATACAAAAACAAAAAAAATAGAGAAACGAAATAAAAATACAAAACCGAAATAAAAATACAAAAACGAAAATGAAAAAAAATAGAGAAACGAAATAAAAATACAAAACCGAAATAAAAATACAGAAACGAAATAAAAATTGAAATTCAAAAATGAACAAAAAATAGAGAAACGAAATAAAAATACAAAAACGAAAATGAAAAAAATAGAGAAACGAAATAATAATACAAAACCGAAATAAAAATACAGAAACGACATAAAAATTGAAATACAAAAATTGAAAAAAAATAGAGAAACGAAATAAAAATACAAAACCGAAATAAAAATACAAAAACGAGAAAAAAATACAGAAATTTGAGAAGAAATGTTTTTCCACTAACTGTAAATCGCGTAGGCTTCGTCCTGAAAATAGGCGCCGCTCTCGACATTCGGAAAGCACTGTCCAACGTTGTAAGCTCGACTCGTCGATCCCACCATGTCGAAAATATTGCCATTCAAGCGCAAACCGCGAATGCAGCCCTTGAGTGTTTCCAATTTGGCGACCGCCTGCTCGGGCAATGGAGTTCCACTCTCCGGTAGACCGCCAATGTACATCATTGACGCTAAGCCAATTTTTTTCGGTATCTTTATCGTTCTCGGCGTTTGTGAATCGACAATCAACGTCAGTTTTCTCTCCTCGTGACGAATTACAACGTGATGCCAATTTCCATCGTTCAGCGGCGATTTAAATAGAATTTCCTTCTTGTGTCGCGCCTTTATTTGCAGCGACAATTGTCCGTCGCGAAGAATCACCATCAGATAGGGCTTTTGTTTTATTCCCTAAAAAAAAGATTAGAAAATTTATTTATTTATTTCCATAAAAAAATAAATTCGTTCGCAGTTTAAAGTTATTGCTTTTTTATTTTTTAACATTTTTATAATTTCTCTTTTCAAATATTTTCAATTTTAAACCCAATGTTATTAAAAATCATCGAATTATTGCAAATAATTTTATCAAAAAATTTAATAATAATAGAATTCTTTCAAAAAATATTCTTAAATTATCGTAAAGAATTTTATTAAATGTTTTAAAAATCCTAATTCAATTCTTTTGAATAATTTCTTTGAATTTTTCATTAAACTAATGGAGTTTCGTTAAAAATTTTAATTAAAAATTTCCAAAGCAATTGAATTTCATGATGAAGAAGAATTTTATTAAAATTGTATTGAAAATAATTGAATTCTTGCGAAGAATTTTATTACTATTTATAAAAGAAACTGAAATGTTTCGAAGAATTTATATTGAAATTTTGATAAATAATTAAATTCTTATGAAAAATTTTATAGAAATAATTGTGAAAAATAATTAAATTTCTTTTTTATTAAAAATATTTTAACAATAATTGAATTATTTTTAAAGAATTCAAAAATTCTTGTTGAAATTGAATTTTATGGAAATTTTTGAAAATAACTAAATTTTTCGCATATTTTTATTTAAATTGGATTAAAAATAATTTAATTCCTTCAAAGAATTTTATTATTTATAAAAATAATAGAATTGTTTCGAAAAATTTATTAAAATTTTAGGAAATAAATAAAATTTATGAAAATATTTAAAAATACATTATTTTCAAAAACAATAAATTTTTTCTGAGAAATTCAATGAGTTTGAAAAAATTCTAATAAAATTGTTTGCAAAAATTCAAAAAATTTGAAAACTTTTAATAGAATTCCTCACTGAAATTCAATTATTTGTAAAAATTAATAAAATTCTTCACTGGAATTCAATTATTTTCCAGAAATAATAAAACTCCTCGCAGGAATTCAATTTTTCAGAAATAATCAAATTCTTCGGAGGAATTTACTTATTTTCTAGAAATAATTAAATTCCTCAAAAAAAAAGTTTAATTATTTTTATAAATAGTAAAATTCTTCAAAAAAATTTCAATTATTTTCACAGATTTTAATAAAAATCCTTCGAAACAATTCAATTATTTTCAAAAATTAGGAAAAGTCTTTACAGTAATTTTAATTATTATTGAAAATTTAGCAAAATAGTTCAAGGAATTTGAATTATTTACAAAAATTATAAAAAGTATTTATCAGAAATTAAATTAATTTCTTAAGAACCAGTAATGCTCTTTTTTAAAAATTTAATTATTTTAAAATATTTATGAAATTCTTCAGAATAATTCAATTATTCCATAAAATTATTAAAATTCTTCGCAAAAGTTCAATTATTTAGAAATTAATGAAATCTTTGCAAGAATTAAATTATTTTCATACATAATAACATTCTTGGGAGGAATTTAATTATTTTTCATAAATAGTAAAATTCTTCGCAGAAATAAAATTATTTTCAATACAATTTTAAGAAAATTTCACCAAAGAATTCAATTATTTTCTCAAAATTTGCATAAATCCATTGAAATAATTCAATTATTCAGTAGAGTTTTAGCAAACATTCAACTCTTTTTTGAAAATAATTCGAAAAGTGCTTTAACCCCAAGATGGCAATTATTTTTAAGATTGTCTGTAAAATTTATGTTTTAAAAATTAAATTAAAATTGCCTTTTCGCAAAATTAAAAATTTTCCGACAAATTTCTTTTATATTTGTGAAAATAATTGAATTCTAGCAATGAAGTTTATTACAATTTTTGAAAATAATTCAAAAAATTCAAAGACATTATTTAAAAGAATTAAATCAGGATTTTGAAAATTTTTGAATAAAATTCTTCGCAAGAATTGAATTATTTTCATTAATAATAAAATTCTTCGCAAGAATTCAATTATTTTAATTAATAATAAAATTTTTCGAAGGAATGCATTTATTTTTAATTTAATTGTACAAAAACTTCTGGGAATAATGGAATTATTTTTTTTTAAACATTAATTAAATTGAATTAAATGCTTCGAAAAAAGTGAATTATTTTTTTAAAATATAGTAAATTAATTCATCGCAGGAATTGAATTATTTTTAATGGTATTTTAATGAAATTTCTCGCTGAAATTCAATTATTTGTCAAAATTAATAAAATTCTTCGGTGGAATTCAATTATTTTCCAGAAATAATAAAATTCTTCGCAGGAATTCAATTATTTTGAAAAATTCAATTAAAAAAAAACGTAGTACAATGACACACTTACGGGTGTAATGAAGAGAATTCCGTTCGGATAATACGTTCGGAAATCAAATTCGATCGCGTACTTTTTCTCCCAGAATTTCTTGATTGCAATGTAGAATTGCGTGTGACTGTGGGGCTTGTCGCCGAATTTCAGAGCCCCCGGCTCCAGGGAGTAGTAGGGCACTTTTTGACAGCCCTCCGGCTGCGTGGACATGCCCCTCGAGAGTGACGCCGAGGGCACGTAAATTGGAGGATCCTTTCCCATATTTGGACCGTTTCTTCCAATTTGAGCGTGATCGAAATTCACCACTTCCTCGAATCGAAGGAGTCTGGAATTATTTTTTCAAAATGTTATAATTATTTTGAATATAGAATTCTAATAAAATTTGTAAGCAAGGGGATTTTTTTGTTTTTTTTTTTTTTTTTGAATAGCAACTCACTCTTCATTGATCAAGACGTCTTTGATTGCGCCGTAAAGTGGAACCGCGGTCGACACCATTTTCGTGTTATTTATCAAAGCCGGAAGTCCTCCGATGTAGAGACCGCCGTTCGTGTCCGGCGCTTTGATTGCAGTTCCAGTGGGGAGTTTCCCACTGCCCTGATACGAATCGTCGACTCTTAATTCTATTTCCTTTCGTCGTTTGCTAATAACTACCGAATGATACTTTCCATCGTTGTACGTTTCGTTGGATCGAACGACACACTCGCCTTTACCGCCGTTCAATCGCACTTGAATGTATCCTTCCTTTATCACCACCGAATAGTAATTATCCTGCAAAAAAAATAAGAATTGTATTTTAATTATTTCTCCCTCTTACTCTTCTTTTCGTTTTTTTCCTTTTTTACCATTTTTATCGTTTTTTTTTACTTTTTTACCATTTTTTTTCGTTTTTTACTTTTTTTACCATTTTTTTAGTTATTCTTTTGCTACTTTCAGTTTATAAAATTTATTTTGACTTCTTTCCCTATTTTTTAGGGTATTTTTTGCTTCTTCATTAATTTCATTAATTTCATGTTTTTCCTTTTCCTTATTTTTATTTTACAAAAAGAAAAAAAAATAGATAAATTGCACTCACACTTGAATCGTTTGTACTATGCGAAACTCTGTCCTCTTGACCTTGGAATGTAGACAATAAAATCATTGCTTCCTTTTGTAAGGTTCTAAAGGAAAAACTTATCGTCGACGATATTTTCTTAAGACTAATTGCTGAATGTTCCAAGTAACCGTCTCCGTAGAAGCCGACAATTCTCAGCGGCTGCAAAAAGAAAAAATTCCCATCGTGATTAGTATTTACTCCAAAAAGAAAAAAAACTTTTTTCAATCAGTAAATAAATTTCTACCTAAATTGAGTGAAATTGGATTAAATTCTCGAAATTCGCGTTTTTGGAAAAAATTTGGCAAAATACAAACCGCAGTGCCGCAGCTCGGCTCGACGCCGTAATATTTCTCGGCCAGTGGATCGTAGCCCTCTTGAACGACGATATTCGACATGCAGCCGAGAAACGACACGGGCCTTGGGAGAATTAAGTCATCATTACGAAAACTTGGCGGCACACCGCCAATGTAGTATTTCGCCTCCTCAAAATCGGGAATGTCCTCCTTCTTTGGCTGCGGCGTTGGTACCACCAATTTCTTGTCATTATCGCCGCCCACGCTCAATATACACTTTTCAATATTCTTTCGCGACTGATACTGCCTGAATGCATCGACCTTCGTCCAATTTCCATTGTTGTACTTGTGATTCGAATACATTTCCATGCTCACATTGCCGCCGTAGCCAATGTGTAGAAATACACGACCTTCGCGAAGGAAAATCATCACGTGCTGATTCTGGAAGAAGACAAAATTAATTTTTCTTAAAACCTACGAATTATTTGCTAATTAGTTAGTAATTACCTACTAATTTTTTGCTATTTACTTAGTGATTACATAATAATTATTTGCTAATTACTTAGTAATTATTTTCTAATTATTTGCTATTTACCTACTAATTACTTAGTAATTATTTGCTAATTATTTGCTATTTACTTAGTGATTACATAATAATTATTTGCTAATTACTTAGTAATTATTTCCTAATTATTTGCTATTTACTTAGTAATTACTTAGTAATTATTTGCTATTCACTCAGTAAATACCTACTAATAATTAACTAATTACCAAAAGAGATAAATTATTTTATCAGCATTGCCACAAATATTTAATTTTCTTCCCTGATTTCCAGACAAAATTCTCACTTTTTCCCTGACCACAAAAAAAATATTCTGATTCACTCTAAAAAATTATTAGATACTCAAAAAAATGTTCTATTAAATTTATTTACAAATTCCATTAATTGTAAAATTATTCAAAAACATCAATAACAAAAATTTTAAATAATTATTTAATTATTACTTTTGCACAAAAATTAAAATTCTTCAGAACATTCAAATTCAGAACTTTTTCAAACTCAACAACTTATAAGAATATTATTACAAAACATAATTCACCTTCTTCATGTTTTCTTATAATTTCAATAACCATGAAAAATTTTCAACAAAAATTTTATTATTTACAAAAATCCTAATAAAATCCTTCGCAAGAATTCAATTATTTTTAAAAGTAGTCAATTTTCTCATAAAAATTCAATTATTCGAAAAAATTGTAATAAAAATTCATTTGCAATAATTCAAATTATTTTCATAAACAATAATTCGATTAATTGGTAATTTAATTTTTTTAATCAATTTTTATTAGAAAATTCTAGAAAAATGCAATTATTTAAATTGAAAAATAAATAGATTATTGAATAATTGAATGTTTGTTAAAATTGAATTCTCATAAAGAATTTTATCTACAAATTTTTTAATAATTCAATTCTTTTGACAAATTTTAATCAAATTTTTAAGAATAATTACATTTTTCGAGGAATTTGATTAAAATATTGTATCCAAAATTAATTAAAATCCTGCGATGAGTTTTATTATTCATGAAAATAATTTTAAAAAAATTTCCAAAAATGTTATTAAAATTTTTCTAAAATATTTGAATTTCGGTGGAGAATTTTGTTATTTATAAAAATTAATAAAATTCTTGTAAACAATTGATATTATTGAAAAAAATTTATAAAATTTTTTATATTAAATAATTGAACTCACGTAAAAATTTTATTAATTTATGAAAATAATTGAATTGTTTCAAAGAAATTTATTTAAAATTTCATAAATTATTGAATTTCTTTAAAATTTTAACAAGAATTTTATTTAAGCTTTTAAAAATATTTAAATTTGGACGAGAATTGAAAAATTTTTTTTTAATAAATGAATATTGAAGAATTTTATTATTTATAAAGATAATTGAAATTTTGACAAAAATTTTGGAACATAATTGAATTTCTGCAAAGAATTTTTGTAACTTTTGAAAATAATTGAATTCTTCCAACGAATTTTATTCAACTTTATAAAACTAATTGAATTTCGGTAAAGAATTTTATTATTTAAAAAAATATTTTTATATAATTGATATTTTTCGAAAATTTTTATTAAATTTTGTATTTTAAATAATTGAATTATTTTGAAGAAATTTATTAACAATTGAATAATTGAATTCTTGTGGAATTTTGTCATGAATTTTATTAAAACTTTTAAAAATAATTGAATTTTAATGAAGTATTTTATTATTTATAAAAATAATTGTAATTTTGACGAGAATTGTTTTTAAATTTTTCAACATAATTGAAATTCTGCGAAGATTTTTGTAATTTTCCGAAAATAATTGAATTCTTTCAACGAATTTTATTCAAGTTTATAAAAATAATTGAATTTCAGTGAAGAATTTTATTATTTCTAAAAATAATTGAATTCTTGAAGAGAACTTTGTTAAATTTTTTTCAATAACTGAACTCTTGCGACGAATTTTATAAAATTCTTTTTAAATAATTGATATTTTTTGAAAAATTATTTGAATTTTTTATATTAAATAATTGAATTCCTGTGAAAATATTATTATTTATAAAGATAATAATTGATTTTTTGTTAAAAATTCAAGAAATAATAAAAATTTTGTTAATAATTCAAAGAATAATTAAATTTTTGTTAATAATTCAAAGAATAATTGAATTTTTGTTAATAATTCAAAGAATATATGAATTTTATGTTAGTAATTCAAAGAATAATTGAATTTTTGTTAATAATTCAAAGAATAATTGAATTTTTGGAAAAAAAATTAAAAATAATTAAACTTTTGTTAATAATTCAACAAATAATTAAATTTTTGTTAAAAATTCAAAGAATAATTGAATTTTTGTAAATAATTCAAAGAATAATTGAATTTTGGTTAATAATTCAAAGAATAATTGAATTTTGGTTAATAATTCAAATAATTAAATGTTTGTTAAAAATTTAAAAATATTCTAATTTTTTTCAACATTAAAAAAATAATTCAATTTTTTTGTTATCAAAATTTTGGTAAATTATTGAATTTCTGTGAAATTTTTCCAAGAATTTTATTAAAGTTTTTAAAAATAATTGAATTTTGAAGAAGAATTGTATTATTTATAAAGATAATTGAAAATTTTGACGAGAAATTTTAACAAAAGATATAATTGAAATGACCAGAATTTTTTTTTTAATTTTTGAATATAATTGAATAATTGAACATAATTTATAAGTAATAATTTTATAATAGTTCTATAAAAAGAAATTATTGTCTGAAATAGAAAAAAATCAAGGTTTTGTATTGAAATTCGTGGTTATTTTTATAGTTTACAAGACAAACAAAAAATCGTCCAAATTTACTTTTCCTGACTTTTCCCTAAATTTCCTGACCTGTAGCAACCCTGAATTTATTCTTAAAATTTGAAAAAAGAACGAAAGTAAATTCACTCACGTTCTTTGGATTAATGGCCAGGAAGAGAAGCGCATTTTCGTCGAAAGTTCTGAAACTCAGGGAAATTCCAAAAGTGTATTTATTGTAAGGTCCGGACGTGACTCGATTTCTCACGGCGTAACCTTCGCCATTGAAACTATAGGCAATGTCGTCTCGTGGATCTTCAACTCTAAAACAAAGAAGAAGAAGAAGAGAAATAATTAATATTTAAGACAAAATAAAATATTTTTAAATACAAGAAAAAATAAAAAATCACCCTTCGACGCAAGCTTGACAAGCCATGTCGGGAGCAGTCGAGACAAAATTCCAAAGACCAATAATCTGTCCATCGAGAATAACTTGATGAAGACAACCGGGAAGACCATTGGTCGCTAATAATTCACTAGGTCGTCTCTGCGACTCAGGAACGCCACCCAACCAAACTCTGTCCGTGGCTAAAACGTCGAAACGACCAAATTCCACACTCGTTGAATTCACTTGCGCCAAATAATTCCCAGTCATCGATATTTGCTTGTGGACATTCAATTTTCCCACGTTTCTTGTTCTGTAAATTGGAAAAAAAGGAGTTGGTCAAAACAAAAAATTTACATATTTATTTTATTATCATAAAAATAATTTAAAAAAGGGCAAAAATAGAAAATAAATTAAAAACAATAGAAAAAGAAAGAAACAAAAAAAAGGAAAAAGTAAAAAAGAGAAAAAAATAGAGAAGTGGCAGAAAATGAAATAAAATGAGAAAAATAGAAAAAATACGAGAAAAGGAAAAAAATTGAAAAAAGACTAAAAAAGAAAAGAAAAATACGAAAGAAGGAAAAAATAGAAAAAAGACTAAATAAGAAAAAAAATACAAACGAAGAAAAAACGAAATCGAAACAATAGAAAAATGACAAACTCACCTTTCGGCTTCAATTCGGTACCAAAAATTATCCTCCGAAAAATCGCCACTTTCCAAAACTTCCGGATGAGTGACAAATCCGGTTCCGCCTCCAACATTCCAGATGAATCGAATTTTCCTATCGATCATTTCCAGAGCCATAAAGTCATCCTGAAAAATAAAATTTTTTAAATAAATTTTTTCGAAATTTTTGTCTTTCTTTTATCTATTTAAATATTCCTATTCTTTTTTTTTATTCTTAATTCAAAAACTCACATTTATTCCACTGGGAAGATAAAAGAGTGAACCTTCTCTTCTATTTTTTGCAACGGCAAAAGTCATGACTATCGTTGTTGTTGACGATGGTTGCAAAAATCCTGGCCTATAGGATCTGATGCATTTTTTGCCGTCCGCCGACTTCAGAGAAATGCGAATCTAAAAAATTTGTTGTAAATTTAAAAAAAGATAATAATAATAATATTAATAATATAATAATATTAATAATAAATAAAATAATAATAATAATAATAAAAAGATAATAATTGTGTGTATAAAAATTACTTTCTCTTTTCAAATAACGAAAAATCATTTTGTACAAAAAGAATGAAAGTAAAAATATAATTACCCCATGAGCGGAATTTTTGGCTTCGACAATTTTGTTCTTCAACTTTTGCAATTTCTCGGCGAGCGTTCCGTTCCATTTGTCAAATTCCATTTGACGTTTCGCTGAAGCTGTTGCTAGACTCGAGAGTTTTTCGTCCGCTCTTTTGATATTATTTTGCGCCTCCGTCACTGAAAATTCGATTTTTTTTTTGGTAATTAGTAATCAAAGGAATTATTTAACAGTACAATAGTCATTTTCGAAAATTTATAAAAATATATTTATAAAAAAATTTATAAAAAAAGGAAATTTTTCGCCCCTTAAGGAGTTTAAAGAATAGAAAATTACCAAGTGAACTCAATTTCGAAAAAATCGAATGGAAATTACTGAATTAACTAATTTTCGAATAAATCGAATAAAAATTACTAAATTAAATAAATTTCGATTAAATTGAATAATTTTGAATAAATTGAAAAAAAAAATTTACTTGTATGACTTAATTTTGATTAAATCGAATCAAATTTTGATCAAATTTAATCAAAATTTCGATTAAATTGAATAATTTTTAAATAAAGTGAATCAAAATTTATTAAATTGACTTAATTTTGAATAAATCGAATGAAAATTACTAAATTAACTAATTTTCAAATAAATCGAATAAAAAATACTAAATTAACTCAATTTTGAAAAAATCGAAACAAATATTAATAAATTGAATATTTTAAAATAAATTGAATAAAGATTTACTAAAAATGACTTAATTTTGAATAAATCGAATCAAATTTTGATTAGTTTAAATAATTTCGAAAAATTGAATAAAAGTTACTAAATTAACTCAATTTCGAATAAATCGAATGAAAATTACTAAATTAACTCATTTTCAAATAAATCAAATCAAAATTGAATAATTTTGAATAAATTGAATAAAAATGTACTAAAATGACTTAATTTTGATTAAATCGAATAAAATTTAGTTTAAAATGAATCAAATTTTGTTTAAATTGAATAATTTTGAATAAATCGAATGAAAGTTATTAAATTTACTCAATTTTTAATAAATCGAAACAAATATTAATAAATTGAATATTTTAAAATGAATTGAATAGAAATTTACTAAAATGACTTAATTTTGAACAAATCGAATCAAATTTTGATCAAATTGAATCAAAATTTCGATTAAATTAAATTAAAATTTACTAAAATGACTTAATTTTGAATAAATCGAAACAAATTTTGTTTAAATTGAATAATTTTCAAATACATTAAATCAAAATTACTAAATTAAATAAATTTCGATTAAATTGAATAAAAATTTACTAAAATGACATAATTTTGAATTGATCGAATCCAATTTTGTTTAATTTGAAAAACTTTGAATAAATTGGATAAAAATTACTAAATTAACTCAATTTCGAATAAATTGAAACAAATATTTATAAATTGAATATTTTAAAATAAATTGAATGGAAATTTACCAAAATGACTTAGTTTTGAATAAATGAAATCAAATTTTGATCAAATTGTATCAAAATTTCGATTAAATTTAATAATTTTGAATATATTAAATTAAAATTTACTAAAATCACTTAACTTTGAATAAATCGAATTAAATTTTGTTTAATTTGAAAAACTTGGAATAAATTAAATGAAAATTACTAAATTAACTCTATTTCGAATAAATGGAATGAAAATTACTAAATTAACTCATTTTCAATTAAATCGAATCAAATTTTGATCAAATTGAATTAAAATTTCGATTAAATTGAATAATTTTGAATAAATTGAATAAAAATTTACTGATATGACTTAATTTTGATAAAATCGAATCAAATTTTGATCAAATTGAATCAAAATTTTGATTAAATTGAATAATTTTGAATAAATTGAATAAAAATTTACTTATAAGACTCAATTTTGAATAAATCTAATGAAAATTACTAAATTAACTTATTTTCAAATAAATCGAATAAAAATTACTAAAATAACTCATTTTGAATAAATCGAATCAAATTTTGTTTAAATTGAATAATTTTGAATAAATCAAAACAAATATTAATAAATTGAAAATTTTAAAATAAATTGAATGGAAATTTACTAAAATGACTTAATTTTGAACAAATCGAATCAAATTTTAATCAAATTGAATCAAAATTTCGATTAAATTGAATAATTTTGATAAAATAGAATCAAATTTTGATCAAATTGAATCAAAATTTCGATTAAATTGAATAATTTTGAATAAAGTGAATCAAAATTTATTAAATTGACTTAATTTTGAATAAACCAAAACAAATATTAATAAATTGAATATTTTAAAATAAATTGAATGAAAATTTACTAAAATGACTTAATTTTGAATTAATCGAATCAAATTTGGTTTAATTTGAATAATTTCGAATAAATCGAATGAAAGTTACTAAATTAACTCAACTTCGAATAAATCGAATTAAATATTAAAATAAATCGAATAAAAATTACTAAATTAAATAAATTTCGATTAATTTGAATAATTTAGAATAAATTTAGATTTTAATAAATAAAATATTTTTAAAAATTGTTCACTTACATTGTTCACTGGCGAGACTAATTTTCGAATCGCCCTCGCGCTTCAATTCATGTAATTTTGGTCTCAAACCGTTGGCAATTCCTTCCTTGTAGTCGTCGACTATTCTCCTCGTCTCTTGAATTTTCTCCACAATATCGTCGTTTTTATTCAAAATTAGTTGCAAATCTTCGTGCACTGCAAAAGAATAATAACAATAATCATCGTGATAACAATAATAATTTTTTTTACTATTTTATTGTTAATGAAAAATAATAAACAAAGAAATTTTTTTTTTAAAAACAATAGAAAAGAATTATGAATTTAATTTATTTAATTTTTTTTATTAAAGTTTTAATTACTTTCTAAATTCATTTACTCTAATTTTTTATTTAAAATATGTTAAAGAAAAAATTTTAAAAATTTACAAAAGTAATTAAAACTGTAATTAAATAAATTAAATAAATTAAATTAAATTAAAATTTCGAGCGTGAAAATGGAGCTTACGCGTTTTCCTCGCATTTTGCAATTCTCGAAGTTTAATATTTATCTCATTGTCCTTGTTTCCAGTGTTGTTTAGGGAATTCTTCAATTCAGTGACAGATTGCTTTTGCATTTCGACACTTTGCCTCGACTTCGACAGTGGGACAACGTATTCTTTAACTTTATTCAATTGCTCCGTGGATATTTGCAGCATTTCCCCCGTCACGTCGATTAAAGTCTTCGTTTCCGCTCCGTTTGGATAAATCTTGGAGAAAAAAGAAAATTGTCTTCAATTATTCTCAATTCCGAATTTTATTTACTAAAATTGTTATTTTGTTTTCTAATTGAAATTGTCGTCTAAAGATTTCGAGAATAAACGAAAAATTGAAATCTGAATGAAAAAAATTGGGTAATTTTTGCAAATCACTCATACCTTCTCGTAAACATCGTCGGCAATTTTATTCGTTTCCCTCGCTGCGTTGTCGGCATTTTGCAAACTATCGTAAATATTTTTGTACGCCTGACTTGCTTTCAGTGGATTTGCAGCTTGATTTCGTGTCTCTGAAAAAAGTCTGTTCCGAGGCAAGAAAACGTGAGGAAAATTAAATTTTTAATGAGTATTATTTAAATTTCTTATTAAAAGAATTAAGTTATTATTTCAATTTTCTAAAATTCTAATTTTGAAGAGTATTATTATTATTATTAAAAATGGGGAGAAAAAAATAATTACTCGACATAACGATCCGCGTAGTCCGAAAGATTTCTAGCGTGCTCAACGGCCGGAAGTACAAATTTATTCTGATACTCGAAATTCAATCTATAGAGTATTTCCTCCTTGTCCTTCAAGTTCTCCGTCAAATCATTCAATTTTTTCTGCATTTTTGGAAAATCCTGAAAGAAAAAGCAACGAGAATTTTCAATACTTAACTTCTTCTCTAATCAAAGGGAGAATTGAATTCTAAAAATTAAATTCTAATTCTAAATTAAATTCTAAAAATTAAATTCTAATTCTAAATTAAATTCTAATTCTAAATTAAATTCTAATTCTGAATTAAATTCTAAAAATTAAATTCTAATTCTAAAGTAAATTCTAAAAATTAAATTTTAATTCTAAATGAAATTCTAATTTTTAAATTAGAAAAGATCTAATAAAAAATGAACTAAATTTGAAGAAAAAAAATAGTGCAAAGACTTATTTTTTACTAATTGACTTTTTCTTCGTACCTCGAAATTATTCTGAGCGTCAATCAAGCATCCCTCGGACTCTTCGATTAATTCCCTTCCGTCTTTGATCCATTCGTTAATTTCCGAATTGTAGTTATTTATTTGATTGCGATTCCTGTCGATTTCGGAATAAGTCTTATTTAATTCGGTATAAATTCCATCGTAGGTGAAAAATGTCTCCATTAATTTTTCTATATTTTCCCTTAAATCTGCCAATTTTTCCGAATATTTCTCCGTTTCCTTCTTTGTCTTCTCAACGTCCGCACTCGGATCGTAGAGGGAATTCAGCCATTCGATATAATCCGCAAACTCCCTTTGAAGAAAAAAAAAATAAACAATTAGTATATTATTTAATTTCTTTTCTGAAGAGGAAATTTTTTTTGAATAAAAATAAATAAAATTACTCAATCAAATTGTCCAGAACTTTCGTCTTGTCGGGAAAGTCCATCGTTTTCATATTATTCAGAATCGAATTCGCCTCTTGTAATGCTTGCTCCAGACGAACTTTTTTATTTTCATTGCCGTACTGGATTAATTCGAAAATTGTGTCTAAAAAAGAGGACAAAAATTTGTATTTTGCATTATTTTTTATTAAAATAATTACTATTTTTCTATTTTTACTACTTTTTCTATTTTTTATATTTTTACTATTAATTATATTAATTCCATTTATTGATACCTCTTATTTTCTTTTTATTTTCCTCGAATTGATGTCTAAGATCGGTGACATTTTTTTCAAGTTCGTCACTTTTTGTCTTCACTATTCTTGCCTCGTTCTCCTGATTCATAGCCTGCGAAAAGTAAATTTAAAAATTACTTTATTCATTTAAAAATGATTTAAAACGAAAATTTCAAAAATTACTTTTTTCAACGACTGCTCCGAATTCCTCAACAAATGTTTAAAATCCCGAAGTGGAATTGTCTCCAATTTCTCCTCCAATTCCGTGCGTTGACTTAAATCTTGCGAAAATATTGTTACATTTGAGTCAATGTAGAAAAGCTGTTCCCACGGTGCAGGAATCTGACCATTGGAAATATGCTCCGTCTCTGATTCTAATTTATTGCTTAATAATTCCAGATCGTCGAGCAATAGTCCCGTGCAATTATCGTTGCAAGCTGAAAAAAAATAAATTATTATTATCAGTTATTTTATTATTAATTTTATTTTTACTATTATTATTACTTGTTACTACTATTTTTCTCTTATTTATTAATTTTCAGTTAGAAAATTATTATTTATTATCTTTTTTTGTGTGAAAAAAAAACAATTTGAGACTTACATGTGCAGACATCGTCGATGAAAACGTGTCGATAGGTTGTACACTCGGAGCAATCTCTTCCCGTTGATCCTGTTTTACAATTACATTGTCCAGTTTCCTGATCGCATTCGTCGCTCGCACTTCCTGCCGGATTACAATTACAAGCGGCGCAACTGCCGCCGGGAATGTTCGGAAATCCGTAATAGCCGTAGGAACATCTCTCGCATCGAGGACCAGTGTAGCCTTTTAGAATTTGGAAACAATTTTTTCAAATTACTCTCGGAAATCCAGAAGCAAAAATAAATTACATATATTCAAAACTTTAATCAAATAAACAATAAAATTACCGATCTATATCTATAAAAATAATAAATTTTTTCTCCAAATTCCTATGGGAAAATAATAATTAAATATTCCGGAAAGAAATTATTCCCTTCGAATAATTTTACCAGAAGAATTTTTTTTTCCCAATAAAATGTTTTCCTTTAGTTTCATAAACAATTTCCAATTCAATTTTCTAATTGAAAAATGTAATTTTTTAACATTTTCTCCCTTTATTTAAAAAAAAAACTAAATTTTATTAAAACAACGAAAATTTAGAAATAGAATTGATGCAAATTATTTCAGGGTTGCCAGAAATATTGAATTTTATTTTTCCCTGACTTTTCCCTGAATTCCAGACAAAATTTTCACTTTTTCCCTGAACCTAAAGAATATTCTGGATTCACTCCAAAAATTATTAGAAAAACAAGAAAAAATGTTTACAAATTTCATTAATTGTAAAATTATTCAAAAACATCAATAACTTCTTCTTTAAATAAATATTTATTCATTATTATTTTTCTGTAGGAATTCAAATTCTTCAAAACATTCAAAATCAAAGCTTTTTAAATTGAACAACTTATTAGAATATTATTACAAAACATTTTTCAGAATAGGTGAATTATTTACAAAAATCCTAAAAAAATCCTTCGCAAGAATTCAATAATCTTTAGAAGCAGTAAAATTTCTCAAAAAAATAAAATTATTTTTAAAAAATGTAATAAAATTCGTGTCAATAATTCAATTAGTTTCATAAATAAAAATAAATCGATTATCCGTTAATTCATTTTTAAATCAATTTTTATTAGAAAATTCTGGAAAAATTCAATTATTTAAATTAAAAAATAAATAATTTATTGAATAATAGAATGTTCTTTGTTAAAATTTAATTCTCATAAAGAATTTTATGAATAAATTTTTAAATATATGAATTTAATTTGACAAATTTTAATAAAATTTTTAAGAACAATTACATTTTTCGAGGAATTTGATTAAAATATATATTGTAGAAAAAATCATTAAAATTCTGCGATGAGTTTTATTACTTATGAATATAATATAAATTTTCTTAAAATTTCCATAAAATAATTGAATTTTGGAGAAGAATTTTATTATTTATAAAGTTACTTGGAATTTTAAGAAGATTTTTTTTTTAAATTTTCGAACACAATTTGGATTTTTGCGAAGAATTTTATAACATTTTAAAAATAATTTAATTCTTCCAACGAATTTTATTCAAATTTATAAAAATAACTGTATTTATGTGAAGAATTTTATTATTTATATAAATAATTGAATTCTTACAAAGAATTTTTTAAATAATTTATATTTTTCGACAAATTTTATTAAATTTTGTATTTTAAATAATTGAATTCCTGTGAAAAAATTTGATTACTACTTATGAAAATAATTGAATTATTTTGAAGAAGTTTATTAAAAATTGAATAATTGAATTCTTGTGGAATTTTGTCAAGAATTTTATTAAAACTTTGAAAAATAATTGATTTTTAATGAAGTATTTTATTATTTATAAAAATAATTGTAATTTTGATGAGAATTGTTTTTAAATTTTTGAACCTAATTGAAATTCTGCGAAGAATTTTTATAACTTTTGAAAATAATTGAATTTCTGTAATCATTTGTAACTTTTCAAAAATCTAATTTTTTTTTTAGTATTTTTAACTAAAATTCTTTTATCAATCTAGTATTTATGAAAATTGTAAAAATTATTCATAAAATAATTTATAAGTCATAATTTATGATAGTTATTATTAATTTTATTTAATTATTATTTATTTATTTATTATTTATTATTAATTATTAATTTTATGATTGTTTTTGAAAATTTAAGTTATTTAAAAAGAAATTATTGTCAGAAATAGAAAAAATTTAATGTTTTGTATTAAAATTTGTGGTAATTTCATAGTTTACGAGGCAAAAAGAAAAAAAATTCAGTTTTCTCATGAATTTTAACAATTCAATTTTGTTTTTCAATTTTTCCGGTGATTTGCAATTTTTTCTTTTTTGTATTGAAATTAATCGAATTGGAAGCGTACCGTATTTGCAGCGACAAACAACGTCATTATTGTCCAAAACTTTGCAGCCGGTTGAGAATTTCTTCTCGTATTGAGGACAGGGGCAAGCCTTGCAACCGCCGAAATTCGGATCGCCGTGGTAGCTCTCGGCGCAGACGTTGCAATTCGGTCCGGCTGTATTTTCTCTGCAGTCCTGTGGAAATTTTGCAATTATTATACATTTTCCTTAAAAAAAAAAAATTACCAAAAATTGCTCTAAATTATTAATTTATTCAAATCACTGAATTATCAAAGAATTAAATTACTATTTTAAATTTTCCATATTTCTCCAAATTAAATTATTATTTTAAACTAGGATCAAATTCTTCAATAATTTTCCAAATTCAATAACAATTTTTAACTCGAATCCAATGCTTCAATAATTTTCCAAATTAAATTACAATTTTTAACTTGAATCAAATGCTTCAATAATTTTCCAAATTCAATTACAATTTTAAACTTGAATCAAATACTTATTGGAAATAAAAAAATACTTTTTTTGGAAGTAAAAAAATCCCTTTTCAGAAAAGTAAAACAAACGGTTCAATAATTTTCCAAATTCAATTACAATTTTTAACTTGAATCAAATGCTTCAATAATTTTTGCAAAATTAAATTACAATTTTAAACTTGAATCAAATACTTATTGGAAATAAAAAAAATACTTTTTTTGGAAATAAAAAAATACTTTTTCAGAAAAGTAAAACAAACGATTTTCGAAATAAAAAATAATAAAGACAAACCAAACAATATCCGGTCTCAATGTGGCAAATTTCTGATCTTCCGCTACATTGACAGCGACGAGCTTTGCCGACAAGATCAATGACAATGGTGGAAATGGCAGTTGTCATGTTGTTGTTGTTGTTGTTGTTATTATTTTTGTCGTCGTGCCATCGATAGAAGCCAATGCTCGGATCCTGGCACGAGGTGCTATTGTACTCCGGAGGACATTCGCAAATCTCTATTCCCGTCGCGAGAGGCGGAGAATGAGTGGGTGTCAGCACCGCCGCGTCCATTGATGCTTGCAACAACCTGTTACGGATAATCGAACCGGAAAATAAATTTACATTCTTTTTTTGTTGCGAAAAGCTAAATATTCATCTTGACATTTTCCTTGCATTGTTATTTATAACGTGTATAAGATAAAGCACCAAAGGAGGGACAAAGTTTTATCGAATTTACTTTATTGAAGTAAATAAATAAATAAATATTAAATAAAAATTCAAGAACTAGAAAATTTTGTCGAATTCCAAATTATAAAAATTCAAGAACTAGAAAATTTTGTCGAATTCCATTTTATAAAAAATCAAGAAGTAGAAAAAGAAAAAAAGTAATTAAATATATAAAATAAAAGAGGAAAAGCAAAATTTTGTCGAATTCCAAATTATAAAAATTCAACAAGTAGAAAAGGAAAATAACTTAAAAAATAAAAATTTGAAATTAAAAATAGAAAAACTAAATAGAAATTCAAACTGTAAATATTGTCTTTCCTTTGTGCCTTTTTAATTAAAATCAATTCTTCTTTCGGATTTTTCGTTAAATATTTTGACTGAAAATAAGAAAAAAAAAATTCAAACTTACGCCACCATGGAAAAATCGGTATAATCCGAAGCTCTCAGGAGAATATTCTGTAGATTCTGAAGAGCGACCATCAACATTTCTCGCGTCACTTTAAAATCCGGTCGATTTTGCAGCTGCCA
Organism: Leptopilina myrica (nomen nudum); assembly: GCA_032872475.1. NCBI lineage: Eukaryota > Metazoa > Arthropoda > Insecta > Hymenoptera > Figitidae > Leptopilina > Leptopilina myrica (nomen nudum). Next base: position 36,014,404 of record CM065466.1, read on the forward strand.
CAAAGATTCGTGAAATCTAAAAAATTAAATTTGAAAAGCCTCAGAAAAATGGTTTAAAAAAATCCAAATTTGCAGTTTAAAAAAAAAACCCCCCAAAAGAATCTAAAAGAAAAATTAACAAACTAAATTAAAAGTTCTAAGTTTAATTAATTTAAAATAAAATTCTACCTGACTTCGTAGTAATTATTGTCATTATTATTATCATCCTGCAAATGATGATAATGCTCGAGAATGATTTTCCCATTGCCCTGAATTTGAACGAGAGGATAACGATAGATTGAAGGCAGAGGATAACCATCGTCGGAAATTGCAGTCGTAAATCGCAAAAAGCCACCGTACGAAACCACCTTGAAAGAAAAAATAAATTAAATTTTGTCATTATTTTTTCAAAATATTATTCTTCATCTAAAACTATGACAAAATTCTCCAAAATAAATTACCTTATCACCCAAAAATGTCTTCGGCAATTGCCAATAAAGTGGATATTCAGGCCTGAGATTGGAGGGAAACGTAACGTCGCCATCGGTTTCCGGTATCACTGTCAATCCATTTGTTTTATTCAAACCCCGATAAAATGTTGGCAAAATAAATGGTGAGCCATAATTTGAAACCTGTAATGAGAGTGTAATTAGTTTTTTGAATGATTTCCTCGAGAAAAAAATATATAATTTGAATCAAAAAACAGAAGAAGAAGAAGAAGAAGAATGATTAAAAATAGAAAATAGTAAAAAATATCTAAATAGTAAAAATAGAATATAAACAGAAATAGTAAAAAAATAGTTAAAATAGTAAATAAAAACTGAAAAGATGGTACAAATAGTAAAAATAGTCAATAAAAATTGAGACGATAGTAAAAAAGTGTAAATAGTAGAAAAAAAAGAAAAAAAAATTGCAAAAAAAATTTTAAATAGTATAAAAAAGGAAAAATTGTAAAAAAGTGTAAATAGTACAAAAATAGAGAGAAGAGTAAAAAAAATGAAAATAATATTAAAAATAAATGACAAAAAAAAGAACAATTAAAAAAATATTGACAATAGAAGAAGAAGAGTAAAAATAGAGAAATTAATAAAAAAAAATAGTGAAAATAGTACAAAAAGAGGAAATATTAGAAAATAGTGAAAATGCTAAAAAATAGTGAAAAAAGTAAAAAAGTTATGAAAATTAAAAAAACCGTAAAAAAAGAAGAAAACTAATAAAAATAAGTACTAAAAAATAGTGAAAATAGAAAAAAATTAGTAAAAAATACCAAAAAATAGTAGAAATATAAGAATAATTGTGAAAATAGTAAAAAAAAAGTTGTGAAAATAAAAGAAAAATACTAAAAAATAGTGAAAATATTTAAAAATAGAAAAAAATAGTAAAAACACTAAAAAAAACAGAAAAAAGTTGTGAAAATAAAAGAAAAATAGTAAAAATCAGTAAAATTAATAGTGAAAATTTAAAAAAAAGGGGAAAATAGTATAACATAGAAGAAAAATAGTAAAAAATATTGCAAATGGAAGAAAATTATTAAAAATAGTAAAAATATTGAAAATAGAAGAAAAATAGTAAAAATATTACAAAAATAGAGAAAATAATAAAAAAAATAGTGAAAATATTACAAAAATAGAAAAAATAATAAAAAATAGTGAAAATAATACAAAAAATAGAGAAAATAGTAAAAAATAGTGAAAATAGTACAAAGAATAGAGAAAATAATAAAAAAATAGTACAAAAAACAAAAAAAATTTGAAAATAGTACAAAGAATAGAGAAAATAATAAAAAAATAGTAAAAAAAGTACAAAAAACAAAAAAAATTCGAAAATAGTGAAAATAGTAAAAAAAAAAATAGAGGAAATATTGAAAAATAGTGAAAACACTAAAAAATAGAGGAAATAGCGAAAAAACTAATAGAAAATTTGAAATAAAGAAAAAAATGAAAAAAATGAAAAACATACAACGATGTCATTGACAGTATCATTGATGTACAAAACTCTCGGTCGCTGTAATCGCCTTTGTCCCCAACTGAGGCCAGCTTGTCGACAAAGTGTCGATCTCCCGAAGCAAAAGCACTCCGTGCATCCATTTGGATTATCGGCCGCAAGACCAAAAGTCCCCTCAGTGCACTGATCGCATCTTCGACCGACGGCATTCTCCTGAATATCAAAATCACACCACAAAATTCAAAATTATTAAAGCTTCATTAATTTTCGACTAAGAACACGTCGACCTTAATTTTTCAGGAAAAAAGAGTAAAAAAAATACTTTTTTACTTATTTTCTATTTTTCTGTAGTTGAATGACCAAATTCAAGGAAAAAAATAAAGTTAAAAACTTTTTTTAACTTTTTTTCTATTTTATTATAGTTGACTAAATAAATTCAAGGAAAAAAATGAAGTAAAAACCTTTTTTACTTTTTTTCTACTATATTATAGTTGACTAAACAAATTCAAGAGAAAAAAATAAAGTAAAAACCTTTTTTACTTTTTTTCTATTTTATTATAGTTGACTAAACAAATTCAAGAAAAAAAAATATAGTAGAAAACTGGTAAATAAATTTATTAAAAAAAAATTAAGGGCATTTGAACCTTTATGACGTCACATCATTAAAATATATGTTTTGCATCAATTGTGACGTCATAATGGTTCAAATGCCCTTAAGAGTAAAAAAATTGTTAAAGAATATTGTATTGAAAATTGAAAATTTTTTAAAATTTAAAAATATATTAAAAATAGAAAGAAAAAATTGTAAAAATTAAAGAGAAATAAATAGTAAACTTAGAGAAAAAATTGTAAAATAATGTAAAAAAAACACAAAAATAGTGACAAATCCAGAAAAAATAGTAAAAATTGTGGAAAATAAAATAAAAAATACAGAAAAATAGTGAAATTATAGAAAAAAAGTAAAAAATATACAAAATATTTTTTAAAATATAGTAAAATAAATACAGAACAAATTATAAATACTACAGTAAAAATACTATAAAATATAGTAAAAATAAAATAGTGAGGAAAAAATCTAAAAAATAATAAACATAATAGTAATAAAAATACATAAAAAGTAGTAAAAAATAAAAGAAAAATACTAAAAATATTTAAAAATAGTGAAAATAGAAGAAAAATACTAAAAAATATTGAAAGTAGAAGGAAAATATTAAAATTAGTAAAAAAAAATGTAAAAATATACAAAAATAGTAAGAATACTAAAAAATAGTGAAAGTAGAAGAAAAGTATTGAAAATAAAAGAAAAATAGTAAAAAGAAAAGAAAAATAGTAAAAATAGCAGAAAAATAATAAAAATACAGTAAAAATAATAACAAATACAGAATGAAAATAAAAATACAGTAAAAACACCAAACCAGTAAAAAATACAAAAAAAATATAAAAAAACATAAAAATAGTAACAAATACAGAAAAAATAGCAAAAACAAGAAAAATATTTAAAAAATACATAAAAGTAGTGAAAATAAGGGAAGAAATTAGTAACAAATACAGATAAAAATAGTAAAATACTAAAAAATAGCGAAAGTAAAAGGAAAATATTAAAATTAGTAAAAAATATGAGAAAAATAGTAAAAATATTAGAAAATAGTGAAAATAGAAGAAAAATAGTAAAAATACTAAAAAATATTGAAAGTAGAAGAAAAATATTCAAATTAGTAATAAAAATAGTAGAAATAGTGAAATTTGTAAAAAAATATATAAGAAAAAATATTTAAAAAATAGTAAAAAAAGAACAAAAATAGTAAGAATACTAAACAATAGTGAAAGTAGAAGAAAAGTTTTGAAATTATTTTAAAAAGTAGTGAAAATAAAAGAAAAATAGTAAAAATACAGAAAAAATAATAACAAATACAGAAAGAAAATAAAAATACATTAAAAACACAAAACTAGTAAAAAATATTAAAAATGTAAAAAAAAACGTAAAAATAGTAACAAATACAGAAAAAATTGCAAAAACGTGAAAAATAATAACAAATACAGAAATAAAATAAAAAGTAATACAGTAAAAACACGAAACTTGTAAAAAATACAAAAAAATGTAAAAAAAAAATAAAACTAGCAACAAATACAGAAAAACTAACAAACACATGAAAAATAGTAAAAATATGGAAAAAATAGTAAGAAATTGAAATAAAAACCAAAAAATAGTAAAAAACACAGAAAAAATAATAACAAATATATTAAAAACACGAAACTAGTAAAAAATACAAAAAAAATTGTTAAAAACACAAAAATAGTAACAAATATAGAAAAAAATAGTTAAAAATATGGAAAAAATAGTAAAAATTTGAAATAATAAAACCAAAAAAATAGTAACAAACACAAAAAAAGTTATAAAAATATATTAAAATCACGAACTAGTAAAAAATACAAAAAATTGTCAAAAATAGAGAAAAAATAGTAAAACTACAATGAAAAGGAATATAATTAAAAAATAATAACAAATATCGAAAAGAAAATAGTAAAAAAATACCATAAGAATCTAGTTAAAAAAATAAAAAAAGTAAAATTAGTAAAAATTGAAATAAAAGTAAATAGTGACCTTGCAAGGACACTGTCCACTAGAGTCACAATCACACACGCCCGACTCATTGGGACAGGGAAGCGTCCCATCGGGATTGCAGTTGCACGGTCGACACTTGGGGTAGCCGAAGTAGCCTTGGGCGCAGCGCTCGCACCTGAGGCCGTCGAAGCCGTCCCTGCAGGGGCACTGTCCCCCCGGTGAACACTGCGACCTGGCGGAGCCCGGAGTGCAGGCGCAGGACTTGCAGCCCACTCCTGGCTGCAAGTCGTAGGCGCCCGGTCTGCAGCGGTCGCAATTCTCTCCCAGGGTCAGCGGCGGGCACACGCAGCGGCCCGTGTCCGGATCGCATATGTGACCCACGAGGTCGCACGGGTCGCACTCTGCAAAAATTCAAAACAGTCTTAGTCTTGTTCTATTATTTATTTTTTATTCTCCTCTACTCTCTTTTATATTAATTATGTTTATTCTCCTCTACTCTCTTCAATTATATATTTTTTTTTGTTCCTTTGTAATTTTTTATTTTTCTTTTACTATTACTCTTCTTTTTTACTCTCTTCTATTCAAGTTTTTTTGATTTTACTTCTTAAAGCTTTGTTCGAAAAAATTGATTTTATTTTCCTTTGTTCTATTATTTCTCCTTCTAAAAGTTGCATTGAAAAAAAATAATTTTTAAATAAAATATTTTCTGTTTAATTTTTTGTTGAGCAATGAAGGTCAAAGGTTCCTCGAAGCAATTCGTTTAGCGTCCAGGGGGTCTAGATCGGGGATAAGAATGTAACAAGGATATTTAGCATATAATTCGAATCAAGAGAATATTTAGTGCGACAAAAAACTGTTCAAATTTAATTTAAGTTCAATATTTTTTACATATTTAAATTTCCTTTTCGATTAATATTTTTTACGTTGAAATTCTTTTTTCGTTCAATATAATTATATATTCTTAAGGTTCCAATTTTTGTTTACATTCAAATTTCCCTTTTGCGTCAAATATTATCTTTATGATAAAAATAAAAAAATACTTTTTCACGTTCAAATTTCGGTTTTGTTCGAATATTTTGATTAAAATAAAGAAAATATAGGGAAGCGATTTACCCAGGCAACCGTTTTCGGAGAATCCATAGAATCTTGGAAGGCAATTGTCACACTTGGGACCAGCAACTCCAGGTTTGCAGTGACAAAATCCGGAATTATCGTCACACGAACCGTCCAGCGATCCGAGTGGATCGCATCCGCAGGGCGAACATCCTGCGCCACTCGACAAGCCCCAATGATCGTTCTGCAAATTAAAAATTTATTTTTTTTGTAAAATATTCTTCTAAAACTCTAATTATAGTAAAAATTATAAGAAAAATAGTAAAAGCCAGTAAAATAAATAGTGAAAATTATAAAAAAGGGAAAATAGTAAGAAATTGTGAATGTAGATGAAAAATAGTAAAAGTAGAAGAAAGATAATGAAAATAGTACAAAAAATATTGAAAATAGAAGAAAAATATTGAAAATAGAAAAAAATAAAAGAAAAATAGTAAAAAAATAGTGAACATAGACAAAAAAAATTAGTAAAAATGATAAAAAGTAGTGAAAATATAAGAAAAATAGTGAAAATAGTAAAAAAGAAAAGAAAAATAGTACAAATACTAAAAAACAGAAAAAAGTTGTGAAAATATTTGAAAAATAGTAGAAAATATTTGAAAAATAGTAAAATTACTGAAAAACAGTGAAAATAGTAATAAATATTGAAAATAGAAAAAAATAAAAGAAAAATAGTAAAATTAGTGAAAATAGTAAAAAAGAAAAGAAAAATAGTACAAATACTAAAAAATAGAAAAAAGTTGTGAAAATAAAAGAAAAATAGTAGAAAATATTAGAAAAATAGTAAAATTACTGAAAAACAGTGAAAATAGTAATAAATATTGAAAATAGAAAAAAATAAAAGAAAAATAGTACAAATACTAAAAAACAGAAAAAAGTTGTGAAAATAAAAGAAAAATAGTAGAAAATATTAGAAAAATAGTAAAATTACTGAAAAACAGTGAAAATAGTAATAAATATTGAAAATAGAAAAAAATAAAAGAAAAATAGTAAAAAATAGTGAAAATAGACAAAAAAAATTAGTAAAAATAATAAAAAATAGTGAAAATATAAGAAAAATAGTAAAAAAGAAAAGAAAAATAGTACAAATACTAAAAAACAGAAAAAAGTTGTGAAAATAAAAGAAAAATAGTAGAAAATATTAGAAAAATAGTAAAATTACTAAAAAACAGTGAAAATAGTAATAAATATTGAAAATAGAAAAAAATAAAAGAAAAATAGTAAAAAATAGTGAAAATAGACAAAAAAAATTAGTAAAAATAATAAAAAATAGTGAAAATATAAGAAAAATAGTAAAAAAGAAAAGAAAAATAGTACAAATACTAAAAAACAGAAAAAAGTTGTGAAAATAAAAGAAAAATAGTAGAAAATATTAGAAAAATAGTAAAATTACTAAAAAACAGTGAAAATAGTAATAAATATTGAAAATAGAAAAAAATAAAAGAAAAATAGTAAAAAATAGTGAAAATAGACAAAAAAAATTAGTAAAAATAATAAAAAATAGTGAAAATATAAGAAAAATAGTAAAAAAGAAAAGAAAAATAGTACAAATACTAAAAAACAGAAAAAAGTTGTGAAAATAAAAGAAAAATAGTAGAAAATATTTAAAAAATAGTAAAATTACTGAAAAACAGTGAAAATAGTAATAAATAGAAGAAAAATAGTAAAAACCAGTAAAATAAATAGTGAAAAGTATAAAGAAATGGAAAATTATAAGAAATAGTGAATGTAGATGAATAATAGTAAAAATAGAAGAAAGATAGTAAAAATACTAAAAAATATTGAAAATAGAAGAAAAATAGTGAAAATTGTAAAATAATTGTGAAACTAAAAAAAAATTGTAAGGAACTGTAAAATAAATATTGAAAATAGTAAGAAATAGTGAAAACAGAAAAAATAATTGAAAATAGTTTTTAAAAATAGAGAAAATTAGTAAATAAAGTAGTAAAAATAGTTCAAACTAAAATAAAATAGCAAATTAAATAAAAATAAATGATTAAAATGAAAAATGATTTAAAAAAAGTCAAAAGGGACTGAAAAATAATTAAATTAAATAATAAAGAAATTAACAATACATTAAAAAGTAAATAAAAAAAGAATTTAAAAAAAACTAAATACAGTGAAATAAATAAATAATAAATAATGTAAATAAATTTAAAGAAAAAAAATTTTAATAAATACCTGACAACGATCACATTGTCTGCCAGTGACGAAAGATTTACATAAACATTGACCAGTTAGCAAATCGCAACCCGAAGAAGTTGAGCCAATATTACTGCATCGACAACCTGTAATCAAAAAAATAAATATAAACATCTGCAAAAATAGAAAAATTAAAAAATGTTATTTAGTCTTGTATTTTTAATTATTTTTTTTACAAAATAAAAGATAGCAGAAATAAATAAACTACAGAATCGAATAAAAAATCAAAAAAATAATAACATTCAAATAGAAAAATTAATAAAATACCCTTTTTGCTTATTTCTATATCTGAATTTATTTTTTACTTAGTTTCGTATTTTTATTTTTACTTAGTTTCGTATTTTTATTTATTTTTCCGTTTTTATTTTCACTTAGTTCCGTATTTTTATTTATTTTCACTTAGTTTTGTATAATTAATTAAAAAGTATTTATTTATTTGTATTTTTAGTTGAAAAACAAATTATAAAAATATTGCATAAATCAATAAACTACAGAACCGAATAAAAATTAATACAAAAAAAAAATTAAGAAACTATAGAATCGAATAAAAATGAAAAAAAAATAATAATAAAAAAATAAATCAAAATACCTAGGAAATACTAATAAAATACAGAAGCGAATAAAAATAACAAAAAGGAAAATACAAAAACAAAATAAAGCGCAGAATAAGAATAATAATTTTATGAAAATAAAAATATAAGAAAAAATCGAAAAAAAAATAATTTAAATCGAAGGAAAAATAAAAAAATAAATAAACATGTTATTATAGTAAACAAAATAATTAACATTGATTAACATACATAAGCGATGGTTGTTTTTTTCTCTCATTGAAAAAAAGAAGGGGAAAAAAAGCAACTCCCCACTGAAAATGACACTTAGATTTATGAACATATCTATATACACGTGTTCAATCCCTGCAATCATCTCATTACAAAATTGAATTATATATTTAACAAATTTATCTCCGCTCTCGTCGCGACCTCTATTTATACGCATAACTAGAAGGCAGGGGAAAATCGTACGTGCGATTTTTCAACAAAATTCTTTTCAAACATATTAAAGGAAGTTGTGACATGATAATAATGTTAAATCATAATCTTTATATTTATAATACATTATTATTTCTTGCTCAATTCAAAGTCCTCCTTCTCCTCTTTCACTCATACTTATAACAAGTAGTGCAATTCTTTCTTCCTCAGACGTCAGCTTATCATTAAATGAACGATTTATGTTCCTCGCAGTTGTTTTTCTCTTTTTTTACTTTTGAAATCTTAAATGATGATCGGATTAAGAATTAAATGTCCTTTTTTTGCGCGCATGCGGGGAAAATTGAACGGTAAATATTTATTTTAATAAGTTTAATATTTTTTTTTAATTCAATTTTTCGTTATTAAAATCAATTTTCAACTGTTAAATTTATAAAAATGTATTTTTTTGGGAGAATTTCGAGTCAATAGTAGATCCAGCTTTGAATTCAGATTTCAGGAGCGTCAAAAACACATAATCCCGCCAATTTATATTTTTAGCAGGAGATGCAATTATTTTTATTTTATTAGTTTATATAATACTTTACAAGTTCAGAATTTTTGTTAATTAGATTTAGAACTATATTTTACTGAAAGTTTTCGTGTTTTGTTTATTTTCTTCGACAAGTTAAACGCGACGAGCAAGAAAAAGCGAAAACACTAATAGAGGTTATGTTTACAAGTCGTATTCGTGTTAAGCTTCGTTCACCGTCACACTGTTGCCAATCGTAGTTTCAAGTGCTATTCACATTCCCGCCTGTTTCAATTATTATCAATTATTTATTTCATTTATTTACCAATTTACTCTATTCGCATCTTTTTCGACTTTTTTCGTATCTCTTCGTATTTCGAAACTTTTTCCCGAGTATTTGTAGAGTTTTTTATAAAAATAAAATACTACTTTCCAGAACTTTACGGTTTTCTATCTACCCAACCCTGGTTCGAACTGAGAGCATGACAAACGGACAAAGTAATTTTAAAAACCCGATCTTTTAGTCTCGAAAAAAGTGTAAAACGATAGAAAATATTCATTGGAACTCTTCCCCAAAAAAAGGTTACTACGAAAAAATAGTAAATATCTCGATTGGTTCGCGTAAAAAGGCTAAAAAATGTAAAAACTAATCAATCGAAACATAACCTCAAATTTTTTACGAATTTTCCACGTTTCCTACATTTCTCCAACGGCCAAGCACTCGTTAGACATAAATAGCAAACAAAACGTATACATAACCTCAAAAAATTTCAATTTTTCCCTTTATTTCTGTTTAATTGCTTTCCAAATTAAAAAAAAAATTTTTTAAAAGTGAGTAAAAAAGTAATAATAACCAAATAAAAATAAAATAAATAAAAATAAATGAAAACAGATAGAAACAAATAAAAATAAATAAAAGTAAATAAAAATAATTAAAAATAATTTAAAAAACAAATAAAAAGTTTTTAAAAAGTAAGAAAAGTAATAATAAACAAATAAAACAAAACAATAAATATAAATAAAAATAGCAAGTAAAAATAATAAATACAAAATAAATTATAAAATAAACTTTAAAAAATGAATAGTAAAATTAATAATAAAATAAATAATGAAAAATATAGTGAAATAAATAATATAATAAAAAATGAAAAAAAGTAGAAATTAGACTAAATTACAATTAGAGTCAGTGAGCAAAAAAAAACCTATCTCCGTTTAATTAACATTTTTTTTTCGAAATTTGATCCCACGGGAATTAATTTTTCTCTTTATAGAAGAAATATAAATATATTATGCAAAGTTGAAATTATCGTTGACAATTTAAGGCTCATATAGAAAGGTAATGTGTATAATTTTCTTGTGCATACGTGTGGGGAGGGTATACATACATATATATATGTATATGTACACGAAATAATAATAAAAATAATTTAACGACGTTGTGCTACGCTACTGGGTATATAGACACATGCGTGTTTGCGTGCTTTTCTTCAATGCACGCACGTTATTAAACCAAGGCCTGGGTCGCTCTAGGCAAATTACAAACAAGAAACAAATAATCCGCAAAAGAATCGAGTTGCTTCGAGAAAAGCCCACACAACACGTGGTTTATAAGTTGATTGAAAACTTATAATTAATCGAGTGCCATTTTTTTTTATTCATTTTTTTATTTTTTGAGTCTCCTTTCGATTGTATTAATTCACAATGGGGTTTTATTACATAAACTTTATTTTTTTTTAAATCTGAGCTATAATGTGTTTTAATAACACCATTTTCGTACTTGATCAGAAAAAACTTATTTTTTTCAGAATCTGAGCTACAATGTGTTTTAATAACACAATTTTCGTATTTCATCACAAACAACTTATTTTTTTTAAGAATATGAGCTACAATGTGTTTTAATAACACAATTTTCGTACTTATTTGGTCACAAAAATAACAAAATTTTTGTATTTGATCACAAACAACTTATTTTTTTAAGAATCTGAGCTATAATGTATTTTAATAGCACAATTTTCGTATTTGATCACAAACAACTTATTTTTTTAAGAATCTGAGCTATAATGTGTTTTAATAACACAATTTTCGTATTTAATCACAAAAAACTTATTTTTTTAAGAATCTGAGCTACAATGTGTTTTAATAACACAATTTTCGTATTTCATCACAAACAACTTATTTTTTTTAAGAATATGAGCTACAATGTGTTTTAATAACACAATTTTCGTACTTATTTGGTCACAAAAATAACAAAATTTTTGTATTTGATCACAAACAACTTATTTTTTTAAGAATCTGAGCTATAATGTATTTTAATAGCACAATTTTCGTATTTGATCACAAACAACTTATTTTTTTAAGAATCTGAGCTACAATGTGTTTTAATAACACAATTTTTGTATTTGATCACAAACAATTTATTTTTTTAAGAATCTGAGCTATAATGTGTTTTAATAACACAATTTTCGTACTTATTTGGTCACAAAAATAACAAAATTTTTGTATTTGATCACAAACAACTTATTTTTTTAAGAATCTGAGCTACAATGTGTTTTAATAACACAGTTTTCGTATTTCATCACAAACAACTTATTTTTTTAAGAATCTGAGCTATAATGTGTTTTAATAACACAATTTTCGTATTTGATCACAAAAAACGTAATTTTTTTAAAATTTGAGCTAATATTTTTGAATAACATAATTTATTTTCATAAAAAGGATTTTTCAATCCTAAGATTGTCTTAAAGTTGCAAAAAAAGTTGCTATTATTAATTTCTATTATTTTTATTATTATTATTATTATTATTGTTAATTATTATTATTTTTATTATCATTATTATTTGCTATGTAGTAAGTAAATGGAATAGAAAAAAATTAAGTTTAAAAAAAAATATGTTTTGAAATCGGGAAAAAGAAAGAAATATGCTTGTAAGTGAAAAATAGGTTTTTGCTTTTGAAATTTATATTCCTCTTGTGCGTGTAGAAATTGTGAGAGTAAATTGTTGTAAATTGTTCGAAATAAACAGACTCGTGATAAAAAGTTTATGGCTCTTTTTTAATTCATGCGAGAGCGACTGTTAAGCCATGCATGTACACAAGACCACTGATAAGGTTCGCTTACAACACACTCTCTATATTTTTTTGCTTTCTTTCTTTCTTTCTTTTTTTTCAAATATTTATATTTAAAGCCCTTTTTCTTCAACTAGACACGAATAATAATTTTACACCTTTTTGCAAATTTAAGTACTTAATTTTAATAGTTAAAATTTAATATATAATAAAATTTTAATAGTAATTTATATATATTTAAACGGTGTGAGCGATTTGCGCCCTCGTCATGCGCAATAAACATAACCTATGCGATTTTTTTGCTTCTAAAGTATATCTTTCTTCAGTGTCATTATTTTCTTCTTTTTTTTTTACTATTATCACTATTATGATATTTATAAGGTGGAAGAGGGGTAAACATGGCTTCTAATAGTAAATAATAATAATAATAATAATAATAATAATAATAATAATAATAATAATAATAATAATAGTAATAATTATAATAATAGTAAATAATAAAATAATAATAGTGAAGAGAATGAATAAAATATAAATAAAAAATAAAATTACTATTATAATTATTTGAATTACTATAAAATCATTTTTATCAACAGTTTTGTTAGAATATAAATAATAATAGACGATGACTGAGCTTAGCGATTATATTTCAATCTTATTGAATATATATTCGACTGTACAGTGATTATGATCGATGGAACTGTCAATGAAATTTATGAAGAAAGAGCGAATTGACATAATCGCGGGAGCTAATCGAGATGACATATTATATACACGTACATATATATATATGCATGTATAGTAGTCTCGCGAGAAAGTATCTGGATCAAAAATAAAAAAAAAAGAAAGAAAAAAACGTGAGATGACTCTGAAAAATATTCTCACATGATTGAACCATTAACATGATATCAAATATAACCGCCCAACGCATAGTCGTAAATGAAATTTTTTTATTTTTAAAAACAATTTTTTTTACTTTTAAAAACAATAAATCTTTTAATTTTTAATAATAAATTATTGATTTAAAAAAGAGAAAAATTAAATAAAATTGTAAATTAGTTTATTTGCGTATAAATTTCCCTTGGGGTCTTGAAAAAAATTATTTTCTACATGTTATAATAAAAAGAGTGAAACACTAAGGAAAAGGAGTGTATTTTTATAAAATCGAAACTATATACTGTTATAATAAAAAATGTCAAAAGTTTCGAAAAAATAAAATTTTATTTTCATTTCACTGGAAAAAAGCTCATTAATTTTGTGGGATTTGTGAAATCAAATATTTTCCAAGCAGTGTGAAAACTATTGGCATTCAGGAAATTATTAATAAATTTCAAAATGCTTTTTATATTCTGAGCATATCTCTTCGGAAATAAACTGTTTTCCTCGCAATATTTAAAATTTATTTTTAGAACAAATTAAATTTCAAATCGAAAATAACATATTTTTACAATAAAGATAATAGTAATAACTTATTTTTTGTTCTTTTTCTTATTATTAGAGCTTATCTTTATTATTATTATTATTATTATTATTATTATTATTATTATTATTATTATTATTATTATTATTATTATTATTATTATTATCATTATTATTCTTATTGCTTTTTGATGTTATTATTATTAAAAAAAAAATTCTGAATAACTTTAATGTCATGAATAATATAAAAATTGTTTTATAAATTTTAAAAAGAATTTCTTCCCATTTTTGTTCACTATATGAAAAGTAAAATTTATTTTGAAAAAATATGAACATGAGATGGTTAGTCATGAAAAAATTGTCAATGTCAGAGAAAGAATTGTCATTACATAGAAAACTAATATATTTTTTTGTTATGAGGAAGCGTGACAATAGAGAAAAGATTCAAATTTCCCCTTTTTACTGTACACGAATGAATAAAAGAATCGTCCATCGTTTACTGCCAACAATGCAAAAACGTAGACAAAATTCGTGCTAATTTTATAAATATATATATATTTTCATAAAAATCATCTATAAAAGTTGTTGAAACTTATTTTCAAATTTTTTTTATACATACGAAAAACAAAAATTTAATTAAAAAAAAATACTTTAATTCATATTATATTAATAGTATAACAATAACCTTGGATTTACTGAAGGTATCTAAAATTTTACGAACTTATTACTTCCGACTAAAAAAAAATATATTTATAATAATGAAAATTGTAAGAATAGCTATGGATTAAAAAAAAAATTTGAATGATATAAAATAATTGAGAAAGATTTATAATATGATGTAACAGAATAGTGAAAACATGAATCGATCTAGTTCTTTTGTAATTTCGAATAATTGCGGTGAAAAAAAAGAAGAAAACAAAAAAGCAGGACGAAATTGGACGATAAATTAATAAAAGGGCTGCTTTGCGTGCAAGACGTGAGCTCCTCGTTGAAAGCGTCTCGTTAACACTTCTGGACCCGTCGTTAAGCAATATTTATCGACCAAGTAATATGCAACGCGCGATTGACTTGAAAAACAGGGGGCCAAAAACACGATCATTTATCAATTTCTTTCAACTCAACAAACTGAAGAGAATAAAAAAGAATGATTAACTTTCCAATTTTCATTATTATATTCAAATCAATCATAAATCACAAAACAACTGTATTTCAAAACATGTCGCATCAATATACTTCTATGTAGCATATATAATATAGGCTTTCGTCATTTTTATCTCGTTTTTATGATTTTCGATTAAAATTTTTTAGGATTTTTTTAATTATGGAACATTATTTTTAACAGAAATAAGGTAATATATTGATTATTAATTTATTTGTAAGTATATTATTATTATTACTATTATTATTATTATTACTATTATTATTATTATTATTATTATTATTATTGTTATTATTATTATTATTATTATTATTATTGTTATTATTATTATTATTATCATTATTATTACATACGTATATATTTTTTAAAAAATTTTTATTTGGATCGGGTTTCCCTTAGGAATCTACATTTAGAGCTACTTTCAAAAAGTACCCCTAAGAAATCTTTCTTTACCGACAATTTTTAAAAATTACTCCTAAGGATAATTTTCTAGTTATTATTTTTATAAAGTATCCCTAAGGAATCTTTCTTTACGACTAACTTTTATAAAAGTATGTACCTAAAAAAAAGTTCCTCTATAGCTGTAATCTTTAAAAATTAACCACTCCTTTTCATTTTGTTCAATTTTTATTTGCACGTACCCTAGAGGTGTATATTAAAATATTAATATGTTAATTTATGGTTATTTTTTTCAGCTGCACGGAGCAACTTGTTTTTTTTAGAATCTGAGCTATATAATGTTCCTTGTTGAACACTTTCAAGAAATACTGAACCCTAAATGGGTTTTTAAAGAAGGGAAAATCAACTTGCCGAAGAAAATATAAATATTTGTCAACTGCATTGAGCAACTTGTTTTTTTTTAGAATCTGAGCTATAATGTTCCTTGTTGAACACTTTCAAGAAATACTGAACCCTAAATGGGTTTTTAAAGAAGAGCAAAATCAACTTTCAGCTGCATTGAGCAACTTGTTTTTTTTTAGAATCTGAGCTATAATGTTCCTTGTTGAACACTTTCAAGAAATATTCAACCCTAGTTGAGTTTTAAAGAAGAGAAAATCAACTTGCCGAAGCAAATATAAATATTTGTCAACTGTATTAGGCAACTTGTTTTTTTTTAGAATCTGAGCTATTAATTTGGATCTAGAGCATACTCTATAGGAATCATTATCTAGAGATATATTTTTTAAAAAGTACCACTAAGTAAACTTTCTCTAGTTACAATTTTCAAAAAGTACCCCTAGGAGTCGTTTTTAGTTACAATTTTTAAAATGTTTCCCTAAGAAGCCTTTCCCAATAGCTAATTTTTAAAAAGTATCCCTTAAGGACCCCAGCATTCTCTATATAGCTAATTTTTTAAATTTATTTCTAAGGATTCTTTCTCTATAGCTATTTTTTAAAATTTATTCCTAAGGAATCTTCTTCTAGCTATTTTTTTCTTAAAAAGTAACCCTAGGCTTACTAGGCAATGTTTTTATATAGTTAACTTTAAAAAGTACCCCTATAAAAACCGTTTCCTACTTCAAAAAACCATTTTATCTTAAAAACGTGTTTTTTTTTAAATCTGAGCTATAATTTGAATCGAGTCTTTAATTTTTTGCACTTAAATAAATTAAAATTTTTTCCTGATATTTGTAAATACGTTTTTCTTAACTATTATCCGCAAGTAATGCAATTAAAGTCTAGGATAAAATCCGAGAGAGTGTAGCAAAGGGGGGGAATGATTCAATTGAACGCCACGCCGATGACCCCTAGTCTCTCAAGATTCTTCGTTTCTCATTGAATTTTTTTTCAATCTTCTTATCCTGCTTTGCTGCCTACGTGTTGCAGTTTCTCGACGTACATTTATATATAAAGATAAAAAAAAAATATATATATATATTTGTAGGTATGCATATGTGTATATATAGTATATAAATGTATGTATATATAAGAAAGTGCCAGGAGTGAATGAACAAGGCAGTAAAGAGCGATCACCTTTGTACACGTTCTCATAATACACACGCGAATATTTTTACCTCTATCTACATATCGTATTATATTATGCGTATGTACCATTTAAATTTACATATTTATATTGATATACAGACATATACATACATATGTCCCACAATAATACGAAAACACAAAAGTTCGTTTTTTTTCTTGCTCATATTTATCCTCGAGACTCGAAACATTTGGGACGTTATGTGTATATACATACAGGTCGCAATTCATTCATTCGCATCATTGCAAGTAAACTTAAGCGATTTTGCCGTAATACACACTACTATTCACAATAATGGGGAGTCTGTAATTTTCTCCTGCTTACATATTTACATAATTATTATTTTCTCGCAGTCAATACATTTTATTCCCATAGTTAATTTCTCATCTCGATTTCTAGATTTTAAATACCGACACGACGCTTGGATGTAGGATAATAATTTTCTTTCGGTGTGAAAGAATTTATTTTTTCCATTTTTTTTGAGGTTATGTAACTTTTTACACTTTCGTTTCCTATTCACACTTTATAGTCGTGTTGGTCTTTTCGTTAATGAGATCAGGACCTCAGGAACCTTTGTTTATGGTTTATTTTTAAAAAGTATCCCTAAGGAATATTTCTTAACAGCTAATTTTTAAAAAGTATCCCTAAGGAACCTCTTTCAGCAAAAATTTTAAAAAAGTACTCCTAAGAGATCCATTTTAGCTACAAATTTTAAAAGTATCCCTAAGGAACCTCTTTCAGCTAAAATTTTTAAAAAGTACTCCTAAGGGATCCATTTTAGCTACAAATTTTAAAAGTATCCCTAAGGAACCTCTTTCAGCTAAAATTTTTAAAAGTACCCCTAAGGAACCTCTTTTAGCTAAAATTTTTAAAAGTACCCCTAAGGAACCTCTTTTAGCTAAAATTTTTAAAAATTATCCTTAAGGGACCCCTTTTAGCTACAATTTTTTAAAAGTACCCTTAAGGGACCCCTTTTAGCTACAATTTTTAAAAGTACTCCTAAGGAACCTCTTTCAGCTAAAATTTTTAAAAAGTACCCTTAAGCGACCTTTCCATATAGCAATTTTTAAAAAGAATCCCTAACCAATGTTTTCCACTCAATACGTACAAATTCGACTTAATGCATTTTCATACTCGTTAATTTACCAAAGCAATAAAAATGTCACATCGTTTTATAATAAATGGAACTTGATTTGTTAACGCGAAACGAAAAGTAATTCTCCTGAGCAAAATTCAGGCAACAATTTATTATTATCATTATATTGAACCGGAATGTCAAGGGTTAAATACCGAGAATTGCGCAATAGTTTGCCATCATCATCATCATGATCATTGTCTACTTCTGTATGTGTAAATCCTCAACTCTTTAGGGAGTATTTTACATAGCGGAAAATTTGTAATGATGCTATTACATTATACATTTTACATTGTGTAATATATTCATTGCAGGCTCCATAGGCCTTCAAAGGAAGTTTATTGCTGGAAAAGTGCACAGTGGATTTATGACGACAAAACGTTTGCTACTGCCTTATTTGTGGTGGAATCATTACTTTTACTAACTCGATACAGTCGAACTTCATTTATCCCGTGCTCATCAACCTCCTTCTTCTAATTTATTTATTTTTATTCATCTATGTTTTAAATTATCTATTTTTATTTATCTATTTTTATTTATCTATTTCAATTAATCTATTTTTTCTAACTTTTTCATTTACTATTTTTTACTTAACGCTGCTTTTTTGGTTTAATTATGTATTATTTATTTTTGTTGAAATCAATTAAAGTAAATTTTAATAAGAAAAATCTTGTTTTCTCGAAATCCCACCGCTGCCACCTTTGGTTTTCTCGAAATCCCGCCTGTCACCATAACTTAATTATTTTTTAGATAAGAACCGTGTTTACAATTTTTAAAATGTATTCCTAAGAAATATTCCTCTAAACCTAATTTTTAAAAAGTATCCCTAAGGAATATTTCTTTAGATGTAATTTTTAAAAAGAATCCCTAAGAAGCCTTTTTTTGAATATAATTTCAAAAAGTATTCCTAAGGAACCTTTTTAAGCTAGAATTTTAAAAAGTACCCCTAATGAATCTTTCCCTATAGTTATCATTTTTTTAAAAGTATCCCTAAAATTTGTTGTACCTACTTTCAAAATTACCCGAATCTTAAACTTTCTTGACATTTTTATTCTGTTTTTTAATTTGTCATTCTCATCTACTTCTTAGTTACACTGTCTCTCCTTATATTCTTCCTGGTACAATATTGCCAATGTAAAATAAATTAGCTGGAATTAAATTATTATACGATTCGCACTTAGGCTCCGTGAGACCCTTGAAGGTGATCTTTTAATTGGTTTAAAGCACGACTTGGTAACAAGGCGTCACTCTTGATGTCGTTGAAAGGTCAGACTCGATTTATATAGATAAAATTTCCCCTGTCAATAATAGAATGATTATTCTGTAATAAAATTCCCCTTCACTCTCATTCGCTACTTTTACTTCTGGTTTTTTTTTATCTTTTGTAACCCTAACCTATAATCGATCATTCCAAAAACGTCAGAATGCGCGGATTTTCTATATAAGGCGAGCTCTATTCATATATATTAATGCTATAAACCACAGGGTTTGTTAACGATTACAAAACATAACCTATAAACTACTCTATGAAGTTAAGCCTCAAGAAATTTTAAAATTTAAGTAGGAATGAGAATTTTTAAGAATATTAGAAATATTCTTTTCAATTTTCAAGATTCTACAGTTTAGGTTCGTTATATATGCGAAGGGCTTTTTTTGTTAAAAAATATTTCGACACTTAAAAGAAATAAAAATTGAATCAAAACGAAAACACATACTGTGTATATGTGCGCAACTAATCGATTCCCTTTCCTCACGTTGGAGGGAAAAATAAAAAAATCCCCAAACTGTACGCGACGACTTTGATTTAAAATTTCTCCATCATGCTTTTCGATCGTGATACTTATCTTCGCTGTGCGGGGCCTCGCCCCTTTTTTTACTTTCTTCCTCAAACCACCGGCAAAATCGATTTAATTCCGCTTGATCGATTTTCGAATAACTTCAATAAATTAATTCACACTCGCGATACTTTATATTCAGAGAGTGGAAAAAAAGATTCGTAATTTTTCTCCTTCGATTTTCTTCTTCTCATGAATTCTTCTAATGAAAAAAAGCAGAAATTATTTGCAGACACACATAACTTTATAAAATAGTAAAAACCGCGAAAGCAAACTATTTCTGCTTTTGGTATGTAGTGGCGATGTGTTTTTGGTGACAGCGGTGGGATTTCGTGAAACCGAAGGTGGCAGCGGTGGGATTTCTCGAAAACAAGACTATTTTTATACAAAAACTATACTTTAATTAATTCCAAAGAAATCTTTTAATTTTGTAACACCTTTTTGAAGATTATACTAAAGGTGACATCGGTGGGATGTTAGAAAACATTTTTATAAAAGGATAAAAATCGAGTGAACAGAATTAAAAAAAATTTTTTTAAATTCTTTTACAGGACAACGAAAGTAGAACATCACATACAGTTTCCTTAATGAGAAGGAAAAAAAAAGAAGAGGAATGAGTAATACCGCAGATTATTCCAGTAAATGGGGTTACTGGCAAAATATAAACAGAAGAAATAAGCAGAGTGTACATATAGGTATGTATATAAGTGAACACACGCGTGCTATGGCACCATCGTAGATCATGTGTCGCGGGGACTCGGTTACGGGAGCTACGAGCACCGTCGCTGACGGCGACAAAGGAGAGACCATTCGCTGTCCCTCCTTGTAAAAGTGTAATCCGACACGCAAAATCATTTCCAAGTATAAGATTACCCCCCCTCGAGAATTATTACTGCCTGGAGAACGATATACCTGATGGGTGAAAATCGCGACTTCTGCTGCTGCTGCTGCTGTTGGACTTGAATAAATATTGCGGGAGAGGATTTTTTCTCAATTTCTTCTTTTGGGTAAGTATCCTGCAGGAGTCTTTCTTTGTAGCTAATTTTTAAAGAGTATCCATAAGGATCCTTTCTATATAGATAATTTTAAAAAAGGACCACTAAAAATTATTCTCTAGCTATAATCTTTAAAAAATTAACTACTCTTTTTAATTTGGTTCAATTTTTATGTGCATGTACCCTAGAGGTGTATTTTAAATTATTAAAATATTAATTTGTGATTATTCTTTTCAGCTGCATTGAGCAACTTGTTTTTTTTTTAGAATCTGAGCTATAATGTTCCTTGTGAACACTTTCAAAAAATACTGAACCCTAAATGGGTTTTTAAAGAAGAGAAAATCAACTTGCCGAAGCAAATATAAATATTTGTCAACTGCATTGAGCAACTTGTTTTTTTTTAGAATCTGAGCTATAATGTTCCTTGTGAACACTTTCAAGAAATACTGAACCCTAAATGGGTTTTTAAAGAAGAGAAAATCAACTTGCGGAAGCAAATATAAACATTTGTCAACTGCATTGAGCAACTTGTTTTTTTTTAGAATCTGAGCTATTAATTTGGACCTAGAGCATACTCTATAGGAATCATTATCTAGAGATATAATTTTTAAAAAGTATCCCTTTGGTATCATTCTGTAGTTAAGTTTTTAAAAGTATCTCCAAGAAACGTTTTTGTTAACCTAATTTTTAAAAAGTATCTCTAAGGAATCTTTTTTAGTTACAATTTTCAAAAATGACCCCTATAAGGAACTTTAATGTAAAGCTGATTTTTAAAAAGTATCCCTTTGGTGTCATTCTGTAGTTAATTTTTTAAAAGTACACTCAAGGAACGTTTTTGTAAACCTAATTTTCCAAAAGTAACTCTAAGGGTTTCTTTTTTATTTATAATTTTTTAAAAGTACCCCTATAAGAAACATTATTTTAACGCTAATTTTTAAAAAGTAACCCTAAGGAATTATTCTTTAGCTATAATTTCTAGAATGTACCCCTAAGGAGTCGTTTTTAGTTACAATTTTTAAAATGTACTCCTAAGGAACCTTTATGTATAGCTAACTTTTAAAAAGTATCCCTAAGAAATCTTTAGCTATATATACATTTTTCAATAAGTATCCCTAAGAATTGTAAGGCAGAAGGAGGTTTAAATCCAAATCAAAACAAAGTCGACGCACATTAAAAAAAAAGTGCCTTCCTCAAGTGCCTCTCAAGATCCAAAGGCAGATCCAAGAGAAAACATTTTGCTAGTTATTTTTCTCTCACCTGTTGAAATATTTGTATATTCAGCAACCGTATAATCGAATTACGAATGATGGTGAGAGTGGGACGAGTACTCAGTGAATGGTCGTTAAAGATTTATTGTTCAGTTTCCTGGTTTTATTTGACAAGTCACCATCGGTTGGGGAGTTACTTTTGCGATCGGGACTATCGATTGGCGCGGTGACTGACTCCTGCGGTTCAGTGAATCGACATTGCCCCTTGTGCACCAGGATGCTCTTCGAGTGGAGAAAGAGAGATACTAAGAGCAAGAGAGAGAGAGAGACTCGAATATAGAGTTACTTGGCTTCCCATTGGTACTTATGTGCATCCATCTGGGTAATTTTCAAAGCCCCGATAGGTACTTAAGTTCCAACAACTTCTAGCGCACTATGTACTCATTTGGATACCCGTATCAGCGAAACATGTGTTATTATTCAATAACAGGTATGAGGACCAACACTAGACTCCTCTGCCAACCGCACAAGTTCTAATATTTGTTTTTAAACAAAGAATGCTGAAAGATACAAAGTGCGTATGTTGAAGATAGATTCAGATCGATTCTTATCGAACTTTTCCGAATTGGATAATGGTGTTTTTCTTTTGTAAAGTTTGTTTTCGAAAAGCGAAGTTAGAGATTTTTTTGAAAAATTAACTTTAAAAAGGTTCCTTAGGATTGCATTTTAAAAAAATGACTATAATCAAGGTTCTTTAGGGTACTTTTTAAAAATCTGTTCCTTAAGGGTACTTTTTAAAATTTTAGCTAAAAGAGGTCCCTTAGTGGTACTTTTTAAAATTTTAGCTGAAAGAGGTCCCTTAGTGGTACTTTTTAAAAATTTTATCTAAAACAGGTTCCTTAGGGATACTTTTCAAAAATTATGACTCGATAACGATTCCTTAGGGATATTTTTTAAAAATTGTATGTAAAAGAGGTTTCTTAGGGGTACTTTTTAAAAATTATAGCTTAAAAAGATTTGTTAGAGGTCATTTTTTGGAATTTTAGCTAAAAGAGGATCCTTAAAGGTACTTTTTAAAATTTTAGCTAAAAGGAGTCCCTTAAGGATACTTTTTAAAAATTGTAGCTAAAAGAGGTTTCTTAGGGATACTTTTCAAAAATTATGACTCGATAATGATTCCATAGGGATATTTCTTAAAAATTGTATCAAAAGGAGGTTTCTTAGGGGTACTTTTTAAAAATTATAGCCTAAAAAGATGTGTTAGAGGTCATTTTTTAGAATTTTAGCTGAAAGAGGTCCCTTAGGGATACTTTTTAAAATTCTAGCTAAAAGAGGTCCCTTAGTGGTACTTTTTAAAAATTTTATCTATAACAGGTTCCTTAGGGATTCTTTCTAAAAATTATGACTCGATAATGATTCCTTAGGGTTTTTTTTTTTAAATTTCAGCTTTAAACACTGCTAGAACAACAAACATGAACTTGATGATCGTTTAATTTTCAAATTCCTAAATTTTCCTTCTCCCCTTTCGTTTTCGAATCGTCTAGTAGTTCAAGATCAAAGGGGAGAGAGTGAGTTTATTCCCTTTGGTTTTTGGGTTTATTATTCCATCCGTTATACTTGATCTTTGTTTAATTTAATTCTCGTTGTTTATCCATTTTCCCCTTTTCACCTCGACGTGCTTTTTCGAGTTATACTATAACACGAAAGTCTTTAAGATGACTGTAATTTACATCTGCTCAGCTTCATCACCTACTCATCTGTTCTTCACCCATTTGTCTTCTCTCCTTTCCCTCAACTATATATCTATACATATACGTCTAAACGTTTACTTTTCCATCTCCATCTCTCTTGTTTGCTCTCATTTCTCCGTCACACGTTTAAAATTCCCTCACGTAACACTATCTTCTTCTCTTTTGTGCCTTTTATTATATAAATTCCTACCAATTTAGTTGTGTTTTTAATTACGATTTTAATTTGCAGTTTAGTTTTAGTTCAGGAATCGTCTAGATTTTATGGAAAAGGGGAAGGGGGAGGGGTAGTTAGTTTATTTCTTTCAATTCTTATTGGTTTGTTTATTTTTCAATTTTGATAGAATAGCAAAAAAAAAGTAAAACTTGAAACAAAATCAAAAGGAAAAATTTAATAACAATTTTCAGTTCCAACAAAAAGATGCGAAATTGATCGAGTTTGATATTTTATATTCAAATTAATGGTTATGTACACGTATATACTTCCATATGGGTTGATTGCCATGGCATTAATTAACGAACGGAATGGTTAATTCTTCTTCTACAGCAAAAGGGATCACCCTTGATTATATGCCCCTTGTCAATAGTGGTTCTGGGTCTTTATTATTATTTTCAATTTTTTTTTTAATTTTTTTTTTTCTTTAAATATAACTTTTTTCTCTTTTGCCGGCAGAAGAGAAATGAAAGTCCGCAAGCGAGCACGAGTCCTCGCTTGCGGGAAAGTGGTGGCAGTAAAATAATATTGCAGTACATCATCTCGAGCAATTGTTATTTAGGGTCCGGATCCCTATGGAAGCAATTAGACTTCGGAGAAGAAATTTTTTTTTTCTTTTTTTTTTTTTTAATATACCCGCGCAATGCTCTGTGATTATATCGGAGAATTGAGAAAAAAATTCCGGTAGTTTAAAGACTAAAAGGGGGCAGAAAGGGTCAAGGTTACCGTTCTAATATATAGAGGTCGATTTTTAAGAAGTTTTTAAAAATTGGTTTTTTTAATTTTAAACAAATTTTTAAAAGTTTCTAAATTGTTTAAAGGTTTTAAAGAAATTTTAAAAGCTTCTAACAAGTTTTAAAAGATTCAAACGAGTTTTAAAAGTTTCAAACTAGTGTTAAAAGTTTTAAATCTTGTTTAAATTTTTTTAGAAGTTTTAGAAACATTTTGAAAGTTTAAAAATGTATTAAAAGTTTTGAACAAATTTTAAAAGTTTATTCTTTTAAAGTTTCAAACAAAATTTAAAAGTTTTAGACAAATTTTAAAAGTTCCAAACATGTTTTTAAAGTTTTAAAATTTTCTAAAAGATTTCGAAACATTTTGAAAGTTTAAAAATGTATTAAGTTCCGAACAAATTTTAAATGTCCAAATTTTTCTAAAGTTTTGAACAATTTTTAAATGTTTTAAACAAATTTTAAAAGTTTTAGACAAATTTTACACATTTTAAACAAGTTTTTGAAAGTTTTAGACAAATTTTGAAAGTTTCAAACAAGTTTGAAGAGTTTTAAAACTTTTAAAGAGTTTTAAACCTTTTTAAAACATTTTAAAACTTTTTAAAACTTTCTTAAAAGTTAAAAATAATCTTTTTTTTTAAACGAAGGAAGATTTCGTTTCTAAAAGAAAGGTGAAAATGGGTGTGAAAATTAAAAAAATTTGAAAGTAATTTCTTTTTTCTTCACACTTGTTGCGGTGTAGAGTTGAATGCAAATTGAATTGAGGTTTGTGGGGAAAAATAAAAGGAGGATGATTTCCTTTTCTTTTTTTTTTGTTCGTTTGCGCCGCGGAAACATGGATTGTATTCGATATTGAAGCAAGGAATCATGTTCGCAAAAAAGGAGTGGACCGAATACTTGCCATCCTTTCTTGGCGAGAGTAAATCCCGCGCGCACCAAGTGGACTCCATACTTTGTGCCCGGGCGCGGCCTCTTTGAACCTCTTTCCCTATCTCGCAATATCTTTAATGTGTGCGCTCTTGCATGCGAACTTCCTTCCTGCCGAGACTATTCGGGCACGTGTTTCTTCTTTCTCTATCTTCTTTTCTTTTTCTTCACTTTTCTTCGTTATTCTTTTCTTTTTTTTTAACTCTTGTGGCCTTTAAATTTCTTTATCGCTATTTGAGATTATTTCGATCATTTAAAATTTTCACCGTTGCAATTGAGAAAAGGAAAATTATAATTGAAATTAGGTATCGAGTTCGAAGTCTGTTATAGTGGAATTACTAGTAATATTTAGTAGGATTACTAGTAGTGTTTAGTAGTGTCACTAGGAATAATATTTATTATTATTACTAGTAGTAGTGAATATCATTACTAGTAGTTAATATTATTACTAGTAGTTATTATCACTACTAGATAATATTATTATTACTAGTAGTTGATAATATTACTAGTAGTTTATGTCACTACTAGTTAATATTATTACTAGTAGTCTATGTCACTACTAGTTAATATTATTACTAGTAGTTAATACTATTACTAGTATTTGATATTATTTTTAATAGTTACTAGGTTTACTAGTAGTTGAAATCATTACTAGTAGTTTTTGGTACTTTTAGTAGTCTATAGTATTATTAGTAGTTGGTAAAATTACTAAAAATTGACATTTCTATTAGTAGTCGGTTGGATTACTAGTAGTTGACATCATAACTAGTAGTTAATAGGATTTCTAGTAAAAAAATTACAGAATAATTTTTTCCACCAAATCTCAATGGATCTTCTTTACAAGCCTGAGGATTTTTCGTTTTTTATCATTTTTTATTATTATTATTATTATTATTAGTATTCACTCACCGTATTTATTATTATTCCATTTGGGTGCCGGAAGTAAAATTCTCGGTGGTTTGGGATAATTTGAAGGTTTCCTCGGACACGGTTTATAGACAACCACACAACGTCCGCACTTACGGTTGTTATTTGTATAAACTGGGGGCGGATAGGATGATTGAATATGCACGTAAGCCATGGGTTCAATACTTTCAGCGTCATCATCATCATCATCATTAACGCGAAAGTAATTTCTCCTTCGGTACTTCTCCTCTGTATTGTAATTTGAAAGCGTGTTTTTAAACTGATTTTTTAATTTTCTGCTAAACTGATTACTATACTGATTGTTAAACTGATTTTTAAATTCAGTGATAGACTGCGATTATTATGCTGATTGAAGTATTGACTTTTAAATTCAGTGCTAAACTGATTATTGTACTGATTGTTGTACTGATTATTGTAATGATTGTTGTACTGATTTTTGAACTGATTTTGAAATTTAGTATTAAACTGATTTTTTAATTGAGTGTGAAACTGATTGTTTGACTGATTACAATACTGATTGTTTAATTGATTGTTGTAATGATTGCTATCCTGATTGTTTTTACCAATTTTTTAACTGATAGTTGTTCTGATTGTTTAACTGATCAATATAGTGATTTTTTAAATGATTGTTGTACTGATTTCTATACTGATTGATTAACTGATTTCTATACTGATTGTTTAACTGATAGTTGTTCTGATTGTTTAACTGATTAAGATACTGATTGTTTAACTGATTACTATACTGATTGTTGAACTGATTGTTGAACTGATTATTGTACTGATTACTATACTGATGGTTAAACTCATTTGTTGTACTAATTACTATACTGATTGTTAGACTGATTCTTGGACTGATTTTTAAATTGAGTGTGAAACTAATTGTTTGACTGATTACTATACTGATTATTTAACTGATTAATACACTGATTCTTTAACTGATTGTTGTACTGATTAATATACTGATTGTTGTACTGATTATTATTATTATTATTATATAATTATATTATTATTATTATTATTATTGTACTGATTCTTGAACTGATTTATAAATTGCGATTCAAACTGATTGTTAAACTGATTTTTGAATCGAATATCAAACTGATTATTCAATTGCTTCTCAAATCGACTCTTAAATTGATGATAAAATATTATTGCACCTTTCTCCTTATTTTCACTCAGCCACCAGTAGTAATTCCTGCCTCGTCTATCATTGAAATTCTTCCTCGTTGGGATAATGAATTTATTTTTAAATTTGAAAAATTCGCCTCCCTCTCTCATTGAACTTGATGGATTTGTGGCGGCGAATGCGACTGTTATCATCAAGAGTATAAGGGCTAAAGTGCCCGAAATTGAAATTCTCGGGTACATCGCTGCTACTACCCCATTGTTCGTCTTCTTCTGTTTCTCATAATTCGTCGAAGGTGAAATTTATTTCATTTCAAGAATTCAATTCTTTTATTCTCTTTTTCTTTCCTCTCTCTCTTTCTCTCTGGGTTCTTCTTCTTCTTCTTCTTTCTGACCGCGAAGTTTATTTATATATGTATTAAAATCGAATAAATTCTTCGTATAATCGTTTTAAACGCTGTCAATTACTTTACATATAGAAATTAATCAATTTGACATATGGAACATGTATTCTCGCAGAGCAATTCGAAATAATTCAGAAGATGTCAGACTTGTGACTTTTTGTCCCCTTTTGGTTCATTTGAAATTGTTTTTTAAAAATTTACACTTTTTTCAAATTTTTTGAAACTTTGGTTTATAGTTTATAGTTTAATTTTGGTTTTTTTTTGAAATTTTCCAAGACGAATTTTTTTTTTTGAAACGAAAATTCAATGTAGTTTTAAATTAAACTTTTGGTAATTGATTTTGATTTTTCAATTCTCGTGGATCTTCTTATTATAACTTCTTATATAATTTCTACTTATACAATTTTACTACTTTTATAATGTTTTATAATTCTTAAGATCTTCATTACAAACTGTTTAGAATTTTGATTCTAACTTTATTGTTTTCTGGTTATAACTTTTAGAATTTTTTTACAATTTTAAAAATTTTGCTTATAACGTTTATTTCAACTTAATTATAACCTTTTTTTGTTTATAACTTTTATAATTTTTTATAATTTTAAGAATTTTGCTTATAACGTTTATTTCAACTTTATTATAACGTTTTTGTTTATAACTTTTATAGTTTTTTATAATTTTTTATAATTTTAAGAATTTTGCTTATAACTATTATTTCAACTTTATTATTACGTTTTTTGTTTATAAATTTTATAGTTTTTTATAATTTTTTATAATTTTAAGAATTTTAAGAATTTTACTTATAACGTTATTATTTCAACTTTATTATAACGTTTTTTGCTTCTAACGATAATTCCATTTATAATTTTTCCAACTCCTGATAATTTCTTAAAATTTCAAAAATTTTGATTACAAATTTATTATAACGTTTCCTTTAATTCCGGTTATAATTTTCATAACTTTCATTATCTTTTACAACTTTTACAATTTTTTTTAACTGCAACTTTTATAATTTTCTTTATTGTAACTTTTATGATTTCTTTATTGTAACTTTTATCATTTTTTTATTGTAACTTTTATCATTTTTTTATTGTAACTTTAAAAATTTTTTTTATTGTAACTTTTATAATTTTTTTTATTGAAACTTTTATCCTTTTTTTATTGTAACTTTTATCATTTTTCTATTATAACTTTTTAAATTTTTTTAAATACAATTTTCCTCATTCTATTTTTCATGTCTTTTGACACCTTTATGATCATATTAATTCGCTACTTATTTTCGTCCATTTTCGGTTTAAAATTTTCAAGAAATTTTAAATTCTGAATTTTTTAATTTAAAAAATTTTAATTCTTTTCTTTTTCCATTTTTTGGTACTTATAGGTATAAAAAAATGTACGCGGGGACATAAGTGAAACCGAGCGCGACTGAAGAGATACTGACTTTTGCTACCATTGGCATTGGTCTCTATTCGCCTTCTCTTTGCGCGCTCTTTTTCTCCCTCTCTTCGGCAGAATCCTTCTCTCTGCTTTTTTCCTCTTCTTCTTCTTCTTCTTCTCTTAACATTCTGAAGCCATTCGATATTCTGAATCGAAATCTCTTTTCTTCTCTCTGATGGTGTTTACCGAGTCTTATTATATGCACGTGGGTGTAGAGTTGCTTATAGAAGAAACTACAGCTAGAAAACGCACTCACACCTTCGGGGGTCTTATCTCTTTGGATTACAAAAAGGACACATAAACTTCTCTCGTAATCTGACAGATTTAGCTCAGGTGTGAAATTGCTTTCTTCAGGCGTCATTTTTCTCCTCCTCCTCCTCTTTCTTCTTCTTCTTTTCTTCTTCTTCTTCTTCTACTCCTTTTTTGACTTCTTTTCTTCTTTCATTTCGTCTTTTCTTCATTTATTTCTTCTTCTTCTTCTTCTTTCTTTATTACTTCTTTTCTTCTATTTTTTCTATTTCCTTCTATTTTTAAAATGTATCCTTAAAAAATATTTCTAAACAGCTTATTTTAAAAATTTAACCCTAAAAAATTTGTTTTTAGCTATAATTTTTAAAAAGTAACCCTAAGGAGTCTTTCTATATGGCTAATTTTTAAGAAGTATCCCTAAGGAACCTTTTTATATAGCTAATTTTTAAAACGGATCCCTAAGGAACCTCTTTAACCCGATGTTTTTAAAAAGTATCCCTAAGGAACCTCTTTTAGCTAAAATTTTTAAAATTACCCCTAAGGAACCTCTTTTAGCTAAAATTTTTAAAAAGTATCCTTAAAGGATACTTTTTAGCTACAATTTTTAAAATTACCCCTAAGAAACCTCTTTTAGTTAAAAGTTTTTAAAAAGTCCCCCTAAAAGGTAGAACCTGGAATCTCCTTCTAAATGTAAATTTATTGATAAAAAAAATGTGCTTGTATGACACGAGTGAGCAATGATATTTTTTTTTCTACTTTTTTTTTTTTTTAAAGAAAAAGTCACCCGATGATTGAAATCGTGGCGACATGTTTCGCATAGAACCTATCATTTGTGTGTATATAATACAAAGGCGGTGTGCACTGCATGCGCTTCTCTTCCTCGTTAATTGAGAAGCAAATCATGCACGCTTGGTTTATATTTCCTCGTTGGACTTCGTGCGCGTTAAAATTTCTCCTGGTGGTCCCTGCTCTCGATATAACCACACATTATATATTATACGTCTATGAACTCGGTTTTAATATGTCAAAAAAAAATTTTAAATATCGAAACATTTAAAGTATCAAAACATTTAAAATATCAAAACATTTAAAATATCAAAACATTTAAAGTATCAAAACATTAAAAATATGAAAACATTTAATGTATCGAAACAATTAATGTATCAAAACATTAAAAATATTAAAACATTAATAATATCATAATATTTAAAGTATCAAAACATTAAAAATATTAAAACATTAATAATATCAAAACATTTAAAGTATCAAAACATTAAAAATATTAAAACATTAATAATATCAAAACATTTAAAGTATCATAACATTAAAAATATTAAAACATTTACAGTATCAAAACATTTCATATATAAAAACATTTAAAATATCAAAATATTTAAAGTATCAAAACATTTAATGCATCGAAACATTTAATGTATCAAAACATTCAATATATAAAAAACGTTTAATACATTAAATCATTTAATATATCGAAAAACTAACAATTTATTTTTTATAAAATCTTTGCATTTTTAGAAAAAGTTTCCTTTTTTTCGATAGTAGTTAATTTTTCGATACTGACTCTCGAACATAACCTTTAAATTAGGTCAAGTATCCCTAAGGTACCCCTAAGTATCCTCCTCACTTCTTACCTTTTTATTCCCTCTCTTACAATTATTTTTTTAAAGAATAAAATAGGAGGGGGTAAGAAAATCATAGGAGACGGGATGCCTGACTACTAATTTAAGTCAAAAGTCGAACATAACCTCGAAGTTTCAAAAATAGAACATAACCATTTAGAGAAAGAAAAATTTTTTGGTAATTAGAGGTTGTTTTTTGTTGTTGTAAATAAATGGCACATGGGAAGAATTTTGCCTATAAGTTATTGATATTCGTGTCAATTTAGAAGCAATAGAATATTCATTTCTTCTGTCAGCGTCGACAGATAGCGGCGTGCGAATAATATCGAAAGTAACTTCCGCATTAAAACATTGGTAAGAGCACAAGATGAATGGGAGGAAAAAGGCAAAGTGGAATGTTGCATTAAATTAAGAGAGAGAGAGAGAGAGAGAAAAGGACCAACTAGACTTTTACGACCAGTCTACGATAAACCTTCATCACGTGTTAAATGTGCAGCAAACATATATATTCAATCCCATAGACTACCGTTTTCATTTTTTCATCTTCGTTGTATCGTCTCTGTTTTCAATCGGGTTTTAAATTTTTCAAAAATACTAAGATATCATACTTTTGTAGTTGATTTTGAATTGCAAAGTATTCCTAAGGAAATTGTTTTTATGGATAATTTTTAAAAAGTAGCCCAAAGAAACCTCTTTCAGATAAAATTTTTAAAAATTATCCTTAAGAAGCCGTTCTTTAGCTCTAATTTTTAAAAAGTAACCCTAAAGAACCTCTTTAAGTTAAAATTTTTAAAAGTACCCCTAAGAAACCACTTTTAGATAAAATTTTTAAAAAGTATCCCTAAGGAACCCCTTCCAGTTAAAATTTTTGAAAAGTACTGCTAAGGAACCTCTTTCAGATAATTATTTTAAAAATTACCCCTAAGCAACTACTTTTAGACAACATTTTTAAAAGTACCCATAAGGAACCTCTTTTAGCTACAATTTTTAGAAAGTACCCCTAAGGGACCTTTCTTTATAGCCAATTTTTAAAAAGTAATCCTTAAGAACCGTTTAACATAGCTAACTTTCAAAAAGTATCCCTAAGGAATCACTCTCTAGCTATAATTTTTAAAAGTACCAATAAGGGATTTGTTTTTAGTTACAATTTTTAAAAAGTACCCACAAGGAAACGTTTTAGTTAAAATTCTTAAAAATGTTTTAAAGTACCCATAAGGGAATCGTTTTTAGTTACAATTTTTAAAAAGTACCCATAAGGAAACGTTTTAGTTAAAATTCTTAAAAATGTTTTAAAGTACCCATAAGGGAATCGTTTTTAGTTACAATTTTTAAAAAGTACCCATAAGGAAACGTTTTAGTTAAAATTCTTAAAAATGTTTTAAAGTACCCATAAGGGAATCGTTTTTAGTTACAATTTTTAAAAAGTACCCATACGGAAACGTTTTAGTTATAATTTTTAAAAAGTATTCCTAAGGAATCATTATCTAGCCGCATAATTGTTAAGAAGTACCTCTTAGGAACCTCTTTTAGCTGAAATTTTTAGAAAATTACCCTTAAGGAATCTTTGGAAGCTATAATTTTTAAAAAGTATCCCTAAGGATTCTTTCTCTTGCTAATTTTCGAAAAGTACCTCTCTGGATATTTTTTGTAGCCAATTTTAAAAAGTCTTCAAAAAGTCCCCCTAAGGAATCTTTATCTACCCAAATGAAAAAAGTATTCCTAAAGAATCTTTTTGTCTTATTTAAAAAAATACCACACCGCTAAAGAAGAAATTCCCCTTTTTTCGTTTATCAAATAAAGAAAAAAGAAAAACATAAATTTCCTACCGCTTCCCGTTTAAGTGCTCCGCCGTAACATCTGGATTAATTTTAAAATTTCCCCTATCTATCATTTTACAACCATATATTCACTTCCCCGTGTGTCTCTCTTATAACCGTTTTGATTGGTGCCATAAAATGTCATATAACTTATTCAAGATACACATTTATACATATACGAAGTTCACGAGGGACACTTTATTATTATTATTATTATTTATCTCTCTCTCTCTCTCTTTCTTAAAAACAAAATGACGATGGTTATCTGTCATCCGCTTCCTTTCGCGATGAATGGTTAAATTTTACACTCTGTCTGCGAGTGAATATGTCCGAGAGTATATGGTACGATTGCGGTACTGTTTATGGGTCTCAAGCGACAGGAATACTGATACTCGTTGCTTTTAGTGAAATATACGACTTGGCATATAATTTCTGCAAAACAATAAATGGGTCATTATATGACAAAATATTTTCGCTTCCATATGCGTGGTGAGCGCGAAGCTTTTATTATTTCCATTTGCGTAGTTTTTAATTGAAAATTCTAGTTCCCTGTCTCTCGCGTATGATTTAAATATATGCCATATTATGATGCTTTATATGATTATTTCCTTGGATGTGGTTTTGTCTTCGAATATTCCTACTAATTCTGATCCTTTTTAATTCCTTTTACTATATTAAAAGTAAAATTTCTAAAATTGTTAAACTAGTACTACTAATAGTAGTCCTCCTACTAGAATTACTAATAGTACTACTAGTAGTCCTCCTACTAGAATTACTAATACTACTTCTAGTAATACTATCAATTGTATTACTACTGCCACTAGTAGTAATACTATCAATTGTATTACTACTGCTACTAGTAGTAATACTATCAATTGTATTACTACTGCTACTAGTAGTAATACTATCAATTGTATTACTACTGCTACTAGTAGTAATACTATCAATAGTATTACTACTGCTACTAGTAGTAATACTATCTATAGTCTTAAAATATAAAAAAATTTTGTAAAATAATTTTTAATTCTTGAAAACAATTTTCTGTTTTAGATTTGCAAAATTCTCTCTTCCTGTTTTGCTTAATTGTTCTGCTATAAAGCGAGTACTGTGTGAGGCTTTCGTGTTTGAAAACGAAAATGCCTTTTGAGTCGTGCATATTTAGAACGCGTAATCTTTTGACGTTATCGCGCGCACATAATGACACGGATGCTGCAGGTGCTTGAATAAAGTGAATTCAGTAAAATTTCACACACACACCCGAGGCGAGACTTTTATCAGCTTTAAAATTTTAATCTCTTTCTCTCTCTCGTTTGATGGTAAAATACAACAGAGTAATAATCGCAATTGAGATGAGATGGAAAATTATGGCTAATTAAGCTTACTTCATTATTAACTTTAAAATTGACCTTAAACAGAAACTCAAAATTGTAGTAATTAACGCTTTTTGTTAAAAATACCTTAACTTAGGATTGTGTTTTAAATCTGAATTTTAAAAGTAACATTTAAACCTTAAATTTAATGGTAAGTTTTAAACCAAACATTTAAACTTGAATTTTAATCCTAAATCTTAATCCCTAACATTTAAACCTTAATTTTAATCCTACATTTTAATCCCTAACATTTAAATCTTAATTTTTGATCTTTAAACCTAACATTTAAACCTCATTTTTTAACCTTTATACCTATCATTTCAACCTAAAATTTTAATTTTAATTGTAAACGTAATTTTAACCCTAAAAATAAAAATCTTAATTTTGAATCTTAGTAATGTTTTAAAATTTTACATTTATGGTGAAAAGGGGTAAATTTTAAAAATCATACGTAAGAACGTACCTAAAAGGGTAATTAATTACTTGAATGCTATATTAGATGAGAGTTCATAACGAATACCCTATATATCTCTACTTTTGAAGAATGATCCTAAAGAAGATCAGATTAAAAAATTTGTTGCACTGTGTTCGCTTTCTTTTACACCCTTTTTATTATTTTCTTTTCTTTTATTTTTCAAAGCGAAATGTCTTGTTAGGTCTCTTGGCGGCTAAAGATTTGATCGAGAGGGGCGTTTATGGCGCAAAGTCGTTTTATATAATATATATATAAAAGCCAACTTGAAATTATAAGGAACAGGGTGCGAGGAGGAGAAGAAGGCGCATAGCAGTAACAACGCATACGCACGTATATATAGTTAGTTTCACTCCCTTCGCAAATGGACCCTCCGATCAAACTTTAATCGATTTCCTTCATATTATATGGGCATCTCTCTTTTTTCGCACTTCTTCCAAATTAACCCTTTTTTAATGTACCAAATAAAGCCTTTAAAAATTTCTTTACTCTCAATTATATGAAAAAAAGATCGATATTTATAAAAACAGATTTTCGCCTTTAAGTGTACATTCTACATTAAATTAAAAAAGAAGCATTTATAGTATTTTAAAAATAAAAAAAAATAGTTAGTATCTTATTTTCAAATGCTAAAAACTAGTAGGTACCGTACTTTCAAATATTAAGAACTAGTAGGCACCCTGCTATTATATATTAAAAACTAGTAGGTACTCTACTTTAAGATCTTACAAACTAGTAGGTACTTTAGATTTAAATATAAAAGCTAGTAGGACCATAATTAAAAATATTATATACTAGTAGGGACCATAATTTTAAATATTAAATACTAGTAGGCACTAGTCTTAAATATATAACAAACTATAAGGTACCATATTCTAAACATTAAAAACTAGTAGTTACTGTAAAATAGTACAAATTAGTAGGAACTCTACTATAAAATCGTAAAAAATAGTAGGGACCCCACTATAAAATAGTAGAACTAGTAGGGGCCCTACTTTAAAAAAATTAAAAACTAGTAGGTTCCCTACTTTAAAATTATCAATTACTAGTAGGGACACTGCTTTAAAACGTTAAAAACCATAGTAATATGTAAACCTAGGTGTCAAATTCCATATATTAACAACCGAAGACAGTAAAAAAATTTTATTACATTTTTTTCAATAAAAGACAACTTTTAATTAAAATGCGCAGGTAGATAGAAATTCTCGAGATGGATTAACAACAGGATTAACTTCTAGCTTCTCTGGCTACTTAGAGAAAATGTGTCTTAAAGATATAACCAGCAGGATAAGTGGTTACAAGAGTAAAGATAAATCGAGTTATAAGAGAAAGAGAGAGAGAGAGAGAGAGAGAGAGAGAAAGAAATGAAAAGAAAGTAAATTCTCAGTTTTGAAAGAAGGCAGAGTACGACGAGGAGTCTCGTGAGAATCGTGAATACTTTCAAAGTATCCGCGCGCACTCTCAAGTATGTAGGAAATAAATCGTGTCTTGTCCCTTGTGCACTGACGTCTTAACTCTTCGAAATAGGAATCTCTCCGCAACCTCCGAAGGAAGTAGTTCTCCTGCGTTTGCATAATAATAGTATAATATAATGAAAAATTAAATTTTGAAGCTATAAAATAAGCTTTTCGTTTTTCTAACGATATTTAAAAATCTTAAAATTTTGAAGTCTTTTAGTAGGGGACCTACTAGTTTTTATATCCATAAGTAGAATGCATATTAGTTTTTATTTATTAGGGTACCTACTAGTCCTTAATTTTTTAAAGTAGAGTACCTACTAGTTTCTAATATTTTAAAGTAGGGTGCCTACTAGTTTTCAATATTTTAAAGTAGGGCCCCTTCTAGTTTTAATATTTAAAAGTAGGGCCCCTACTAGTTTTAATATTTAAAAGTAGGATACATATTAGTTTTTATATTTAAAAGCAGACCCCCTACTAGTTTTTAACGTTTAAAAGTAGGGCCTCTACTATTTTCTTGTTTCAATCTTAAAGTTTTTAAATTCTGAAGCCAACTTTAGATCTTAAAATTTTTAAATTTTAAAGCCAACTTTAGATCTTAAAATTTTTAAATTTTGAAGCCAACTTTAGATCTTAAAATTTTTAAATAACTAACTTTAGATCTTAAAGTCCCCAATCTAAAAATCTTAAAATTTTGAAGTCTTCTGATTTCAAAGTTTTTCTAAGAATGTTAAATTGAAACAACAAACGTTGTCTTTCGCAAATGTGACACGTTTTCTTGTCTCGATTTGACATCTTTGGCAAATTTATGACATCAGGATACTTTAAAATTTTTAAATTTTAAGATTCAATATGTTTCTATGTTTATTTTAAGATATACATCTTGAAGTCTAAAAATGATTCAAAATTAAAAAAAAATCGTATTTATAATCAATAGCTACGATCTAAAACCCTAGTGCATCTAATACTGTCGATTAGTGAATCTATTACTGTGAAAAAGTATTTTTGAAAAGAAAAAAAATTTCCTAAAAATTTTTATAAGCATATTTCTAAATTATACATTTTTTTAATGTCCCTGTCCCTAGGGGTAGAAAGAAGAAGAAGAAAAAAAATATCTAAGTTCGAACGTCGAATAACACTAATATAGAGATTAAAGATCGGATCGAATAAGATGGATAGTCACAAAACAGTAGTTTGCAACCCATTCTCGCCACATATCATATAACCATTTATTTCAGTCCATTAACGCCCCCTAAAAATATTTTTGGCCTCTTTCATCTTGTGAATAAATTTCCTCTCCTAAATTTTTTATTTTGCATCTCTCATTGTTCTTCTTGGGTTTTTTTTTAAGCCTTTGGCTATTTTTTTCATTTATTTTGCTTCACATATGTGTGCGCGCGAGCAAACTTTTTTGTAATAATATATGCTACAATCGATATATGAGACGATTATTAATCGTAACGTTTATAATCCAAATATGATGTAAATTAATAACAAGCATGTTAAAGGTGTATAATTAGTTATATTATCTCTGCGGTGCGGAGTTCGACGCGCAGCTGGAATGTTTTACGCGTAGGCGAGATTATATCCCGTGTATGTATGTGTGTATGTGTCTGTATAAATATTAATAACGCCAGTTCGATTTTGAACTTGTCCTTCCAATCGCATCTTTTAAATATAATATAGTAGTCTTCTCTTCATTCAGTCGTTTCTGGTTTAAAATTTTTAGGTTATGTTTATTTAAAGTTAGAAAAGGTTTAAGATTTTTAAATTTTACCACTATGACCCTTTTTATAAACATAATGTTTATTTTTTTTAAATTTAGAATCGAAAACAGGTTCAGAATTTTTAAATTTTAAAATTAAGGTTTAGAATCCTAAAATTCTGCAAATTCTTAAAAATCTTAAAATTTTAGCCTCGAGGGTAAAATTTTGACATTCTAAACCTGTATTATAAACATAACCTAGAAAATATGTGAATAATCGAAAAAAGGTTTGAAATCTTTAAATTTTACCCTGGAAACTAAAACTTTAAGACTGCAAGCCTGATTTCAAAACATAACCTAAAAATTAACGAAAAATAACAAACAGAACCTAAAACTTACCCGAAAATAACAAACCTAAATATTACCCAAAAATAACAAACATAACCTAAAACACTCTTCGATTTCCTCGAAAATTTCGATCCAAATTGGTGAGAAAAAAAATATTGCCTACCTATGAGATGGACTAAAAAGGGTGTAAGGAATATGACTTAATAGGGTCGTGATAGGAAGGTTAGATGGCCCATGGCAATGGTATGGTAGGACCACCCATGAGGTGATTGCCATAGGTAGAGAAGATGTATCTCTAGCCATTGCTGTGCAGCAAATCCGCCTATGCATATAGGGTACACACAGCATTCCTAGATCCAAGCGCCTCGAACCGGAAACTAATATCTGGTCTGCCCTGGGGAGACAAGTTTCTCCCAGTGGCTTTGCATCTGCATATCACACTAACACACACATTCACACAAAGACCTTATAAAAACCCGTATCGTGTTTTTCATATTTCAAATATCAATTTCTCTATATATACAAATATTTTTCATACGTTAATATTTTTTTTCACTATTTTCTACTATTTACATAAAAGTGATGTTAAATTAAACAACAATTTTTGATTTTTTTTACATATTTATTATTCCTATTGCTATTGCTATTATTACTAATAGTAATTAATAGTATATTAGGCCCCCTAATAGTTTATAATATTTAAAAACAGGGTTCCTACTAGTTTTCACGTATTTAAAAGTAGGGACCCCAGTACTTTAAATATTTAATAGTAGGGACCCTACTATTAAATATTTAAAAGTAGGAAATCTATTAACTTTTAATATTTAAAAGTAGGTTCTCTACTAGTTTTTAATAATTGAAAGTAGTGTATATTCTATTTTTACTATTTTAAAGTAGTGTATATTCTATTTTTACTATTTTAAAGTAGAGCACCTACTACTTGTAATATTTTTAAAGTAGGGCACCTACTACTTTTAATATTTTTAAAGTAGGGTACCTACTATTTTTAATACTTAAAAGTAGGACACCTACTAATTTTAATATTTAAAAGTAGGGTGCCTACTAGTTTTTTTCATTT
Organism: Leptopilina myrica (nomen nudum); assembly: GCA_032872475.1. NCBI lineage: Eukaryota > Metazoa > Arthropoda > Insecta > Hymenoptera > Figitidae > Leptopilina > Leptopilina myrica (nomen nudum). The sequence goes on from CM065466.1 coordinate 36,054,143, forward strand.
CAAATTTTTTTTTAAAATGATGAAACGTCTTTTAATAAAAAAAAACTCTGAGTGAAAAAGAGAGGGGGGGGGTCAAGAGAGAGAGAGAGAGAAAGAAGACGACATAATAACATTTTTTTAATTCAGTTCCGTACACCCACGTATTAGCAATAGTTCATCTGTCGAGTGCTAACGCGGCAGAAAATGATTCCGCCCACTCGCGTGCGCTTTGCTTTATACTTATTCATTCAAGAAATCATGTTTATATCTTTTATCCCGTATAGACGCGATTCGTAATGCGAATCCAAACTTCCCCACAGGGCTTTTCCAATATTATATATATATGTATATACACACTCAACTATTGTGCTTATCGAAAAAAAAAATTTTCATATTTCTATATTTTACACAATTCTGTCATTTGAATTTTCAATTTGTTAAAAACACGAATAAATAATGAAATATAAATATAAAAGTTTTCTAATAATAAATATTCAGTATATTTCAATATTATCAATTTTTAAACTTTAGACTGCGACGGGCAAATAAAAATATAGGCTCTAGGAGTGATTGGAACAGTGTATAAGTATAGGATACGTTTAAGATTTAAAAATATTTTGAATTGGACTACATACTAATTTTAAAGCAGGGTCCCTACTAATTTTAATATCTGAAAGTAGGGTACCTACTAATTTTTCTATTTCAGAGTAGAGACCCTACTTTCAAATATTAAAAATTAAAGTTCCTGCTAGTTTTTAAATTTAAAAGTGGGCCCCCTACTAGCATTTAATATTTAAAAGTAGGGTATCTACAAGTTTACATGTTTAAAAGTATGGTATCTACTAGTTTGGAATATTTAAAAGTAGGGTCCTTACTAGCTATTAGTATATTTAAAAGTGGGGTGCATACTAATTTTAATATTTAAAAGTAGGACCCTAGTAGTTTATGTATTTGATACCGGGGCTCCTACTAGTTTATATATTTGATAGTAGGGCCCCTACTAGTTTTTATATTTAAAAGTAGGTTACCTACTAGTTTAAATATTTCAAAGTAGGTTGCCTACTTGTTTCAATATTTAAAAGTAGGGTGCCTACTAGTTTAGAATATTTAAAACTAGGCTACCTACTAGTTTAGAATATTAAAAAGTATGGTATCTACTAGTTGTTAGTTTTTAAAATTAGGAAACCTACTAGTTTTATCATACAAATATATCGTATACATCGAACTTTTTCAATTTTATTTTAAAAATTTATATATATATATATTGCTACAATAGATAGGATAATAATTAGAAAAGTATAGAATTTAATTTCTACACTCCATTCGTGATATTATCGCGAAGAATTTTTTTTTTCAATAAATGTAAGTTAGGAAAAAAGTAGATTTTAGTTTTCAATTAAAATTTTTAATATAACCGTTTTGAAAACTTGTTTATTATTAATTGATGCTTTCGATATATATAGAGAGAGGGGCTCTATATAGTGGTATATTGAAAAAATTTCAATTAACAGGACAAATTGCATGCCACGCAGGAAGTTTAGATGCGCGCGGCCTCTGCTATAATTCTTGAAATACTAAACCCCTAATCTTAATCAATTTATCAAAGTTAAATTATTGTCGATATTAGATAATAAGTTCCGTATATAGTGCGCGAAGAAAATAAAGAAAATTTATAGTAGGAAAAAAAATTCACTTTTTTTTCATCATTTTCCTGTGTATATATATGTATATACAATTTATCTTAAATTTTATCTTATTTAATAATTCCAAACCTTTAATTTATTTATTAGAAGAATTTATACTTTGTATTACGCGATGTATGTATTATTTTTATCTTATCGAATATGTATTTTATTCGCTTATGGATATATATATATATATATATATATAAATGGTGTTGAAAGTGGTAAGAATTTTTGTCCGTTGGGTATGGAGAGTGAAAAAGTGGGGGGAACTCGTGCACGTATTTTACTTGTAATGTATTTATTATTTGTCGCAATTAATACTTTTTTTAAAAAATATTTTACATTCATTAGCGCGCTAAGTGACTTTTTTGATTAGGATTTTTGTATTGGCATCCGGAGAACCTGATTTTACGTAGAGCGGCAAAATTTTCTTTTTCTTGATCTTCATTTTTATCAATAACGCTACTTTTTACGTTTTCAAAATTCTAATTCTTCAATTTACATTTTTTCATTTATTATTATTATTATTATTATTATTGTTATTAATATTATTATTATTTTTTTTATTATTATCATCATTATTATTATGACTATTATTATTACTAGTATTTATATTTTTAGCTTTGGTATTATTATTATTATATTTAATTTTGTTATTGTAAGTGTTAATTTATTAAAAAAAAATTACAGTTGGTTTATTTATATATTAAGTATCATTCTTAGTTTTATTTTTTCTAATAAGTAATATGCTTGCTCTTTCTTGAAATCAAGTAATCAAATTGCAATGACACTGCGCACTCTAATAGACGTTCATTTAATGGCTTAATCTTTTAGACATCAGACAAGAATCGTAATTTAATTGTATATGTCATCCGCTCAGGATCTTGCTTCCTTTCCATTAAACAAGATATAACCGTAATCATTATATCGATAAACCAATATAATGAATATGTAGAGATGTTAAAACAACTTTTTTCAAATTTTCGAAATTAGAAAAATAAATAATATATATAAAAAAAACCTACTAGTAGGTATGGACCTTATTTTTAAATCCAAACAATAGGAGGTATCATACTTTTAAATATAAAAACTAGTGGAAACCCTACTATTAAATATTAAAAATTAGTAGGAACCCTACTTTTAAATATAAAAATTAGTAGGAACCCTACTATTAAATATTAAACACTAGTAGGTACCCTACTTTTAAATGAAAAAAACTAGTAGGAAGCCTACTATTAAATAGTAAAAACTAGTAGGAAGCCTACTAATAAATATTAAAAACTAGTTGGTATCCTACTTTTACATATTTTAAACTACTAGGTTAGTAGGTATCCTACTTTTAAATATTAAAAACTAATAGGTACTCTACTTTTAGATATACAAAATAGTAGCTTCTTCAATTTTAGATATAAAAAACTAGTAGGCGCCCTACTCTCAAATGTTAGAAACTAGTAGGCACCCTATTTTTAATGTTAAAACTAGTAGGTACCCTACTAAAATACTAGTAGATTCCAATATTAATTATAAGTAGGTACCCTACTTTTAAATGTTAAAACTAGTAGGTACCCTACTTTTTAATGTTAAAACTATTAGACACCCTACTTATAATTGTAAAAACTAATAGGTACTCTACTTTTAAATATTAAAAACTAGTAGGTAAACATAACTTGCAAATTGGGTGTAAAAAAACCAAATAATAATTATCTTCAGTGAAAAATTTCCCTACAATAAATCAAAGTAGAGGAAATATAAATTATAAAAAAAAGATTTTCGCAATAAAAAATAGTCTTGCACTTCCTCTTATATAATATATTGGCGAGAATGCGATAGAAGATAAATCGTAATATAATAATATTGATTCTCTGGGATCTAGCAATGCGATTAAAATCAAGTATAATCTTTTGGTCCAGAAGCTGCTGCTGCTGCTGCAACGTCCGCTTCTCTTTCTATACGTAAACTTAATGAAGAGATCGGCCGGTTTTCACGATCGCGCTTCGCCCACACATTTTGCGATAATCTCCCATCAAATACACGCATATTCGCGGCCCACGCCTCTAATGCAAACGCGAGTACCATTTTTCTAACACACACACATACACTTTTTTTTCTCTCTTCTCGCACTGACATAAATGGTACTTTTATATTTTCCTGATATGAATATGCAAAAATAATTAAAGATTCAAATATATATTAATTTTAGGATAGTGAACCTGTTCTATAAACATAACCTAAAATATTTTGCCTACGAAAATTTTCAATCGAGAATTTCAATTCTAAATGTTAAAATACTAGAGGGATCCCTCAAGTATTTTTGAATTTAGAATGGAAAAAAGGTTCAGAATCTTAAAATTTTGGCCTTGAGGCTAAAATATTAAGATTCTGAACCTATTTCATAGACATAACCTAAAAATTTTGTGTATTGCCTTTAGTATCGACTCTAAATATAAAAAAATGTTGAATATGACAAAAATTTTAAGATTCCGAAGCTATTTTACGAACATAACCTAAAAATGATGTGAATTACCTCTAGGATCGATTCTAAATATAAAAAAACGTTGAATATGACAAAAATTTTAAGATTCCGAAGCTATTTTACGAACATCACCTAAAAATTATGTGTATTGCCTCTAGTATCGACTCTAAATATAAAAAAATGTTGAATATGAAAAAAATTTTAAGATTTTGAACCTATTTCATAGACATAACCTAAAAATTATGTGTCAATACACATAAAATATATAAATATAAAAGAATGTTAAATATGACAAAAATTTTAAGATTCCAAAGCTATTTTACGAACATAACCTAAAAATGATGTGTATTACCTCTAGGATCGACTCTAAATATTAAAAAATACTCAATATGACTAAAATTTTAAGATTCCGAAGCTATTTTACAAACATAACTTAAAAATATTTTGATTCTTAGTTTCTTTTAAATCAATTTTTATTTTCGCTAATTATGGGCAAAAAGTGTCTATATATATACCATATAGGTAATAGTGGATCAAAAATTTATATTCCTCCGGACTCTTACGACGCGAGATAGTAGGGAAAGGTTACACCTGTGAATTAACCTTCCCATTAATCTACCCTCGAGACAAGTATTACCGCAGCAAAATGCTCTGATCAAATCTTTAATTTCATTAATAGAGACTGGTTTTCACTCGGCTGTGTATACATATATACGTATATAGACTTATTAGATTCAGATTCTGAATACGTTGCGAGGAAGAAAAAAATTCCTCGCGTTCAATTTATAACGTTCTGCAATTGCAATGCATACTCTAGACTATATGATCTGTCGAAATTATTTATAGCAAACTTGCTGTAGTGAAATTAGTTTCCGATCTCGTTTTTACGCATAGGTATGCGTCGACAAAATTGTTAAATATACTTAAATATATATATATATATACTTGTGTTTACGTAACACTTTTCTCACGCACTATTTACTGTAGATTTTCGTTTCGTTTGCTTCCGTATCCTGTTTATGCTTCACTATTTTCTCTTATTACCGCATTTTTGACAATATTGCCTGCTTTTTTTTTTAAAATACTACTTTTGAATATTTTTACTATACCATCATTTTACTATTTTTAATTATTTTAACCCTCCTGCGCATACATTTCAATCAAAAAAAATTTTTTTTTATTGTTTTAAGCATTCTAAAAGTAATGTTTATTGTGAAATAAATAATATAAAGTGTCCTAAATAATTTAATAACATTTGTTTATCCCTAAGAAATAATTTGCAGCTTGATAGATCACTTAATGTTAATTTAAACAAAAGTTATTAACAAAAATAGTTGGACGAATATATTCGGCTTTATGCGCAGGAGGGTTAAATAATCTTGTTATGTATATGGTTTATAAACTCCTGTACTGTAAAAATTTTTTTCGAAATTTTTCGATAGGATTTTTGATTTTAAAGAAGAATTACTAGGTTCAAAATGCAAAGTTTGAAAATAGTTTCTTAAAGTTTATCTTTAAGGAAATATTTACACAATAATTGGCACTTTTTTTTTAAAAACTCGTCGCTATTGTTTCGCTCGATGAGGTTCCATATAGTGAATGCGAAGATGAAAGGGGGTGATTTCTAACATGCGAGAGAGTTTTGAAAATCAACAGCCCATTACTGTGATGACCGCTGGCTACATTAATCAACTTTTATCATCAGAAAGATTAGTTTAATAATGTATTCCATGGGAACACCCCCAGGGGTAGGACGCGGAGTTTTAATATATCGTTCATCAAACAGCTGAATACACATTTATGTATATAGTCTCACTCTTTCTTTCTCCTTCAAGGAGAACCAGTGAGTGTGTGTGTGTGTGAAATAGTCTCAAGTTCAAGAATTTTTCTTCATTCACAAAGATATATATATATATAAAACGCTCCATTCAGAATAATACATATCTTCTATCTTCACACCTGTCATTAACCTCTTTTCTCTTTTCCGCGAGAATTGCGGTTTAATCTCAATGAAAACTATAGAGGAAACGAATTGGAAATACATTGTAACTGTTTCGAATTTTGTTTTTGCCCTCAAGTGACTGACTATATTAATTGCGTTGAAAAAAGGGATAATAATTGTTGAAAAACCTTTCACTATTTATTATACACCTTTTACTGTGTGTATATATATATATATATATATACATAGTATCGCAACTCGTAACTCTGGGAATTTTTTTATCGATAGGGTTATAGGGGTCCTCGCCCACGCAAAAGGGAAAGTTGTAGGCGTACAAACACTTTAGTGAATGAACTAAACTGTTTAACGCAGCATTTGTGCGATGCTAAAAGTCACTATTCGGATTTTTTTTAAACTGTGGCTAAATACCATACCATATTGTACCATACCATACTGTACCATATTGTACCACATCATACCATACTGTACCATATTGTACCATATTGTACCATATTGTACCATATTGTACCATATTGTACCATATTGTACCATATTGTACCATATTGTACCATATTGTACCATATTGTACCATATTGTACCATACCATACCATATTGTACCATACCATACCATATTGTACCATACTATACCAAACCATATTGTCCCATACCATATTGTACCATATCATACCCATACCATATTGTACCATACTATACCAAACCATATTGTCCCATACCATATTGTACCATACCATACCAAACCATATTGTACTATACCATACTGTACCATACCATACCAAACCATATTGTACTATACCATACTGTACCATATCATACCCATACCATATTGTACCATATCATACCATACCATTTCCATACCATATTGTACCATACCATATTATCCCTTACCATACAAAATTGTACCATATCATACCTCACCATATTGTACCGTACCATACTATGTCCATGGCTAAGGATGATAAACCCTCGACTACGCAGAAATTCCCAACGACGTGAATACAATCACGGTTGGAAAATGAAGTATACACATATATATATATATATGTAAAATATTTTAAGTTACTCCGAACAACATATATTCGCTCGTTTTCCATTGTTCTTTATTCTTTTTGCCATTTGCGGTTTGAAGAGGACATCGCATATAAAGGGGGGTACACAACACAGTTTTGGAATATATCCTTTTGTATCCGCAGCATATGTACTGTATATGTATATATAGTACAGAATGCGCAAGTACTGCATATTTCGCGGTACACACAACCACCCAATGAGTTTCGCGCGATCGCACTAGAAATTTTATAGGACCGGTATACACAAGACGCATTTATACTCCTGTATATAACTATAAGATTGCCCCAAGGGCCTTTCGCGTTCAGCTTGCATGATTTATGCCGCGGCTTATGCCCAGGGATTTATGATCCCATCGCTTCACTATCGTTCTCTCTCTTACTCTCTTTCCGCGCACCATTTAGTTCACCATTATCTTCTTCTTTTTTTTTTTTTTTTGAGAAAAAAAATTTGACAAAACCTTTGCAAATTGTATTTTGTTTCAAAAATTTCAGTCTTTCGTTTCTAAAAATAGTAAATCTAAAAAAATAGTACCCAGTAGTTTTTTATATCTAAAAGTAGGGTACCTACTAGTTTTTAATGTTTAAAAGTAGAGTATCTACTTGTTTTTAATATATTTTACAGTAGAGTGCCTACTGAATTTTTAACATCTAAAAGTTAGGGTACCTACTAGTTCTTAATATTTGAAAGTACGGTCCCTATTAATTTTAGAATCTAAAAGTATTGTATCTAATAGTTAATAATATTTGAAAGCAGGGTACCTACTTGTTTTTAATACTTAAAAGTAGGGGATCTGCTAGATTTCATATTTAAAAGTAGGGTACCTACTAGTTCTTTATATTTAAAAGTAGGGTATCTACTAATTTTTAGCATCTAAAAGTAGGGTATCTAATAGTTATTAATATTTAAAAGTAGGGTGCCTACTAATTTTTATTATCTAAAAGTAGGGTACCTACTAGTTTTTAATATTTAAAAGTAAGGTACCTACTAGTTTTTTGATATTTAAAAGTAGGGTACCTACTAGTTTATAATATTTAAAAATGGTGTACCTACTATTCAATATAGTTTTATATCTAAATAGTAGGGTTCCTACTAGTTTTTAATATTTTGTGTTTTCCTGTTCCTTTTTTGTGGTTTTTTTTTCAGTTTCTCGATTTTTACTATTATGCAAATTGCCTCGAATTAATTTTCCTCTACGTCGACTTTGTAAACTATATAGAGAACACAGATCTCGTTTATACGATCGCGGGTGGCGAACTAAACGATTGTATCCGTAAGATAACACGCTAATGGAGTTTTAATCCCTTGCTAACTAATTGCCAACGAGTACACATTTCCGTAGTAGGAATAAATTTAAATGTCACGGCTGATAAGCATCATCGGCGATGTCTTACAAAATTCCCCCATATATACAAGATTCAAGATCATTTAATTATATTTTACTTCTCTTATTCAGAAAATCTAAATCCTCTACATTTATACTAATAGCGCATTTAATCAAGTTTTGCTGTAACAAGGTCCAAAAATTCAGAAAATTTAGAAAAAAATTTAAATTTCAGTTTTAAGAAAGATTTTCAACTATATAAATGACAAATTGAACTATTTTATTTAATTACTATTTTATTGGAAAAAATTGAAAAACGGAATTAGAAAATTAATAACGATTTAATTGCGTAGATGCGTCAGGTTAGAGAGATTGGAAAAAAAAGAATAATGGTTATATTGATACACACATGTATATAGGTGGTTTTATATATCAGTATAATAAAATCATTCCATATCGATCAATTTGGAACGAGAGATGAAGGAAGAGAAGGAGGAGGAGGAGAAGGAGACTTTTTGCCCGTGGGTATAAAATGGATGGTTATCATAATCCTCGCACAAGTAGGGGGAGATTTATCTGCATTTAGCATCGCATTCGATAAGATATTCGCCGTGGTTAAGACCTTGGCCTTTTAGTCCTTCCAACATCCCTAGAGAAAATGAGTTATAAGAGACATTAAATACAGTGCCTACCGTCTCACGCGAACCTCATCTTTTCTAACCCCCTCACGATTCTCCTTATATTCTATTGACTTCAAAATGCACGATTTCTCATAAATAAATGAATAAATATCATTTCCTCTAATGCCATTTAATATACATATATGTATATATGAATTCATTGCGGAAATTATATTGAAAGTCCGAATGTGGGCAAAACAATGAAGAATCAAATAGTTCATTCTAAATTCCATTCAAAAATTGAATATAGTATTCTATTTAAAAATGGATTTTAGCATTTTATTTAAATACGGAATTTAGTATTCTATTGAAAAATGGAATTAAGTATTAGAATTTTGTATTCTATTTAAAAATGAAATTTAGTATTCTATTATGAAAAAATTAGTATTCCATTTAAAAAATGAATTTAGTATTCTATTCAGAAATTTAATTTATTATTCAATTCAAAAAATAAATTTAGTATTCCATTCAACAATCAAATTTAGTATTCCATTCAGAAATTTAATTTAGTATTACATTGAAAAAACGAATTTAGAATTCCATTCAAAAATGACACAAAATTCTATTTAACATTGGAATACAAAAATCCATTTTTGTAATAGAATACTAAATTTCAATACTAAATTCAATTTTTGAATAGAATACTGAATTATATTTCTAAATAGAATGCAAAATTCTCTATTTTATTAGAATAGAAAATTCTCTATTTTTTTAGAATACTAAATTCAATTTAAAAAAGGAATACTAAATTCAATTTTTGAATAGAATACTAAACTAAATTTCTGAATAGAATACAAAATTCTCTTTTTTATTAGAAACTAAATTCCATTTTTTAATAGAATACTAAATTTTAATACTAAATTAAATTTAAAAGTCGAATACTAAATTCCATTTTTTAATAGAATAATAAATTTCAATACTAAATTCAATTTTTGAATAGAATACTAAATTAAATTTCTGATTAGAATACAATATTCATTTTATAAATTAGAATAATAAATTCCATTTTTTTTAGAATACTAAATTTCAATACTAAATTCGATTTAAAAATGGAATACTAAATTCCATTTTTGAATAGAATACTAAATTTCAAAACTAAATTCCATTTAGAAATGGAATACTAAATTCAATTTCTGAATAAAATACAAAATTCATATTTTTGAATGAAATGCTAATTTTCAAGTCTTATTTCAATTGAAAAATGGAATACTAAATTCCATACAAAAATGAAGTTTACTATAAAGACAAAACTTGCAATTGAAATTTATGTTAGAAGGAGAAACAAAGAAGAAAATAAACAGAGAAGAGAATGGTTCGTTTCTTCTCTCTCTCTCTCTCTCTCTCTTTATAGAAGATTGGCAGTGAAAAATAAAGAGAGCGGGTAAATGTAAAAGCAACTCGTTAGTTGGAGATGTCTTGCGCGCAAAAGGCGGGTTTTTCAATTCTCAGAAACACACACCACGAGTATGTCGATTCCAACAACGATTCCCATTTGATAAGAGGAACGATCGAGTGATAAGCACTTGTACCTCAAAGGTAAGTTTTGTCTCGTAAACGATACCGCCTTTATTTCTCCTTCTTTTTTTTTTAATCTTATAGAGGAAATTTTTTCAACTTCTATATTCGTTCTCTTACAATTATTTTTAAAAAATTCTCATTTTCGAAAATTATGGCTTAAATTCAAAATTTATCAAAAAAAAAAATCGAAAAATTACGATATCGTACACCATCGATTTTCGACAAAGTCTTGGATATGTATAAAATCGAATTCTCGAATATATAAAGTCGTTTTTGCTATATTTACTGAAAGTAGAAAAATAGTGAAAGAGGAGAAAAGTTAAAAAATTTAAACAGGATAATATAACGTTTAAAGGAGCAATTTAAAAAGGGGGAAAAAATAGAAAAATTAAAAAATTCAGTACTCACTCGTGCAGCCCATTTCGGATAGTCCATAATGATCGGGTTGACACTGATTGCAGCGGATTCCAGAGACACCGGGTTTACAGTCGCATTCACCTGTTATTGCATCGCAGCGTCCATCGATAGAGCCAAAATCGCAGTCGCACTCCAAGCAGCCGGCAGTGACGTTTCCATGACCCTCGATACAAAAGGAGCAATCTCGTCCATCGAACAAGGATTTACAGGAGCATTGGCCCGTTTTCATATCACAGAGATCGGAGTTGCTGCCAACAGGGTCGCACTTACAGGCTGAAACATTAGAAAAAAAACAAGAATTTTAACTCAATTTAATTTTATATTATTTTTTAAAATTTGGATTATGGGGAAAAATTAAATATATAGAGGCTCTAGATATGATTGGAACTTTGTAAGATTGGGTAGATTAAAGAATTTTTAAATATTTCAAAGTAGGGTACCTACTAGTTTTTATATCTATAAGTAGGGTGTCTACTAGTTTTTATATGTATAAGTAGGGTGCCTACGAGTTTTTAATATTTTAAAGTAGGCCTTTTACTAAATTCTAACATTTAAAAGTAGGGCCCCTACTAATTATTAATATCTACAAGTAGGGTTGCTACTAGTCTCAACTATTTAAAAGTAGGGTACCTACTAGTTTCTCAAATTTGAAAGTACGTTACCTACTAATTTTTAATACTTAAAAGTAGGGGACCTAATAGATTTTAACATTTTGAAGTAGTGTACCTACTAGTTTTCAATACTTAAAATTAGGGTACCTACTAGTTTTACTATTTCAATGAGACCTACTAGTTTTTAATATTTAAGAGTTGGGTACCTACTAGTTTTTAATATTTTAAAGTAGGGTACCTTACGGACACTTAATATTTAAAATTTAGATACCTACTAGTTTTATACATTTGAAAGTACAGTACCTACTAGTTTTGAATATTCAAAAATAGAGCACCTACCAGATTTTACGACTTAAACGTAGGGGTACCTACTAGTTGTTAATATTTAAAAGTAGGGTACCATTCACAAAATTCAGTTAACATACAGGTTGAGAATTAATTATTTAAAATTTTTTCAAAATATTCTGAACCATATATACATCTACAAACGGGTTCCAAATAAAAATCATACTTACGCATACAATTTCGCTCCCCAGGTTCACCATAGTGTGCTGCTTTGCATTTTTCACAATTCCAACCCTCCGTATTGCCAATACACTCGAGACAACGTCCCGTTTCCTGATCGCAAGAACCACCACCGCAAAGACATTGCTTACAACTACCACCGGGTACCAGAGGATTTCCATAATATCCAACATCGCAACTGTAAGAGAAAAGAATTTCCTTTAAATTTCTTTATTTCTTTATTTCTAACTTGAAAAGCGATAATTTGAAAATTAATAATATTTCAGGACAAAAATATTTAATTATATAATTTTACCTTTCGCAGTGATCTCCTGTATATCCAGTGGGGCATTGGGTGCAAACGTAGCCACTTGAAAAGTCACTTGGATCCTCGAGTTGACAATTGGGACTAAAATTATTCGAAGGAGCGGATAGGGGACATGCGCATTTTTTACAATCGTCGGGAGTTCCTTTAGTTGCATCTCCATAAAAACCAATTGCACATCTGTCACATCTTGGACCGACTGTATTGTGTTCGCATTTCTGAAAAATAAAAAAAATTAGTTGCTAATAATAATTAGAAGTAAACTGTATTAAAAAAGTAAAACAGAACTAAAGAAACTCAAGGTGAATTCACGAAAATTGTAAATTAACTAAAAAAACTAAAAGTAAACTATAGATAAAAAGCTAAAACTAAACTGAAAAACTGAAAATAAACTAAGAAAACTAACAGTAAACGAAAACAACTGGAACTAAACTAAGAAACTAAAACTATACTGAAAAAAGTAAAAGTAAGCTAATAAAACTAGAACTTAACTAAAAAATTAAAACTAGATTAAGCAACTAAAAGTAAACTACATTAAAAACCAAAAACTATACTAAAAAACTAAAACTACTCTAAAAAACTAAAACTATACTAAAAAAGCTAAATATAAAGTAAAATTATACTAAAAAACTAAACGTAAACAAAAAAGCTAGAACTTAACTAAATTAAAAGTAAACTATAAAAAAAGTAGAAAAAAATAAAAAACTTAATTTAAACTACATAAGAAACTAAAACTATACTGAAAAACTAAAAGTAAATCAACGAAAACCCTAAAATAAACTAATCACTAAAACTAAAAATAATCTTATTAACTAAATAATAATAAAAAATTATTCAAAATTAATAGACTGTTTGTATTTATTAATTTAAATTAATAATTATCAGTGAATTGTCGTTAGTTAATTTTATGTATAAGAGAGAAATTTAAAAGAGATAAAATTATTTAATTAATTATTAATTTAAAGCAAAGTAATAATTATCAGTGAATTGTCGTTAGTTAATTTTAAATATAAGAGAGAAATTTAAAAAAGATAAAATTCTTTGCCCCTGCAGTTTGACAACCCGTTGCTCCTATATGAAGTCGTATAGAGATTGAAAAGGATCTCTCCTTTATCTGCTTACAATTTTAAAGGGTTTAAAGTTTTAAAAAAATTTTGTTTCTAATGAGTTAAAGGTAATACTAATTAGGTTCCGTCATAAATTACACAATTCTTTTTTAAAATTTAACCCTCCCCCCACTATCCATTTTTTTCAAACGAAATTTTACATAATACTATTTTTTCAACCCCTTTCAAAATTTATTTTAATCCCCAATTTTAAACTCTTTTTTAATCCTATTGATCGTATTTCTTGATCGCTTTTGCGTTTCGTAATAGATCAGACTTAAGAATTAGTTTTCTTGTACACCAATTAAAGTGTTTTTGAATCATTATAGCTCAGATTCTAAAAAAAATAAAGTTTTTATGTGTTTTTGTTGTTTGTGTTTGATTCAAGTGTCAGTGTTAAGTGTTCGTGTCAAATGTTTGTGTAAGTGATTGTGTTGGCTTTAGTCGATCATATAAATTCTCGATCGACACCATTATCATAAAATGTTTGAAAAAACTGAAAAATAAAAAATTGGTAATTAAATTTTTTTTTGGTATTTTCAAGTGTTTGTGTTTGTTGATAGTAGAAGTAAAAATATATTAGAAATAAAAAGGGTGTATATACTCACATGACATTCGCTAGTTGAAGCATCACAAGAAGACGAATGTCCATTGCAATCGCATTTTATACATTCGTGTCGACTTCCCTCGTACGAATCGTTGCCACTTGCCTTCACATAACCCCATTCGCATTTTTCACAAGACAATCCCGTATATCCCTTGGGACACTTGCAAATTTCCACAAGACTTTCCTTTTCATCGAAATTCTTCGTCATCTCGCCCACTTGCAATTGAGCCGATACTATACTGAAAATTGCATTAAATATTTTTTAATTTTCTAAAAAATCCAAATCTATTATTTTTATGTTAGAAAAAATCCAAATCTATTATTTTCATTTTAGAAAAAATACACATCTAGTATTTTTATGTAACAAAAAAATACACATCTAGTATTTTTATGTTACAAAAAATACACATTTAGTATTTTTATGTTACAAAAAATACACATCTAGTATTTTTATGTTACAAAGAAATGAAGTAAAAAATTTAATTAGGACAGAAAAAACTAAAGTCGAAGTTGACTCAAAACATTTAAATATTCAAAACTCTCTCTCACCTTCCTTCGATTTGCTCCGAGTGATACTGCGCCCTGACCAAAATATACTTAACATCAGCCAAAACGCTCAACATTTCATTTTTCGTCACGGCCTTTTCTTTATAATCCATTGTCCACGATCTCGTGTCCAAATCGTTTATAGAATCAGGAACGTGATGCCAGCCCTGCTCGATTAATGGAACAGTGATTACAGCATCCTGATTGGTGTATCTCTCCTCTCCGTAGGCGATTCTCATTCTATTTCTTCCCTATTTTTGAAAAATATTTTAACTTAATTATATATTATATAAAAAGGAAAAAATTCTTTTTTTTTTCTTTGAATTTTTCGTTTTGCATACTTACGATAAGTAGAAGATTCGGTTGGATGGTGGGAACACCGCTGGTGTCACCACGCATGACAACCCAAGTGACAGAAAATGTGAAATTACTCCCGTACGAGGACAAACGATTTCCGGTGTAAATTTTGGGCGCAAGCCAAAATGGACTCTCGTAATCAACTTCAAAAGCCGCTATCGTTAACCAACCGCGATCCACATCCAGTGTTGGACTCACAATTCTCGAACCACTGATGTCGCTCACTTGCCAATCATTCATTGTTGACACCTACAAATTTAAGAAAATCATATTTTACATCTATTCAATTTATTCATTCGCTAATTTAAACCAAAAATAGTAATAAAATATATGGAAAAATAAATATTCGAAACAATGAATAAAGAAATAAATAATAAAGAATAATTAAATATATGGAAAAATAAGTATTCGAAACAATGAATAAAGAAATAAATAATAAAGAGTAAGAAAATATATGGAAAAATAAATATTCGAAACAATGAATAAAGAAATAAATAATAAAGAGTAATAAAATATGTGGAAAAATAAATATTCGAAAAAATGAATAAAGGAATAAATCTATATTACCAAAAAAATTATAAAATTTAAAATAGAATAAAATAATAAAAATACGATAAGAAAAGAAGCTGTGAGTAAATAAATATTCTTAATATATAAAGTAATAGCAGTAATTGTGCTCATTGAATTTGTAACGAGTTGTAAATTCATTTAAATATACAAAAAAGTATTAAAAAAAACTGAATGCAAATGGTAAATGAATATAAATGCAAATAGTAATGCAAGGAACATCGATTAATCGAAATATTGAAAAGAAAAAGTGTCATTTAAAAATTAATTTACATTTTGAATGCTAAAACAATTTTAAATTGTCAATATTTGTCATCCAACATTTCATTTGCACTTATATTACAACGTGTTCATCGATTCTGTTCATCGTAACGAGACTGTTCTTTTGAAATAAAAAAAATATATTGTCACTCGACAGCATAATCACATACTCGATATTCAACGGAAGATAAATATATATAGATTGATATCAAGCATCGTCCACTTTATTGCTCCAGGCCCGGCAAACAAGAAGAAGAAGACGATGATGATATCATAACTCGTTTATGTACAATTTTTCATTTTTTCCTCCCCATATCACAATTGAGTTTTCAAGATAATATTTTAATATTGGGGGAAAAATTTAATACTTTATCAAATACTTTACTTTTTTGCTTCTATTATTAACTTTAAATTTATTTTACTTTATATTTTATTGCATTCTTTTTTTATTTTATTAATTTATATTATTTTCTCTATTTTTTATTTTATTCTATTTTTATTTGCTTTTCCATATTCGCTATTTTTACTTCTAATCATTTTTTGAATTATGAAATTCTATAGTTTTTGTCACCCGAGACTAAAATTTTAAAATAGTTTCAATTCAAAATTTTTTAAAAACATAAATTTTATATTAAAAAAATAATTGTGAAACTGAAAACTTGTAAAACTTAATTTGAAAAACTTTTAATTCCTAGACTCTTAAAATTGAAAAACTTAGAGCTTCTAAAAGTTATAGAAAATTTAAAAGAACATAAAATTTTGTAATGAGAATGTAAAAACCGCAAAAAATCTACTTTGATCCCAGATTGAATTCCAATTTTACTCCGACCCTACTTGATCGTATTTCTTGATCGCTTTTGCGTTTCGTAATAGTTCAGACTTAAGAATTAGTTTTCTTATACACTAATTAAAGTGTTTTTGAATCATTATAGCTCAGATTCTAAAAAAAATAAAGTTTTCATGTGTTTTTGTTGTTCGTGTTTGATTCAAGTGTCAGTGTTAAGTGTTCGTGTCAAATGTTTGTTTAAGTGCTTGTGTTGCCTTTAGTCGATCATATATTCCCGATCGACACCATTATCATAAAAAGTTTGAAAAAACTGAAAATAGAAAAATTGTAAATTAAATACTTGTGGAAGAAAAGTTCAAAAAACTGCAAATTAAAGACTTGGAAGAAAAGTTCAAAAACTTTAAATTAAAGACTTGGAAGAAAAGTTTAAAAATGAAAAATAAAAGACTTGTAAATTATATTTAATATCCAGATATTAAAAAAATACCAATACATACCGTTTTGAAAGTCATTTTCGCAGAATGGCACTCCTGAGCGATACCAGAGCAAAAGCATGGTGAACATCCATTGATATTATTTTTGTCGAGAGCAAAGAATCCCAATTTGCATTTATCGCAATGCTCGCCGGAAACATTTGTCTTGCAAATACAATCGCCCTCGCAATTATCCGATAGCAAAGATCCCCTTTCATCGCATGGACAGGGCGAGCAATTTGGATAGTGACGATAACCTGTTGCGCACTGATCGCATCTGAAGCCAGAAAAGCCTTTCTTGCACTCGCACGTACCTGCTACCTGAAACATTCGGAATTATCAAAATTTTTCACTCTTTACTTTTTGTTTTTTTTAAAAAATCTTTTATTCGTTTAAATTTCAACTATATTTCTTGACAAAAACTCACTTGTAATCTTCAATTAAAATGAATTTAAATGCATCTTTTATTTATATTATTTTTATTCGATTTTTTGTTTATTATTATGGTTATTAATTTTTTGATATTATTTTATTATCGTATTACTATTAGTGTCGAAATTAAATGAAAAACTTGCCTTTCCCATGTGCGAGAATGAATCATCCGGAATGCAATAACCAGTACCTCCAATGGCATCACAATCGCAGGGTACACAGGGTTCAAGAGCATCTGGCAAAATCCCACTGGGTCTATAATAGCCCTTCTCACATTTCTCGCAATTTATTCCTGTTGTGTGTTCCTGAAAAAAAATTTACCAATATTACTATGTACATTTGTAAATAATTATTATTTGTACTATAATCCTAAAACTGCGGCCCTCCTCCAAAAAAAAGAACAAGGACAGTTGAATTTTAAATTTTAATTTCTATTTTAAAATTAGTAATAAATAGTAAGAAATTACTAGAAAACAGTAAAAAGTACTAGAAAATAGTAAAAATACCAGAAAATAGTAATAAATAGTAAAAATTACTAAAAAATAGTAAAAAAATACTAGAAAATAGTAAAAATACTAGAAAATAGTACAAAGTACTAAAAGATAGTAAAATACTAAAATTTAGTAATAAATAGTAAAAATTACTAGAAAATAGTAAAATACTAGAAAATAGTAAAAAAATACCAGAAATTAGTAATAAATAGTAAGAGTTACTAGAAAATAGTACAAAGTACTAGAAGATAGTAAAAATACTAAAATTAGTAATAAATAGTAAAAATTACTAGAAAATAGTAAAAATACCAGAAATTATTAATAAATAGTAAAAATTACTAAAAAAATAGTAAAAATTACTAAAAAAAATAGTAAAAATACTAGAAAACAGTAATAAACAGTTAAAACTACTAGAAAATAGTAAAAATACTAAGAAATAGTACAAAGTACTAGAAAATAGTACAAAGTACTAGAAGATAGTACAAAGTACTAGAAGAAAGTAAAAATACTAAAATTAGTAATAAATAGTAAAAATTAATAGAAAATAGTAAAAATACTACAAAACAATAAAAAGTACTAGAAAATAGTAAAAATACCAGAAATTAGTAATAAATAGTAAGAATTACTAGAAAGTAGTAAAAACCAGAAAATAGTAATAAATAGTAAAAATACCAAAAATAGTAATAAATAGTAAAATTACCAGAAAATAGTAATAAATTGTAAAAATACCAGAAAATAGTAATAAACAGTAAAATTACCAGAAAATACTAATAAATAGTAAAAATACTAGAAAATTATAAAAAAATACTAGAAAATTATAAAAAGTACTAGAAAATAGTAAAAATACTAAAAAATTATAAAAAGTACTAGAAAATAGTAAAAATACTAGAAAATTATAAAAAGTACTAGAAAATAGTAAAAATACTAGACCATTATAAAAAGTACTAGAAAATAGTAAAAATACTAGGAAATAGTAATAGAGTACTAGAAGATAGTAAAAAATACTAAAAAATAGTAATAAATTGTAAAAAGTACTAGAAAATAGTTTAAAATACCAGAAAATGCTAGTAAACAAAAAAAACTAGAAAATTGTAAAAGCACCGGAAAATAGTAATAAATAGTGTAAAATAATGGAAAAGAGTAATAAATAGTAAAAAATACTGTTAAATAGTAACAAAGTAAAAAATTAACAAAAATACTTACAGTACAGTTTAGACAGACACCTCCACCCTTGTACTTTCCACGAACGTCCATAGAAAGATTCTGCTCCTCCACTTCGGCATCATAACGACAGGAGGTCGCGTGTCCATGGCAATTACATTTTTCACAATGAAATCCTTTACCAAAATTTCCCGACTTCCATGCAATTTGATTGTACATTGGACAACATGTTTCGCACTGCTCGCCGCACGTGTGTCTTTCGCACTCACAATCTTGATGCTGAAATTATAATTTTCCATTAAACACTCACTCGAAGTACTTCAACAATCCATACAAATCGGAGAGACAGAGAGAGAGAGAGAGACAAGAATTAACTGTTATTGCAAAACAAGATACTACAATGACTATAAAACAGGTAAATGGAAATATAAAAATAATTCCGCCGACAAAATCTTTATATATATTCATGCTCAGACATATTCGAACTTGACTCTCTCGAAATGTGAAAATCTGACAAGATTTTAATCTTTTTAATGCCACTAGCAAGCTATCGAACACTTTGCCTACATAGATGTACTTTTTTTGCACATCATATTTGAATTTATATACAAGATTTTATTTCGTTGTTTTAGATCTGGAGAAGCGGCAGTTACATCTTAATATATAAGGAAGGCTCAAGAGGAATTATTTATTTGTGTCATCGCACTCTTTAATAACCGGAAAAAAGGAGAAGAGGGGAGAGAGAGAGAGAGGAATATCAAAGTTAACGACCTCATAATTTACATGGCAACGATTATGCTAATCGTGAAGGTAAGTTTAATAATAATTTGTAGTTTCACGTGTGCAAAAAGTAATAAGAACTTCTTTCAGGTACGTCTGGTTGCATTACAGCAGGAGCTGTTATGCACTTTCAAACACGGTTAATGATCGTTTAGTGAGCAGTTTGAGCCGAAAAACTTTGAAGATAGATTGGACAGTTTCAAGCAGTCAGGAAGGTAAGTATGAAACTTTGTTTTTTTAAAAATCTGAGCTAAGGTTTGAATAAAACCGAAAAATAAAAGCAAAACCAAAAACTGCATTACATGTTAAGAAATACTAAACATTTTGGGTCCTAGTGCGAGGTTTAAGCAGCATTAAGGATCCAATCCCAGGGTCAGTTTTAACCCCCGTTGAAGAAAGATTGGACAATTTCAAGCAGTCAGGAAGGTAAGTATAAAACTTTGTTTTTTTAAAAATCTGAGCTAAGGTTTGAATAAAACCGAAAAATGAAAACAAAACCGAAAACCGCATTACATGTGGAAAAGTACGAGAAATTTTGGGTCCTAGTGCTACGTTCAAGTAGCATTAGGGATCCAGTCCCCAGGGTCAGTTTCAACCCCTGTCAAACTATATAGAATTCTTTTCAACTTTTCAAAATTTAACTTTTATAACTTTTAACTTTTTTAATTAAACTTTTTAAATTTAACTTTTTAAATTTAAGAATTTTTAAATATAATTATTCACAACTTTAGTAAGTTCTATATTTAATTTCTATCTATATTTCTATTAATAATATATTTATAATTTTGTTTTAAAAAAACATTCAAATATTTTCATGCTTTTAACAATAATAACATTTTCAAAGAATTGAATTTCAAATTCAAGTTAGTTCTTAAAATTTTTGTCATAAAACTTGAAATATATTAAATTAATTTTATTTTTATGAAATTATAAACGGGACTTAGTTTTCAATCAATTAATTTAATGTAAAAATTTGAAGAGATAATTACGTCAATTCACTTTATTACGTAATGAAACTTTCGTAATAATAATCGCGATTTTAAGAAAAGATTTTATCTTCAAATATATAGGTGTACATTGAGAAATGAATTATTATTATTAAAAATGATATCAGGTTATTAAATTGTATATATAAACATTTGAAAATTAAAACACTTGCGATAATATATTTAAAAATTTGGCTTCAATATTTCACGTTTCAATTTTCTTAAAATCGGTATATTGTTGACAGAGATTCTATATTTGACAAAGATTCTATATTTGACAGGGATTCTATATTTGACAGAGATTCTATATTTGACAGAGATTCTACATTTGACAGAGATTCTATATTTGACAGAGATTCTATATTTGACATAGATTCTATATTTGACAGGGATTCTATATTTGATCGGAAAAAAGTAAAAAATAACGGAAGAATTAAAAAAATCCAAACCTTTTTTTAGAGGAAGAGACCCTTTCATTTGAAAAAGCAAAATAATAAATAGGGGGTGTCAAAAAATTGCATGAAGGTTGTACGTGATGGTATTTAATCAGCATTGTCTGCTGTGGGACTTTCTCTGCGCGCCACGTGACTTGCAGCTGCGAGTTCGCGCGCGCTATCTTTTCTGACATTTGTAGTCATCCATTTAACATATATGGTTATAACTTACAACCCAAGTGTCTTGCGGTCTTATCCCTTGGGGCTTAAAATGTTTAAAACTTAAAAAGTTGAAGCAACTTGGATTTAAACGTGACAGTTTCCTACATACTCTCAAGTTTATGTCGTTGCGGATCGTTGCAAAATTCCTCGTCTCGGCCATTAGTCACTAGAGTCCGTTATTTTGCCTTTCATTTAAAAAAAAAAACTTATTATTTTGCGATAACGATACCAAAACATTTAAATTGTTTAAGTATTATCTAGAAATTCAATTAATTTTTCAAATATAGTTATACCAAAGAAAAGAGGGTGGGGTTACTATCCGGTAATTATTCGAATTAGTAGTAATTACTAATTAGTAAATGGTATAACTACTAATTAGTAAATGGTATAATTACTAATTAGTAAATGGTATAACTACTAATTAGTAAATAGTATAATTACTAATTAGTATGTTAATTACGTAGTTAGTAAGTATGTCAATTACTAATTACTAAATATGTTAATTATACTAATTAGCAGTTTTTTTCGAATTTTGGAAAAAAGCTCCTGAACTCGCGCCAAATTTCGAGTTGTTTTGTGCTCCAAATGTTCTGGCGGATTTTGCCATTAGTCGCACACTTCGTTTCGGGTGAGACACACAACCGCGACAAGTTAATGGTCCGCTTAACGGATTTAGGCACAAGTTTATGAATACTTTTGTGTCATAAGTTTCCTCCTAATAATCGTTTCCGAGTAATTCGAAAATAATTTTCACATTAGAATAATGTAACTAATGCCGAATTTGTCATTTCAACATTCTTCTCGGGAAAGAAGAGAAAAAGAAGTTTAAAATACGTTGGATTCCCTATAAATATATTTTAAAATCTAAATTTATGTTTCAATTAGAATTTTACTTTCAATCTAAGGTTGGGTTTCAAATTCAAGTTCAAATGTGGGTTTGAATTTAAATTTTAAGCTTAGGTTGAAATTTATGTTTTGAATTTAGGTTAAAATTTAGGTTTTAAACTTAGGTTGAAATTATGTTTTAAATTTAGGTTGAGAATTAAACTTTAAACTTAGGTTGAGATTTAAATTCAAATATAGGTTTTTAAAATTAAAATTTAAATTGAAGTTTAAAATTAAGTTCAAATTTAAATTTAACTTTCAGTTCAAAGTTGAAATTTAAATTTAAGCCTTAATCTAAAATAAAATTCAAGTTTAAATTAAGATCTAAGTTGAAATTTAAGTTCAAATTGAAATTTAAATTGAAGTTTGAAATTAAGTTAAAATTTAACTTTAAAATTTAGTTTAAGTTGAAATTGAGGTTTAAATTTTGGTTCAAATATAAATTTAAAATTAAAGTTTAAGTTAAAGTAAGTATGTAACTAACTTTTATGTTAAATTTAATTTAAACTTTACGATTAAATTTAAATCCAAGTTGCAATTTAACTTCAAAATTAAGTTCAAGTCTAAATTCAAGTCCAAATCTAAGTTTAAATTTCTGTTTGAGTTCAAGTCTATAACTTGAAATTTAACTTGAATTTTAAAGCTGATTTCAAATTTAACTTTAATTTTAAATCTGATTTTAAATTCAACTTTAATTTTAAATCTGATTGCGGTTATTTTGAAATATTGAAGTTAAATTTGAATATTGAAGGTAAATTTGAAAATTAAAGTTTATTAAAATAAAAGAATTGTTATAAATGTTAAAAAATAACTCACCCCATGATGAACGCTGAAACGACATCGAGACGCGTGACCAGAACAAATGCAACGTCCACCGATATTAATTTCCTTGATTGAATAGAATGCCCTTCGTTTATCGGCAATAGTGTCGCCATTACGTCTTAAACTTTGTAGGCGAATCCTCACAAATCTCGCTTGCGTGAATTTTTGGATTAATTCACTGTGATTTACAGCGCCAGGTCGTCCATTAACAAGATGTGTGTGAATCTACATGTAACCAAATTTATATATATTTATAATTAGATTTAGATAGAAATTTTTTACAATTTAAAAAAAAGAAGTTTACTAAGTCCCAATTAAACTTTAAAAACTATTTTTAACATTGAAAATATAATAAAACGCGTTGAATCAGAAATAAAAAAAAAAGTTTTCCAAGTAGACGAAAAACTAATTTAAAAGTTTTCTTTTATTAAATTCTGAGCTAATTTGGATCGAAAACACGATTAACAGACTTAAAAAAGGCTTTTTTTTTGAAAATCTGAGCTAATTTGGATCGAAAACACGATTACCGGACATAAAAAGGTTTTTTTTCAAATTCTCAGCTAATTTGGATCGAAAACACGATTAACATATTTAAAAAAGGCTTTTTTTTTGAAAATCTAAGCTAATTTGGATCTACATAAAAAAATACTATTTGGTAAATACAATACCCTTCTTGTACGAAACAAATTTTGAAAAAAAGACCTAAAATCTCCATTCAAACTAAAAAATAACCAATAAAGACCGCGTTTCCATAAGAAGAAAGCGAATTTTATCATTTTTTTGGTGTAAATTTTTACCTATAAAAGGGATTGCGAACGCGGTACCTAATACGGAACAATTCCGAGTATTTTGGAATGGCGCGCCCTAGTCGGTTGGTTATAATGCCTACAAGTAATTTATCTTCCATTCCAGTGTTGTGTATACACTCTAACAAACATAACATTCAACAAAACCAATGAGCGAGCGCGCGCGCGGCTCAATTATCGTTTCGTGGTAATTAACAATCTTTAAACAAACCCAAAATGGGCGGTAGCTGTTTAATATATCATTTGTTTCTCTTGTCAACTTAATTGCACGTTTTCACTTCTTTTTTTGAAATTCTTGTGCCACATATTTAAGCACTTATGAATATAAATTTTTTGTTTGGAAACAATATTTTATTTAAAAATTGGAAAATTTCAAGTATTCGAGTTAAGTAATAGTATGTCAAGCATATATTAAGTAAAATTATAAGTAAAAGTAGGCAAAAGTAAGTAATAGTAGGTAAAAGTAGGCATAATAGGTAAAAATAGTTAAAAAGTAACAAAATTTAGTAAAAAGTAAGCAAAAAGGTAAAAATTGAGAAAAACTGGTCAAGTAGGTAAAAGTAGGCAAAGTTGGTAAAAATAGGCAAAATTCAGTGAAAAGTAAGCAAAAAAGGTAAAAATTGGGAAAAAAGTAGGCCAAGTAGGTGTAAAAATAGTAAAAAGTAAGTAAAAAGTAGTGGAAAGTAGGTAATGTGATCAAGTAGGTAGAAGTAGGCAAAGCAAATGAAAATAGGCAAAATTTCGTAAAAAGTAAGTAAAAGTATAGGTAAAAATGATCAAGTAGAGAAAAGTAAGTAACAGTAGGCAAAAATAGTCAAAAGTAAAAAGTAGTAGTCGAAAGTAGGTAAAAGTGGTGAAGTATAGATAAAAACAAGCAAAGTAGGTAAAAATAGGCAAAATTTCGTAAAACGTAAGTAAAAGTATTGGTAAAAATTATCAAGTAGGAAAAGTAAGTAACAGTAGGTAGGTAAAAGTTGTCAAGTAGGTAAAAGTAGGCAAAGTGTGTAATAATAGGTAAAATTTATTAAAAAGTAAACAAAAGTGGGTGAAAATTAGGAAAAATTAGTCAAAAGTGGTCAAGTAGGGAAAAGAAAGTAAAAGTAGGTAAAAATTGGTAAAATTAATTAACATTAAGCAATTGTAGAAGGCAAAAGTTATTAAAAAAAGGTCAAACTTATCAAAAGTAAGCAAAAATAGGAAAAATAGGTAAAAGTAGACAAAAGTAGGTAAATTTATGTAAAACTAGGTAAAACTATAAGTAAAAATAGGTAAAATTATGTAAAACCAGGTAAAATAGGTAAAAGTAGGAAAAATTATGTAGAACTAGGTAATAGTAGGAAAAATAGGTAAAAATAGGTAGAAGTGGATAAAAATAGGTAAAATAGGTAAAAGTAGGTAGAAGTAGATAAAAATAGGGAAAAGTAGGTAAAATAGGAAAACGTAGGTAAAAGTAGGTAAAATTAGGTAAAACTAGGTAATAGTATTAAAATAGATAAAAGTAGGTAAAAGTAGGTAAAATAAGGTAAAAATAGGAAAAAGTAGGTAAAAGTAAGAAAGAATAGGCAAAGTACAGTAAAAGTAGACAATAGTAGAAAATAGTAAGAAAATGTAAGTAAAAGTTGTAAGTAAAAATTGTAGCCCTAAATATTCAAAATTTCAGTTAAAAGTCCCTCTTTAGGGTTCCATCCCCCTCCACCAAAGATATTGATTCTATATTCTTCAAGGAGATCCTTATGACCTTCGTTTGTCTTTCCCTTTTTCTTCAAAGATTTTAATTTTTTTTTCTCTCGTTGTTTATTTATTTATTTTTTTTTGCTTGTTGCCCTTTTCAGGGCGAGTACGTGAGGATTCCTTATAAGGCCGACGATTCTACCCGTAAATGGCCGGAATGTAGGGATCTCCTTTTTTTTGTCATCGGCTCCTCCTCTTTGTTCAATTGCTCTTCTCTTTCCCTCTCTCTCTCTCTCTCTCTTTTCCACATTTATCTCTTCTCAAACATGTCTCGTCTCTCATCCTCATTGCAAACGTTTTCTTTATTCTTTCGTGTGAAATCGAACATGTCCAAACGACTTTTAATTATAATCTATATAAACATAGGGAAAAAAGACACCTTTTTCCCGCGACGAGAGGAGGAAATCTTTATGTAACGTATATTTACGCTTGTATATGGTACAAAAAAAGAGGGCTTGTGAGAGAAAAAATTTTTAGGGTATCTTTTTGAAAAAAACGGTTTTTTTAATTTTTAAGAAAGTATTTAAGTTTGAAAATTGATGAAATGTGTATTGTTACGAAAAAAAGGGCTTGTGAGAGAGAAAAAATTTTTAGGTTACGTTTTGAAAAAAACGGTTTTTTTCAAATTTTAAGAAAGTGATTTAAGTTTGAAAATTTAAGAAATGTGTATTGTTACTAAAAAGAGGGCTTGCGGGAAGAAAAAAAAACTTTTTAGGTTATGTTTTGAAAATACGGGTTTTTTAATTTTTAAGAAAGTGATTTAAGTTTGAAAATTGATGAAATGTGTATTGTTACGAAAAAGAGGGCTTGTGAGAGAAAAACAATTTTTAGGTTACGTTTTGAAAAAAACGGTTTTTTTCAAATTTTAAGAAAGTGATTTAAGTTTGAAAATTTAAGAAATGTGTATTGTTACTAAAAAGAGGGCTTGCGGGAAGAAAAAAAAACTTTTTAGGTTATGTTTTGAAAATACGGGTTTTTTAATTTTTAAGAAAGTGATTTAAGTTTGAAAATTTAAGAAATATGTATTGTTACTAAAAAGAGGGCTTGCGAGAGGAAAAAAAAACTTTTTAGGTTATGTTTTGAAAGAAATGGTTTTTTCAAATTTTAAGAAAGTGATTTAAGTTTGAAAAATTTGTAGGAATACCTCGCCATTTTCCATGGGCGTTTTTCTGGAGTAAAAGCTCGTGCATATGACCTCGTCGTCCCTTGTGTAAGTGGGTTTGCCAGCGACAGGAGCCACTGAGTACCTCGTCCAACATTCCGCGTCACTTGGCGCATAATATTGCCAGGGTTGAAAATTTTCACCATCCAGTGATTTCTCTAGAATCCACGCTGACGGTCGCGGGGAATTCGCCGCTTTCAGTATCACATATTCAATCTGATAAACCTAGAACAATAAAAACAAACATTTATAGTTTCTCTCTAAAAAAAAAAAAAAATTGGTGAAAAAATTCTTCGAACCTAATTTATTCGCTTTAACTGCAGTCGTTATCATTTTTATTATCGCTTTGTCATTGCTATCTTAATTGAAATCAATCTTGAAAAAAAAAACAATCCCGAATGGCTATATCGTATTCACAGAACCAAAAAGTTAAACCCACGCGAATTTAGTTTCGAGTCATAAGGAGATAGATTACATCCGATATGAGAATATATAGAAGAAAAGATTTTTTTTAGTCCACTTTCCTTTTTGTTTGATTTTAAACTTGTTTTGTTACTTTTTTCTAGGTAGATTAATTCCAAGATGGGTTTTTTCACAATAGGTAAGTTAGGAAAAAGGTTGTTTTTTAAAGACCAGAAAAGACAATGTATTCGAAATGATGAAGAAAAATTAAAACCAAATAGGTTGGAAGAATTTTGAACTTTAATTTCTTCAATAACGACTTCTAGTCATGTTAATTGGAAAGCATTCGTTTCTATTAAGAGGTAAGTTAAAAAAGGTTGTTTTTTGAAAACCTGAAAAGACAAAATATTCGAAATGAAAAAAATTAAAACCAATGTTGGACTTTTAGGTTCCTTGGGAACTTTAATTTTTTCTAATAACGACTTGTAGTTTAATCAATTAGAAAGCATTTCTTTCTATCAACATAGAAAAGTTAAAAAGGTTGTGTTTTGAAAACCAGAAAAAACAAAATATTTTTAAAAAAAGTTAAAAAGGTTCTTTTTTGAAAACCAGAAAAGACAAAATATTAATAAAAGTTAAAAAGGTTGTTTTTTGAAAACCAGAAAAGACAAAATATTAATAAAAGTTAAAAAGGTTGTTTTTTGAAAACCAGAAAAGACAAAATATTAATAAAAGTTAAAAAGGTTGTTTTTTGAAAACCAGAAAAGACAAAATATTAATAAAAGTTTGAAAAGGTTATTTTTTGGAAACCAGAAAAGAAAAAATTTAAAAATGGTAAAAAAATTGAAACCAAAGTTAAACCATCATATGAATCTTAACTTATTCTTAAAATTATCGAATTTCAGTCAAATTAATTCAAAAAGTACTTTTCTATATAACAGGTAAGTTTAAAAGGTTCTTTTTTGAAAACCAGAAAAGTCCAAATAGAAACGAACAAAAAAATTAATAGAAGAATAAAAAAAATTTTTTGTTTTATTTGAAAAAAAATTTTAAACAAATTAAAAAATTTAAAAGAAACTATTAATTTTCGGTAAATTCTACCAAAGTAGAAAGAACAAAAGTTATTCTTGTTAAAACAACAAAAGTCTACGTTTTAAAGTCGAAATTCCAAAAAATATTCCTCACCTTATGAACAATACAACATACATGCAAAAAAAAAAAAAAAGAGGAAACGTTGGTGAAAATTTACTTTGAATAATGAAGGAGTAGGATTTCTAGAATTGCATGATGTTTATAGAGGTTCAAGTCTTTCCAGAAACGTTCCTGGTACATGTAATTCACCCCAGAAGAAGAAAAAGAAAAATAAAAGGAGAGAGAGAAAAAAATGAAAAACACAAGTCAGTGGGTTCTCACAGTGGGGCTGGCGCCGTCGAGTGCCGGTTTTAAAGTACCTTCTCCCACTATTCTCATTCTCTCGACAAGATCAAGAGAATCAGTTTACGTTTGGAAGTTATTTTCTTTTATCTATATATATATATATATATATGTGTGTATAGATATTTAAGCGAAAAAAGGTGGAATTCTCTCTCAGCAGGAGACGAAAGGTGTCTTAAAGACCTAAAACACTACTTTACACGGTTTTGTCTGGGGTGATAATCGAGACTCCTAGGATGTTTTTTATTCTTCACTCCCTCATTATAGAGACACGGCCCTTTTGAACAATTCTTTGAAATTCACTCCCGTTGTCTAGACTAGATTCCAAATTCCAAAGGTGAAGGAATTAGGAATCCTTTAAATACTCGCACTCGAGAATTCATTCACGGAAATTTTTTTCTCTCTCCCTTTTTTTCTGAATGAGTTGTGAACGCAGTTTTGAATTCAAGTGGAAAGTAAACTGTGTAAATGAATTTTTGAAAGTCTTCAAGAGGTTATAATGAATACTCTTTGGTTAGAAGCAATGTGAGTAGATGAAAATTTAAAAATGTAACAGTAAATCGTTATTTAACTAGAGTTTATTTTTTAAAAGTTACAAACGGGGTTTAAATGTTAGACCCAGTTTGTCTAGGTTCTGTTTATAATTTTCATTTTGAAATTTTGTCTTTTCTTGTTTTCAAAAAACAACCCTTTTTAACTCACCTGTAGATAGAAAGAAATGCTTTCTACTTGATTTAAGTAGAAGTCGTTATTTAAAAAAAAATTAAAGTTCCATAGGTACTTAAAGCTTAACCTTGATTTTAAATTTTTTCATTTCGAGCATTTTGTCTTTTCTGGTTTTCAAGAAACAACCTTCTTAACTTTTTTAAAAATATTTTGTCTTTTCTGATTTTCAAAAAACAACCTTTTTAACTTACCTCTGAATAGAAAGAAATGCTTACTAATTGATTTGACTGGAGGTCGTTATTGGAACAAAAATTAATGTTCCAAAGGTGGTTCGAACCTTGGTTTTAATTTTTTTTCATTTCGAATATTTTGTCTTTTCTGGTTTTCAAAAAACAACCTTTTTTAATTTACCTATGGAAAGAAATTTTTTCTAAATCTAACTCGAATCCTACCACGAATTACAAATTTTTCCCAACTATATTTCTAAATGTTTCCGTTTACAAACCGTTTTACGAAAAATATTAAGTTTTTAAAATATTTATAATTCAAGATTTTCATAACAAAACAATTATAGAAGGTGATTAATGATTTTTCCGCACAGTTTTCGACTTCTCCTCGCTTCCCTTTCTTGGCTCTTGGCGAATATAACGATTCAAGATTGATTGACGATCAACAAGTCTCCCACGATCGAGAGTTGTCTTCTTTGTAAGAGGTCCATGTAAGGATGTGGCTGACATTAGCATCAAGACAAGAATGACTTTATGGTACACATTACATACACGAAAAGTATCTCAATTTTTTTTTCTCCTTAAAACCCTTCTCTCCCCTCGTTTTTATCCAAAGCTTTATATCATTCTTTATATATATATTTATATATTACGTAACTGTTAATTTAATCTCAATTTTCTTCCTTCTTCTTTGAAAATTTTCACAAATTCATACACCAACCTTTCTCTTCTTTTTCATATATAAGAAAGAATAATAATAAAGACGCAATTAGAAAATGAAATTAAAAGGCAATCAAAATTTTTTTTTAAAAATCCACTATTAAGACTCTCGACATTTCTTTCAGGTTTGAGGCATGATTCATATAAGAGAATTATTGCCCTGAGATCATCACATAAAGTTTACACGTAGCAATAAAATGAAATTTTTCGGGGAAAATAATATTAAGCTTCATATATATATATATATTTAAAGGTATATATATATATATATATATATATATATATATATATTTATATATATATATATATAATAATATATTTAAAGGATATATTGAAGTCTTCTTGAGAAAGCAGCTCGTTAGTTTTGAAATGATGAAGTTTTGTGAAGAAGAGAGAAAGAAGAGGGGGGGGGTAGTGATAAAAAGAGGATTCACAGGGTCAGGGTAAATGGGGGAGGGGGAAATCATGAGAAAAACAAAAAAAAGGAGGAAAAGAAGGAAGGTAAAAATTCAAGAAGACCTCCGCAATGTTAGCCGGTTGCTCCACTTTGTTAAGACACTCACGAAGTCAGAGAGTCTCTTTAAAGGGACTCCCTTTATGGATATAGCACGGGACACGAGAAAAGAGAGAAAGAGAGAGAGAGAGACCCGTTTAACTAAGGCTAAGAGCACCACTAATAAATTGGCATTGCACTATCTCCATAAATGGTAAGCTGCTGTACACACAAGCAAAGAAAATTTACACTGGACTGTGCGCGGTTCCTGCGGCAATGAACTTTCTCAGAGGTATGTGTATTCTTCAATTTTACATTGTTTTCTATATCGCTTAAATTTGGAAATTAAAAAAGATTTTTTTTAACAGGTAATTTATGAACAGTTATCAACAGGTGAGTTGAAAATAAGTTTCTTTGAAAACATGAAAAGACAATATGTGTACTCGAAATGCAAAAAAAATTGTAACCAAGGTTTGGTCATCTTGTAAACATTATACATTTGGACAAATATTAATACGAATTCTGGAAGAATTAACTACGAAGTATTTTATTATTAGCGGGTAAAAGTTAAGAAGGTTGTTTTTTGAAAACCAGAAAAGACAAAATATTCAAAATGAAAAAAATTAAAACCAAGTTTGAACCACGTTTTGAACATTAATTTTTGTTCAAATAGCGACTTCTTGTCAAATCAATTGGAAAGCATTGCTTTCTTTTAAGAGGTAAGTTATTAAAAAAGGTTGTTTTTTGAAAACCAGAAAAGACAAAATATTAAAAGTGAAAAGGTTGTTTTTTGAAAACAAGAAAAGACAAAATATTAAAAGTGAAAAGGTTGTTTTTTGAGAACCAGAAAAGACAAAATATTAAAAGTGAAAAGGTTGTTTTTTGAGAACCAGAAAAGACAAAATATTAAAAGTGAAAAGGTTGTTTTTTGAAAACAAGAAAAGACAAAATTTTAAAATGGTAAAAATTAAAATTATGGTTCAACCATCATATGAACCTTAACTTAATTTTGAAAAATTATCGAATTCTAGTCAAATTAATTCGAAAGTATTTTTTATATAACAGGTAAGTGAAAAAGGTTGTTTTTTGAAAACCAGAAAAGACAAAATATTAAAAAAGCTAAAAAGGTTGTTTTTTGAAAACCAGAAAAGACAAAACATTAAATAAGTTAAAAAGGTTATGTTTTTAGAAAACCAGAAAAGACATAATATTAAAAAAAGCTAAAAAGGTTGTTTTTTGAAAACCAGAAAAGACAAAATATTTGAAATGAACAAAATTGAAGCCAAAGTTGAAGCAACTTTTGACGATTAATTTTTTTCAAATAACGACTTCTAGTCAAATTAGTCAGAAAGCATTCGTTTCTATTAAGAGGTGAGTTAAGAAGGTTGTTTTTCGAAAACCAGAAAAGACAAAATGTTAAAAAGGTTGTTTCTTGAAAACCAGACAAGACAAAATATTAAAAAAAAGCTAAAAAGGTTGTTTTTTGTAAACAAGAAAAGACATTACATTCGAAATGAGAGAAAAGGAGGAAAATAGTCAAAGTTAGGACCACCTTTTAAAAATGTACAAAATAGGATCCTAATCAAATGGTACTTTTATTTTAAAAATCTGTGAACACATGTTTTGATTAGAGCCAATTTAGTTTGTTTAGTTGTTTTGAATAATCATTCCGCGTTTCGTGTCACTTTCAAGTCATTGGAATTTACAAGCGTCATATATATATGTGTAGCATCGGGTTCATTTGAGTGGATAATCGGATCACGTCGCCTTCTGTTACTTTAATTCCATCGGCTTTTTTCTCAGAGAGAAATATAACAAACAAAAAAAAAACAAGAACCAGGCCCTCTTCACTCTCTCAAAGTCATCAAGAAACAGAAACCGATACATTCAATTTGGTCGCGATTTACATTTGAATTGGAATGATTATCGTCATCGAGGCCTTGTGAAATTATACAATTTGTTTTTTTCCCGTCAAGTTATTGAGTCATTAAAAAAATAATGTTCTTACCGAAGTTTTTTAATATTAACCCATTATAGACCAGATTTTTTCAAAAAAAAGTACCAGTTAAGTTTTTGAATCCTGTTTCGGAGGCTGATTAGTTCAGAGGTTATAGTTTTAAGTATTTGAAAATCAATTTTTAGTTAAATAGTTGTAAAATAATGTTCTTACCGATTTTTTTTTAACATAATTATTATAGTCTAGATTTTTTTAAAAAAAGTGCCATTTTAGTTCTTAAATCCTGTTTCGGATCCTGAGTAGTTCAGAGGTTATAGTCTTAAGTATTTGAAAATCAATTTTTAGTTAAATAGTTGTAAAATAATGTTCTTACCGAATTTTTTTTAACATAATTATTATAGTCTAGATCTTTTAAAAAAAAGTGCCATTTTAGTTCTTAAATCCTGTTTCGGATCCTGAGTAGTTCAGAGGTTATAGTTTTAAATATTTCAAAATAAATTTTCAGTATTAAATCATTTAAAAATAATGTTCTTACCGAATTTTTTCAACCTTATAGCATTATAGATCAGATTTTTTTTTAAAAAGTACCATTAATGTTTTTAAAACCTATTTCCGAACCATATTAGTTCGGTAGGGTCATATTTTTGAAAAAATACCGAAATTGTTAAAAAAGTTAAAACATTGATTGTAGTTGAATTTAAAAACAAAACAGTTGGACTTGGTGTGTGCGTCAAAGGTGTTAGACAGGCTTTTGGCCCCGAGAGCCTTTTGAAAATGGGTTCGAGAGAGAGAGAGAGAAAGAGACGGTGAGTCAAGTTCGCTATCGCACGTGCTGCGGTTACTTTTTGGCAGGCGCAACTCGATGGCTCCGAGATATACTGGCGATAAAAGCAACTCACAGACCGGTTGGCAGGTGACCAAAATCTGAACATGGAATCTTGGTGGCAGACCGCGCGGTGTTTCTCAATTCGCTTCGGGTCATTGTAATTTTAGAGAGCTTAGTACAATGACACTGCTCTGCGCAGGAAAGAAAATAAGAGAATCTCCGTCTGTCAATGCTGCAATGAACGCTTTATGGAATATCAATCGAAGCGGCGATTTTGAGATCAACTTTTCTCTTCTGCAATATTCTTCGGAACCCTTAAGTGTAAGGTTTGATATATGCAAAGCACTAAACAAGCTGTAGGGTAAGTAAGGCTAATTGATAATTTAAAAAGTATTAATTAAAATAATATTGACATGAAATAATAATAATAATAATATTAATATGAAATAAGAATATTAATATAAAAACTTGTTTTCAGGATTGAAGTGTTTTTAGGAAACATCAAATCTTTAAGAAATGGGAATTAGCAGCAGAAGGGTCAGTTCGGAATTATATATATATATATATGAGAATTGAATCATTCCCCAATTTTACGCGGCATTCAATTTCAAGAGCCCCTCCCCCTATTGAAATTCGATTTAGTACCCAATCTGTTCGACTATTGTGTACCCATCCTCATATAGTGCAACACTCGAATCAATGAAAGTTACAACCAAGAAACTACGTTGGACCTTTGGAACATTCACTTTTCAAAAAAAGAAACTAACGACTTTTGGTAAATATAATATTTAAGTATTTTTTTAACAGGTAAGTTGAAAATAAGTTTCTTTGGAAACCTGAAAAGACAATGTATTCGAAATGAAAAAAATTAAAACCAAGGTTCAACCACCTTTGGAACATTAATTGTTTTAAAATAACGACATCTAGTCAAATGAATTAGAAAGCATTTGTTTCTATTAAGAGGTGAGTTAAGAAGGTTGTTTTTTGAAATCCAGAAAAGACAAAATTTAAAAAAAAAGTTAAAAAGGTTGTTTTTTGATAACCAGAAAAGACAAAATTTTTAAAAAAGTTAAAAAGGTTGTTTTTTGAAAACCAGAAAAGACAAAATATTTTAAAAAGTTAAAAAGGTTGTTTTTTGAAAACCAGAAAAGACAAAATATTTGCAATGAACAAAATTGAAACCAAAGTTGAACCACGTTTTTATTTAGAGGTATGTTAAAAAGGTTGTTTTTTGAAAACCAGAAAAGACAAAATTTTGAAAAAAGTTATAAAGGTTGTTTTTTGAAAACCAGAAAAGACAATGTATTCGAAATGAATAAAATTGACGAACATGGTCAAGGTTGGACCACCATTTGAACCCATAGTTTATAATTTAGATTTCTTTAAAATAACCACTTCTAGTCAAATTAATTCGGAAGCATTTTTTTCTATATTTAAAAATTAGTCTATTAAAATATAACTTTGGACAACCATAACACTTTTGAATTATACTGAAAAATTATTGCAACATATGAATAATAACGTCCTATACAAACAAGAAGTTTTTAACATATACGAAATAGATTTCAAATTCAGCTTACAGATGATAGATTTATAGTTGTGAAATATTTCCAAAGAGGAGTGTAATAAAAATATATTTGCCCTCGTAAATATTTTTCTCTGAGTAAATTTTTGAATTTTTTTTTTACATTAGAACAGATAGACGGACATTTTATTAAAACACTGAATCATAAGAAGGTATAGTAAAATAATTCCAACAGGGGATTAATTGGGAAAGCATTTCAAAAATATATAATGTTAGAATTCTTATATTTCAAAATTTCAAAAATATTGTTTCTAGGTGGATGGTTAGTTACTATGGAGTAAATTTTTTTTTTTAAATTTCGAGTCAAAAAAAAAATTTACCAATTTCATAAATTTAAAAATCAAATACGCGATTTTATTAATATATATAACCACCCAAAAAATCACACTCTTTGGAAATTATTAGCTGTATTAGAGTTTAGTGACCCCTTTTTGCTTCTAAATTTTTCGTGGCATCATCATTTTTAACGATTTCGCGTTCCACATTGTGACAAGTGTAACGTCTTTATACTCACACACTTGTACATTGATTTCAAACGGTGCGCAATTATTCCGAGTAGGAAGAGCGAAAAAGACTCATGATCTGTGTCCTGTCTTATTCTCTTTTTCTCTCCTACTCCTCCTACCATATACACTTACATACTCTGTTTTTTATCATTCTTCTTTCTCACCGGCAGAAAGATCGATGTTAAAAATAACCACAACCCGAACGCTCATCATCGTTTCAAACTCAATTTTAAATATATATATTTATTCATTCTCAATCCACATTATATATATATTAGCCAAAATTTAAGAAAAAATACATTTTCTTTTCTCCATAAAAAAAAAATAATTAAAATAGTGCTAAGCAGCAATTTTATTTTTCCAAAAATCATAATTCTGTTCTGGTCCCAATTGAAAATTAATAATAATAAATTTAAATTATTATATATATTATTAATTTAATAATAAATTTAAAAATTATTATTTTTAAAAGTGTCTTTTTGAAATCTTAAAATTTTTCAAAATCATTTAAATTAAAAACTGTATTAGTTATAATAAGAAATTAACCTCTGGTCTTAAATTTATACTTGAAATATAAGATTCTTCCTCAGTGAGTAAAAAATAAGTATTTTTGAAAAAAAGTATATAGTTTGATAGAAAAAAGGGAAGAAAGAACTTTATACACCGCAGAAGAATTTAAATTTCGCGTCTTTGATCAATATTTTTGCTGTTTAATTACATTGTGGGTGTGTTTGTACGTATATATTTATATAAACAAGAACTGTCCCGACGGATTTCGTATCTTAACGTCTTCATTATAAGCCGTGTGTTATTTAACTGCATATCAATTATGGGAGCTCGAGACTTTACGTGTGGGT
The DNA here is from genome assembly GCA_032872475.1 of Leptopilina myrica (nomen nudum). Taxonomy (NCBI): domain Eukaryota; kingdom Metazoa; phylum Arthropoda; class Insecta; order Hymenoptera; family Figitidae; genus Leptopilina; species Leptopilina myrica (nomen nudum). The sequence continues at coordinate 36,090,977 of CM065466.1, forward strand.
GGACCAATTAAGATTGCAATAACTGCTACTCTTGATGATTTAATAATATCCAAGTTCCTCTTTCTCACAGGCTTTATGTAGTCGCCTTTTCATTTCTAAATTTAAACCCTTTAGTTTTCATAAATTTTTATTAACCCATTTTTGAAAGTGTCTTTTTAAGAACTTAAAATTTTTTTTTAATCATTTAAATTTGATACTATTAGGTTTTGAACCCCTATATAGCCTTAAATTCAAAAATAGACTATTTTTCAAAATTTTTTGGTTCTAAAATGCAAAAGGGTTAGGAATTTTAGAATTCAACTATTTTTAAAGAAGAGGTGAAACTTTCTTCTAGTGAAATTAAATTTGAAAGCATTTCTTTCTATTATAAGGTAAGTTAAAAAGATTGTTTTTTGAAAACCAGAAGAGACAAAATATTAAAAAATGTTAAAAAGGTTGTTTTTTAAAAACCAGAAAAGACAAAATATTTTAAAAAGTTGTTTTTTGAAAACCAGAAAAGACAAACTATTAAAAATGTTATTTTTTGAAAACCAGAAAAGACAGAATATTTTAAAAAGTTAAAAAGGTTGTTTTTTGAAAAACAGAAAAGACAAACTATTAAAAAGGTTGTTTTTTGAAAACCAGAAAAGACAAAATATTTTAAAAAGTTGTTTTTTGAAAACCAGAAAAGACAAACTATTAAAAATGTTGTTTTTTGAAAACCAGAAAAGACAAAATATTTTAAAAAGTTAAAAAGGTTGTTTTTTGAAAACCAGAAAAGACAAAAAATTTTAAAAAGGTTGTTTTTTGAAAACCAGAAAAGACAAAATATTTTAAAAAGTTGTTTTTTGAAAACCAGAAAAGACAAACTATTAAAAATGTTGTTTTTTGAAAACCAGAAAAGACAAAATATTTTAAAAAGTTGAAAAGGTTGTTTTTTGAAAACCAGAAAAGACAAAAAATTTTAAAAAGGTTGTTTTTTGAAAACCAGAAAAGACAAAAAATTTTAAAAAGGTTGTTTTTTGAAAACCAGATAAGACAAAATATTTAAAAATGTTGTTTTTTGAAAACCAGCAAAGACAATATATTCAAAAATGAAAGTATACCACATTATTATAATATCATCCTACTTTATTATATTCACGCAGTGGTTGAACTAAATCCCCGCAGATGGTCCATTTTTCCCCGGATTATTATTATATTCGTAAACTTTGATGGCTAATGGCGCTAAAGCGGGAGAAAATCCTCTAAAAGTGCTCCTTTTGCCCCCTGCCCCGAAAATCTTTATAAGTCCTGAAGAGAGGGGCAAAAGAGGCAAAAAGAGCACTCTCTCAACAACTGTTGGAGAATCCGCTATTGTCCTGCGGTGTGGATTAACGAGTAGAGATCAGAGTCCCTTTTCTCTCGCGATAAAGCCGTGTGTGTGTTTGTGGCAGTTATTCTCACTTCGCACAATGAAACTAAAGATGAGACAATAATTGGTCGACCAATCGTGTCATTTTAGTGCTCGAGTTGAGAAAAATTGCCAAGGCATTCCTCTCTCTTTGAGTAATTTATTTGACTCATATTTTTCCCTTGACTTTGACTCATATATTTTCCTTGACTCTGACTCATATTTTTTCTTTGACTTTGACTTTGACTTCAATTTTGACTCTAATTTTGACTTTAATTTTCACTCTGATTTTGACTCTGATTAGAATTTTGACTCTGACTCTTATTTTGACTCCGATTTCGACTTTGACTCTGAATTTGATTTTGATTACGATTTTAACTCTCGCTTTGATTTTGAACCTGATTTTGCTCTTGACTTTGTCTCCGACTTTATTTTTTACTTTGACTCCGACTTTGATTGAGTCAAAATTAGAGTCAAAATCGAAAGCAGAGTCAATATAAGAACCGGAGTCACAATCGAAGTCAAAAGCGAAAGTAGAGTCAAAATTAGAGTCAAAATCAAGAGCGGAGTCAAAAGTAAAGTCAAAATTAGAGTCAAAATTGAAAACGGAGTCTCAATTAGAGTCAAAATCGGAAGTAAAGTTTAAATTAGAGTTAAAATCGAAAGAGGAGTTAAAAGTGAAACCAAAATCAAGAGCGGAGTCCAAATTGAAAACAGATTCACAATTAGAGTCAAAATCAGAAGTAGAGTCAAAATTTGAGTCAAAATTGAAAACGGAGTCACAATTAGGGTTAAAATCGGAAGTAGAGTCAAAATTAGAGTCAAAATCAGAAGTAGAGTCAAAATTGTAGTCAAAATCGAAAGCAGAGTCAAAATAGGAGTCAAAGTCACAAATAACGAGGAAACGAAGCGATCAAGGAAAAGCGATCAAGGAAAAGCGATCATCATCATCATCATCATTAAGATTCACGAAAAAAAAGAAATTTAAAAGTAAAGAATAATAAAAAAAGAATGCAGAAGAGGAATGGCTTTGCAATTATTGCAAGAGAAGTGACCGTGGGAATTGAATTACGAGATAAATTCGTAACGTTCCATGGCGTTCAGAATTGGCGCGTTAATAAAAAAGCAAATGGCATTTCAACCTGTAAAAAGGCATTTGACGTGCTTGTCTGAAGGCAGAGCGCGCACATATACGCGCTCGCACAAGCACTCACACTCAACACACATACATATACATACAAACATATTCGTCGTCGTCGCTTTTAAAAGAGCAGAGAGCTTCTTTAATTCGTCCATCGGGAGCACACACGCAGTCCGGAGGCAATCTAGAAAAGGAAATTATTCCCGCATATTCCTAATATTTCAGTGCGCGGATGTATCGAATATGTCGAATTTCTCAAGGAAATAAAAAAGCAAAAAAAAAAAGAAAAAAAGATTCTTCCCTTTTCGACGTGTTGAGTCAAAAAATTGATGTGTCAATTCGCGACGAAAATATTTCGGTGAATTTACAGTATTTTAGTGTTACCGCTTTCGAACTCGTACTATTTTAGTATTTCTACTATTTTAGTATTCCTACTATTTCAGTATATTTTTAATATTTTAGTATTTTTACTATTTTAGTATTCTTACTATTTCAATATTTTTACTATTCTAGTATTACTATTATCCTACTATCTTAGTGTTTTTACTATTTTAGTATTACTATTACTTTGTATTCTTACTATTTTAGTATTCCTACTATTTTAGTTTTTTTTATTATTTTAGCATTTATACTATTTTAATATTCATACAATTTTTTAGTATTCTTACTATTTTAGTATTATTTTTCAGTATTTTTACTATTTTATTATTCCTACTATTTAGTATTCCTACTTTTTAAAATTCCTACTTTTTAAAATTCCTACTATTTTGGTGTTTCTATTTTAGTATTTTTACTATTTTAGTATCCCCACTATTTAAAATTCTTACTATTTCGGTATTTTCATTTTAGTATTCTTACTATCTCTGTGTTATTATTTTAGTATTCTTTCTATCTTAATATTCCTATTACTTATTGTGTTCCTACTATTTTAGTATTTTTTCTATTTTAGCTTTCATACTATTTTACTATTTTAGCATTTATACAATTTTTTAGTATTCTTACTATTTTGGTATTACTATTTTAGTATTATTTTTTCAGTATTTTTACTATTTTATTATTCCTACTATTTTATTATTCCTACTGTTTTAGAATTCCTACTATTTATAACCCTAACTATTCCAGTATTTATATTTTAGTATTCTTACTATTTTAATACTTTTACTATTTTAGTATTCCTACTATTTAGAATTCTTACTATTTTGGTGTTTCTATTTTAGTATTCTTACTATTTTAGTATTCCTACTATTTAAAATTCTTACTATTTCGGTATTTTCATTTTAGTATTCTTACTATCTCGGTGTTTTTATTTTAGTATTCATTCTATTTTAATATTCCTATTACTTATTGTATTCCTACTATTTTAGTATTTTTTCTATTTTAGCATTCATACTATTTTACTATTTTAGTATTCATACCATTTTTTAGTATTCTTACTATTTTGGTATTCTCACTATTTTATTATTCGTACTATTTTAATTTTCTTACTATTTTGGCGTTCATACCATTTTAACAGAATATCGTGAATTGTGACTTAAAAAATATTTAATATTGTGAATTCTACAATAATATAAATTGTGAATTCTACAATACTGTGAATAGTGAATTCTATTCTACATAGAATATTGTGACAATAACACAACTAATATATTGACGGCAATGATATTAATTTACCATATGGGGGATCGTTTATCATACATATACCGAGTAGTACACACCACATGTATATACTTAAAGATATGTGTGATAATTGCTGAACGCCTGTGTAGATTTAAATGTTTGTGCCGCACAATTAGCCAGTGACCACATTCCATAAATTCTTGATTTACGATTGCAATCTCTCTCTCTCTCTCTGTCGGCTCATGTATTAACACCATTGGTAGTTTATTGCTTCACGCTTTTTCAAAAAATAGCAATCAAATACCAAAATTTTTAATCACAGATTCCACTTTATATATATATAAAAGTAATGCTATATGTAAGACAAAATTTTTGAAATGTTTCGTCTTGTATTCTAAAAATGTTGTGCGATGATTCATATAAAATATGCAAAAAATGTATAATGTGAAGAATAAAATTTACTTCTAGCTTCGCTTTTAGTCTAACTTTTTATTAAATCTTATAGTTTTACCGCGGCTTTAGTTAAAACTTGGTTTAGTTTAGATTTTTAAATTTATTTTAACCTGGAGAGTATATGATTCTAGAAGTCCTAAAGCTATGATTTTAGGACTTTAGGACTAAAACTTTAGGTTTTATAAATTTCGAATTAATTTAAACATAGGTTTGTGCTTTTTAATAATTTTGGTAAAAAATAAATCTTACTTTCAGGTCCTTTTTGACTAACTACGTTGAAATTTGAAGTATTTTTAACAATAATTTTAGTCTGCAGAGTTCTTAAATTATAGCGTTATGATAATTAAAAATTTTTAAATAGGCTACTTTTGAATCACTTTGGTTCTAAGCTGTTTAAGCGGTTTCAAATATTTTTGTTTGCCTGGTCCGTAATTTATAGTACAATTTATAGGATAATTTATAACACATAGTATGGTACAATATAATATATAGTATAATATAATATATAGTATATAGTATAATATAATACATAATATATAGTATAGTATAATTAAATACATAATATATAGTATAGTATCATATAATACACAATACATAGATTAGTATAATAAAATTAAAATTTAACGCACAATGTGCTATAAAATTTGAAATAAAAAACAGAATCCATTATTATCTATACTTTTAAGAAAACCTATATATAAGGAAATAGAAGTGCCCGGTTGGGAGCGCATGACTAAGAGGAATATTCGAACTATCACGATTCAAAGGCTATTAATAAAGAAACTATTAATAAAAAAAAAAAAAATATATATATATATATATATATATAAAATAGTTCAATTAGGTTGTATAATTCGATTTGAGTTAATTAATTTTTTCCCAACAACTTACAATCCTATTTATAAGAAAACGAGTCATGTACAGCAATTTAAGTTATTACACACTAAACCCTAATTACTGAGCTCCTTTCAAGACAAATTGATGTCTGATTATCTCTAATATCTACTACAATATAATTATTACTCTACGGCTAATAGTTCAACTTTTTTCAACTAAAGACCTTCGAGTTTTCTACTACTACTGCTACTGCTATATCACCTACTGGTACACATATATTATATATATATATATATATATATATATGCTATAACTGTTATTTTCAGGCTAAAATATTAAAAATTAGAAGAAACAATTTTGATTAAATTCTTTTAAAAAAAATTTTTAATGTCTGATGAGTGGCGGATGGTATTAAAAACTTCTTAAAATTGAATCAAAAAATTCTAATCTTTAGTATTGTGTAAGGCTTAGTCCCTATACTAAAAGTCAGATAATTTGCCTTTCAAAAAAATATTAAAAAATACGGAAGAAATAAATTTAAAAAAAAAATACTTTTAATGTCCTCTGTTAATTTTTCTCCTCTTTAGTATTTTGTCTTTTCTTGTTTTCAAAAAACAACCTTTTTAACTGTTTTGAATATTTTGTCTTTTCTTGTTTTCAAAAAACAACCTTTTTAACTGATTTGAATATTTTGTCTTTTCAGGTTTTCAAAAAACAACCTTTTTAACTGTTTTGAATATTTTGTCTTTTCTTGTTTTCAAAAAACAACCTTTTTTTAACTGTTTTGAATATTTTGTCTTTTCTGGTTTTCAAAAAACAACCTTTTTAACTGTTTTGAATATTTTGTCTTTTCTTGTTTTCAAAAAACAACCTTTTTTTAACTGTTTTGAATATTTTGTCTTTTCTGGTTTTCAAAAAACAACCTTCTTAACTTACCTAGCTGTTAATAAAAACGAATATACTTTCTAATTAATTTGACTAGAAGTCGTTATTTTCTGAAAAATAGAAAAAAAAGTTATTAACAGAGTTTAAAATACTAATGCTACAATTTTACCCTTGTTGCTAGCACTATACACAACACTCTAATTGGGTCTCAAGGTGTAATTTCTTTCTCCCCCACATTGCTGATCCAATCCCTTTGAATCTGCCTCTTCTACCGCAAAAGAATACCAAAAATCGACGCTATTTTCAAATATTTATAATGATTCCACAAGAAGCTTTAATGGTTCCTTAAACACTATTTATATACCTTTAAAAATTTTTTTTTCTTGAATACAACTCGAATACAAACAGAGAGAGAAAGAAAGAGAAAGAGAAAGAGAAAAAGAGTGAGCGAGAGAAAGAGAGCCCTCATAGAAAAAATTCCACTAAAATCTCAAATTTCGACCTCATCGTTAAGCAAATAGTGAATTCCTCACGGTTTTATTCTTTTCGAGTGAGTTCAGTTCCTCGCCTCATTGTGCCTTCCCTTCTTCCGATTTATGTCTCATTGTCTGATCAGGAACCGACAAAGACTGACGCATCAAAAAAAAAAAAAAAAAAATGAAGAAAAAGAAAAGAAAGAAGGAGGAAAATAAAAAGAAAGAGAGAGAGAGAGAGAGAAAATAGTTGCAAGGAAGAAGCGAGACAAAAGGCTTAAGGAAAGCAATCACTTTAAAGAGAGAAGGAGAGGGAGAGAGAGAGATATTTAAAAGCTGAATGAAAGTGAAAAAGAAGTGGGTGGGGGGAGTGAAGTGGCAACAAGAGAAAGAGAGGGGGAGAAGGAGAGAAAAGGCGAATAGAGTACTTGTGAGCAATTTAAAGAAACACAGATCGAGTTTACAGTCGACAAAATGGAAAAAAGGGAAAAAGAGAAAAAAAGGAGAAACAGGGAGAATGAGAGTAAAAAGAAAGAGAGTAAAAGAAAGACAGTGAAAGAGAAAAAAAAAGTAAAAAAATAAAGAGAAAAAAAGTAAAACAGAACAAGAGAGAAAAAAAGAGAAAGAGGGTAAAAATAGAAAGAGAAAAAGAGAGAGAGAGAGAGTAAAAAAAAGGAAAAGAAAAGGAAAAAAGAGTAAAAAAGAAAGAGAAAAAAGTAAAACAGAGAAAGAGAGAAAAAAAGAGAAAGAGGGAAAAAAATGAAAAGAGAGTAAAAAATAGAAAGAGAAAAAAGAGAAAGAGAGTAAAAAATAGAAAGAAAAAACAGTAAAATAGAGAAGGAGAGAAAAAAAGAGAAAGAGGGAAAAAATAGAAAGAGAGTAAAAAAATAGAAAGAAAAAAAGAGAGAGAAAGAGAGAAAAAAATAGAAAGAGAGTAAAAAAATAGAATGAAAAAAAGAGAGAAAGAGAGTAAAAAATAGAAAGAAAAAACAGTAAAATAGAGAAGGAGGAAAAAAAGAGAAAAAGGAAAAAAATAGAAAAAAAGAGAGAGAAAGAGAGTAAAAAATAGAAAGAGAAAAAAGAGAAAGAGGAAAAAATAGAAAGAGAAAAAAGAGAAAGAGGTAAAAAATAGAGAGTAAAAAATAGAAGAAAAGAGTGAGAGTAAAGGAGAAAGAGAGAGTGAAAAATGAGAAAGAGAGAGAAAGAGAAAGAAGTAAAATAGAGATAGTAAAAAATAAAAGGAGAAAAAAGAGAAAGAGGAAAAAAATAGAAAGAGAAATGGGGAGAAAAAGAGAGTAAAAAATAGAAAGAGAAAAAAAGAAAAAGAGGAAAAAATATAAAGAGAAAAAAGAGAAAGAGAGTAAATGAGGAAGAGAAAGAGAGAGAGAGAGTAAAAAAATAAAAAAGTAAAACAGAGGAAGAGAGTAAAAAATGGAAAGAGAAAAAGAGAAAGAAATAGATTAAAGAGAAAAAGAGAGAGAAATAGATTAAAGAGAGAGAGAGAGAGAGAGAGAGAGAGAGAGAGAGAGAGAGAGAGAGAGAGAGAGAGAGAGAGTAAAAGAGAAAGGGCCAAAGAAAGAGAGTAAAACAGAGAGAGACTGTGGATTTTAGGAAGGAAACTTGCCGTTTTCTTAGAATTGTTTTGCAGCAACTGAGATGTACCTGAAATGGGACCGCTTTTCGGCTACAAATTGCGAGAGAGGGCAGGAGCTTAACTTTATAACGAACCAACCGGGGTTCCTTTTTGAGGGTCGCGCGTGTAATGAAGGTATAGTTGTCGGAGTTAAAAGGATGCTTGATAAGTTGCCTCCCATGGACCACGAGGACTCGCAGAAATCAGAGGAATTGTTAAAAACGAAAGCCATTCAACATGAAAGTCCTATACAATAATTCTTAGAATTTTAAAACACTTAGTGGTATGTAGAAGTTGAATTTTTTTTTTAATTTATTATTTTCAACATTTTTTCACAAAAAATAAATAAATATTATTTTTAACGTCAATTATTAATATTATATAACTCTTATGGGGTTTGATTTTGACTCTTAACTTTATATTTCAATTTGACTGTATTTTTGACTTTGACTCTAATTTTGATTTTGACTCCTGACTTTAACTCTAATTTTGAATTTGATTCAAATTTCAATATTGACTCTTGGCTTTGACTAATCTTGATTTTGACTCTTGCCTTTGATTCAAATTTTTACTTTGACTCAAATTTCAATTTTGACTCTTGGTTTTGACTCTTGATTTTGACTTAAATTTTTAGTTTAACTTTGACTCAAAATTTAATTTTTACTCTTGGTTTTGACTCTAATTATGACTTTGACTCTTGATTTTGACTTAAATTTTTACTTTAACTTTGACTCAAAATTCAATTTTGACTCTTGGTTTTGCCTAAAATTTTAACCTTGCCTCTAATTTTGACATTGAATCAAATTTCTATTTTGACTCTTGATATTGACTCTAATTTTGACTTTGAATCTTGACTTTGACTTTTGATGTTGACTCTTGTCTTTGACTCTAATTTTGACTTTGATTCAAATTTCAATGTTGATTCTTGACTTTGATTTTGTTTTGGACACTTGCCGTTGACTCTAATTTTGACGTAGACTCAAATTTCAATTTAACCCTTGGTTTTGACTCTAATTTTGATTTTGACTCAAATTTTTACCTCGACTTTGACTCAAATCTTAATTTTGACTCTTGGCCTTGTTTTAAATTCATACTTTGTCACTAATTTTAAAATTGACTCAAATTTCTATTTCGACTCTTGGTATTGACTCTAATTTTGACTTTGATTTACACTTTGACTCAGATTTTCAATTGACTCTTGACTTCGAGGAACAAGGCAAAAATTATTATAAAAATTATATACTTTCGCCATGCGATGAAAATTTTTAAAAATAAAATAAAAAAGTGTCGAAAGAGAAAATATTTGAAGAAAAAACTAATTAGAAATTATATATGTACAATATTTCTAATCGCAAATTACTGAACAGAAATTGTCGATAATAACTTGTTTCCAATCAAGAATCGATAACATATATATATGTACGTGCAATTACGAATTAGTGGCGAATATATAATTTTAGTTCATACATCAAACTTTTCTAATGACTAATTTCCGTTAAAATAGTCTAGATGGAAATTATTTTTTCCCATTTTTATACAAAAAAAAAAAAAAATAAACAGTTCCCATAAAATTAAAAATTGTATTCACATAAGTGAATAAAGTTGTTAATCTTATGGGAACCATTTGAAAAAAATGAAGTAAATTCTTTCCATCAAAGTTTTCGATATTCGAAAAAAAAATTTCCTTTTAAATAAAAACTAAAAATATTTTATTAAAAAAAATTGAAAATTTCTTAAAAATAAAGAATTATTTATTTATTTTTAAGAAATCTTAATAGTATATATATATAGTTGTGAAGGGAAAAACTCACTTGTCTTAAGTCGAGAATAATGGTGACGAATTCAAAGCGCTCGCCCCTGTGTAGTGAGGGACTCTGCCACCATCTCGCTGGATTTGAATCCAAAACATGGGTAATATTGTGCCTCTTTCCTGGATCGGGACTTCGTGAATCGCAGACAGCGCACCTGAGGAATTCCGATGGTTTGCAAAATGTCTCAGGCGCATCCTCGCCACAGGTTGCATTCACGTAAATATCCGCTTTCGCCGCCACATTGAAGGTTGACGGAAACAGTCCTCCATTCTTTAGACTCATGCTCACTCCAAATTGTCCTGCGGAAAAATCAAAAAATAAGAAAAAATAGAAAAATTATTTTTTTTTCAGTTTTCTTTTTCAAAAAAAAAGTATCCTACTAATTGAATTGTTTTCTATTAATTAAAGTGTCAATAAAGTGAAACCTACTAATTAAAGTGTTTCCTACTAATTCAAGGGCCAATAAAGTGTAACCTACTAATTCAAGTGTTAATAAAGTGAAACCTACTAATAAAAGTGTCAATAAAGTGTAACATACTAATTAAAGTATCAATAAAGTGTAACCTACTTGTTAAAGTGTCAATAAAGTGTGACCTACTAGTTTAGGTGTTTCCTACTAATAAAAGTGCCAATAAAGTGTTTCCTACTAATAAAAGTGTTAATAAAGTGAAACCTACTAATAAAAGTGTCAATAAAGTGTACCCTAATACTTAATAAAGTATTCCCTACTATATAAATTGGTAATAAAGTGTACCCTACTAAATTCAAGTGTTACCTATTAACTAAAATACCAAATAAAGTGCAACCTATACTGATTAAAGTGCCAATAAAGTGTAACCTACTAATTAAAGTGTTTCCTACCATTAAAAGTGTTAATAAAGTGTTTCCTACTAATAAAAGTGTCAATGAAGTGTAACCTACTAATTATAGTGGCAATAAAGTATAACCTATACTAGTTCAAGTGTCAGTAAAATGAACCCTACTAAATTCAAGTATTACCTATTGACTAAAATACCAAATAAAGTGCAACCTACTAGTTAAAGTGCTAATAAAGTTTACCCTACTAGTTTAAGTGCTATTTTAAGTGTACCCTACTTAATTCAAGTGCTACCTATTAACTAAAATACCAAATAAAGTGCAAGCTATACTAATTAAAGTGCCAATAAAGTGTAACCTACTAATTAAAGTGTTTCCTATCAATAAAAGTGTTAAAAAAGTGTTTCCTACTAATAAAAGTGTTAATAAAGTGTAACCTACTAAATAGTGTCAATGAAGTTTAACCTACTAATCAAAGTGTCAATTAAGTGTAACCTACTAATTAAAGTGTGAATAAAGTAATAAATAGTTAAAGCGTTAGACCTTACTAATAAAAAATACCAAAAAAAATTAACTAGTTAAAGTACCTCAACTAAAAAATATAAAAAATCCATAAATCTCAGTGTGAAATGTTTGTTGATGGATTGTCAAAATATTTGTTGATTACAAGGGGTCAATTGCGAGATCATTTTTTTTTTGGTTACATTCTCGTTATTTTTAAGAGCGCGCAAAGGATTTATTGGTTTTTTTTTGTTTTTTTTTTGACAGAGCGTCGACGCCAAGGTGCAGTCATATATGTCACGATGTAACAGGTCTCTGCAAAAGAATTGCAACCGGTCGGATTTTACCGAAAGCTGCGCGAGAACAGGTTCACTGCTCTCTCTCTCTCTCTCTCTCTCTCTCTCCCACCATCACAAAATTATTCGAAAATGGTCATTTTTTAAATTTTTTTTTATATTTTTTTTTTCATCAACTTTCGGCAACTCTTTGAAATCGAGTGAAAGTGACTTACCGACCATTATCATGAACGAAAAATGTATACATATAGACCCCAACTGGGAGAGTGGACAAAAATTAATTATCGCAACATTGATATAGCGCCCATAATTGATATCACCTTAGAGATTTTTTAATTTAGATAATCAACTTCTGTAGTGTATCAACAAGCAGTTAGGTTATTAGATAAATTAAAGATAAATTATTATTATTATTTATATTATTATTATTATTATTATTATTATTAATATTATTATTATTAATATTATTATTATTATTATTATTATTATTATTATTATTATTATTATTATTATTATTATTATTATTATTAATATTAAACTTTAAAGACATTTTAATTTAAAAACTTAATTTTATTCTAACCTAAAAAAACCTAAATTCATTCGAACTTAAAAAACTTAAGGCCATTCTAACTTTAAAGCCATTTTAACCTAAAAATACCTAAACTCATTTTAATTTAAAAAACTTAAGGTCATTCTAACCTGAAATACTTTGGGCCCTTCTAAATTTAAGGCCACTCTAACCTAAGAAAAGTAAGGCCATTCTAACTTTAAAGCTATTCTAACATAAGAAACTTAAGGCCATTCCAACATAAGAAATTTAAGGCCAATATAATCAAAAAAATTTAAGGCTATTCTAACTTTAAGACCATTCTAACCTAAGAAACTTGAGGCCAATATAACCTAAAAAAACAGAAGGCTATTCCAACTTTAAGGCCATTCTAACCTAAAAATACCTAAATTCATTCAAACTTAAAAAACTTAAGGTCATTATAACTGTAAGGCCATTCTAAGCTAAGAAACTTAAGGACATTCTAACATAAGAAACTTAAGGTCAATATAACTTAAAAAATTTAAGGCCATTCTAACCTAAGAAACTGAAGGTCAATATAACCTAAAATACTTGAGCCAATTCTAACCTAAAGACCATTCTAACATAAAAAACCTAAAGCTATTCTAACATAAGAAACATAAGGCCATTTTAAAACGAAACTTGATCCCCTAATGCCTACAATTTTCCCTCACAGTCATTTTCAATATATATATACATAAATATCTAAATTCATAATACGTATTGTTGACCAACACGAGACTTGCATTATTTATATTCTCTCTTGGAAAATGATAGAAAAAAAGAAGAAGAAAAAAAATACAGAATTGTATACATTTCTGGCTTTATAGAACCGTGTGAAAGACACTCGATTTTGAAAAGCAATAATGGAGGGGAAAAAAAATAAGAAAACAAAAAAGGATAAAATACATCGTGACCGTAATTGCATTCTCGAGATAATCGAGTATAAGGGCATTGTGCGACATTTATGTTCTACGCACGTGTGAGTGTCTACACGCCTTATGTGTGCATTAACATTCACGTTTCAGTGTAATCATTCCTTCGATGGAATCTGTGTATAAAATATATATATATAAAGTTCTGGTCACTTTAACGAATGCTCTCTCAGGAACGATAAGGAGTAATTTTTCTCCTTTCCAAGATTTATGACCGAACGATAGGGCATAACAGATGCGTGTACACATTCAAGTCATATATATATATATATTAAAAGAAAATCGAAAATTCATTTCCTTTTCTTTCAAGGTCAAAATTTGGACTGAGTTAGTTGATTCATTGAAACAGAATCAGATTTGAAAGACAGAAAGGTCTTTTTAAAATCGTATTTCTTGATTTCGGGGGGTTTATTTCAAAATATATAAATATTTAACGTTACATTTGGAGTTAAAGTCATGAAAAGGGTAGATTTTAGGTTAAATTTAAAGATAAGAGTAAATTTTAAGTTAAACTTAAAGATAAGGGTAAATTTCAAGTTAAACTTAAAGATAAGGGTAAATTTCAAGTTAAACTTAAAGATAAGGGTAAATTTTAAGTTAAATTTGACTTTCAATTTAATCTTAAAATTTCTTTTAACTTTAATTTAACTTGAAATTTGACCTTAACTCAAGTTGAATTTCAGTTAAGGGTAAATTTAAAGTTATAAATAAAAAGTGTAGGTTAATTTTCAAGTTAAATTAAAGGATAAATTCAAGGTTTAAATTTCAAGTTTTAATTTAAATTTGAGGCTACTTTTAAAATAACATTTGAAGTTAAGGGAGAATTTAAAGTTAAATCTAAATAATAACCTAAAAGGGAAAATTTAAATTTGAACATAAGGTTTAATTTAAAGTTAAAATTTAAATAAAAGATTTAATTTAAAGTTTAAATTTAAATAAAAGATTTAATTTAAAGTTTAAATTTAAATAAAAGATTAATTTTAAAGTTTAAATTTAAATACAAGGTTAAATATAAAGTTTAAAATTAAATATAAGGTTAAATTTGAGGTTAAAATTGAAATATAAGAATAAGGTTAAATTTATGGTTAAACTTAAAATTAAATTAAAAATTTTAATCAATATGTAAGGGTACATTTACAGTTCTTATTCCAAATTTGAGGACACATTCAATGGTTTTTTTGTAATTAAGGTCAAATTTTAATTAATGATCAAATTTCAAGTTAAATTTAAATTTAAGGTTAAATTTCAAGTAAAATTTAAATTTAAGGTCAAATTTCAAGGTAAATTTAAATTTAAGGTCGAATTTAAGGTAAAATTAAAATTTAAGGTCAAATTTCATGATAAATTTAAATTTAAGGTCAAATTTCAAGGTAAATATAAATTTAAGGTCATATTCCATGTTAAATTTACATTTCAGGTAAAATTTCCGGTTAAATTTAAATTAAAGGTCAAATTTCAAGGTAAATTTAAATTTAAGGTCAAATTTCAAAGTAAATTTAAATTTAATGTCAAATTTCATGTTAAATTTCAATTAATGATCAAATTTCAAGTTAAATTTAAATTTAAGGTTAAATTTCAAGTAAAATTTAAATTTAAGGTCAAATTTCAAGGTAAATTTAAATTTAAGGTCGAATTTCAAATAAAATTAAAATTTAAGGTCAAATTTCATGATAAATTTAAATTTAAGGTCAAATTTCAAGGTAAATTTAAATTTAATGTCAAATTTCATGTTAAATTTCAATTTGAGGTCAAATTTCAGGTTAAATTTAAATTTAAGGTCAAATTTCATGGTAAATTGAAATTTAAGGTCAAATTTCAAGGTAAATTTAAATTTAATGTCAAATTTCATGTTAAATTTCAATTTGAGGTCAAATTTCAGGTTGAATTTAAATTTAAGGTCAAATTTCAAGGTAAATTTAAATTTAAGGTTAAATTTCAAGGTAAATTTAAATTTAATGTCAAATTTCATGTTAAATTTAAATTAAAGGTCAAATTTCAAGGTAAATTTAAATTTAAGGTCAAATTTGAAGGTAAATTTAAATTTAATGTCAAATTTCATGTTAAATTTCAATTTGAGGTCAAATTTGACATTACCTTTTAACTTAACATTAAGTTTATGGTTAAAATTTGAAGTTTAAATTTAAATATGAGGTTAAATTTAAAGTATAAAATCAAATATAAGGTTAAATATACACTAAAGGTTATATTTGAAAGCTAAATTGAAAGTTAAGGTCAAATTTACAGTCAAAATTAAATTTAAAGTAAAATATCAAGTTAAATTTGACTTTAACCTGAAATTTAACTTTGAAGTTATACTTAACATTAACTTTAGATTTGCCCTTAAGTTTACCTTTCAATTTACCCTTCAATTTAACCTTAAATTTTGCATTAACATTAAATTTAACTTTTAACTAACGCCTTATCTTTTATTTATCTCTAAAATTTACTTGCAATTTGACCTTAACTCAAGGTAATATTAAATTAACCTTTTAAGTTAAATTCAAGTTGAAATGCGACATTATTTCAAGGCAAATCGTAATTAAGGGTAATTTTGAACTTAAGCATAAATTTAAGGTTATGTTTAATTTTAGCGGTGGATCGAAAGTTAATTTTGGATTTAAAGGTAGATTTTAAGGTTATGGGTAAATTTTGAGTCAAATTTAATTTAAAAATATAGTAGTTTTTCAGTAGCGCCATATGATAAAAATGAATCGAAATAATCGCGTGGGTTTTTGGAGGAACGATATATATTCGAGAGAGAGAGAGTCAAGTCGCTCAACGATGAGCACGTGGACACGTGCGCAATGCCAAACAGAATGGCGCGCACTCTGGGTTATTTCTGTAGTCATCAGTCACTTATACGTTTACAGGTCCGACTCGTGGCTCGAATCCGCAAGACACACACGGGAGCTTCCAACAACGTCTCCCAGACACAACACCTATATCTTCTTCTCTACAAGTAATGTCCAAGTATTTTCCAAGTTTATTCGCTTATAAATATATAAATGTATGTGTGCTCAGTCCCGTACGTATGTCGGCTAAAAATGCAGTCATGCCTCTCAAGACGAAAAAGGAGGAGGAAAAAAAAATATTTTTTTCTTCTTTTTTTTCAAGAAATTCTTCTCCACTCAAGAAGCAAATTACCGTTCGGTTCGCAGTCAACTTTTGCGGTAAACACCTCTCACATCCCCCGGACTAGACGCAATTTTTTTTCTTCAAATAAAACGCTTCTTTTCATTCGCACTTTAAATTCTTTAGGTTTTGTTTTGAAATGAAATGTCAAATATACGTAAATTTAGACCTTTAAATTAAAATTTAAGCTTTCAATAATTTCACTTTCAATAAATCGTTAAAAGAAAATTTTTAAATTTAATTCAACTTTAAATTTAAACTTATATTTAAATTTAACCTTATATTTGAATTTTTAACTTCAAATTTAACCTTAAATTTAACTTTGCACTTGAATTTTTAACTTCAAATCTAACCTTACATTTAACATTCCATTTCAATTATAACATCACATTTAACTTTATTTTTAAATTTAACCTTAAATTTAACATTATATTTGAATTCAACTTTAAATTTAACCTTATATAATTGAATTTTAGATTCAAATTTAACCTTAAATTTAACTTAATATTTAAATTTTAGTTTCAAATTTAACCTTATATTTAAATTTTTATCTTCAAATATAACCTTAAATTTAACATTCCATTTGAATGTAAACTTCATATTTGATCTTAAATTTAAAATTTAACTTGAAATTTAACCTCAAATTTAAATTTAATTTGAAATTTGACTTTAAATTTAAATTTAACTTGAAATTTGACCTCAAATTAAAATTTAACTTTAAATTTGACCTTAAATTTAAATTTAACTTTAAATTTGACCTTAAATTTAAATTTAACTTGAAATTTGACCTTAAATTTAAATTTAACCTTATATTTGAATTTGAACTTTAAATTTAACTTGAAATTTGACCTTAAATTTAAATTTAACCTGAAATTTGACCTCAAATTGAAATTTAACATGAAATTTGACCTTAAATTTAAAGTTAACTTGAAATTTGACCTGAAATTTAAATTTAATTTCAAATTTGATCTTAAATTTAAATTTAACTTGAATTTGACCTTAAATTTAAATTTAACCTTATATTTGAATTTGAACTTTAAATTTAACTTGAAATTTGACCTTAAATTGAAATTTAACCTGAAATTTGACCTCAAATTGAAATTTAACATGAAATTTGACCTTAAATTTAAAGTTAACTTGAAATTTGACTTTAAATGAAATTTTAACTTTAAATTCACCCTTAACTTCAAATTTTAACTTAAATGTAACCTTATAAATGGAAATTTAAACTTTAAATTTCTTTTTACGCATATATTTGACCTTAATTATTTATTTACTTTGAAAAGCAACCCCGGAAGTAGGTTTTTCAAAAATTTAAGAATATTAAAGTATTTTTTCTTCGGTTTGAATATTTTAAAAGCAGATAGACTTCTTTGAAAAAATGATTATGTTTTCGATCGGTCACTTCAAAGTTTTGAGAAAACATTGATTTCTAAGGTAGATTATATTCCTGGTTAGATGATGTTCCCTATACCTAATGACTTGAGACACTTAAGAAAGTCTTGACTAAATTTTAAAATTAGTCCCTGGTATTGAATTTTGTTATCGTTTCTGGTAAATCTCATCCATTGTATCGTATATTCAAGATCAAACAGTATACGTTTTATATATTATATATAATCTCGTTTCTTATTTTTAAATTTTCATTTTATTGTTTTTATATCGGTATTTATTGATTAGTCTTTTTTTTATAAATTTTAGATTTTCCTTTCTTTGAAATTGAGTTGAATTCAAATATTAGAATTTTAAATAAAGCAAAAACAAAATTAATTTAATATTTTAAACTTTTAAATGTTGTAATTAAGTTTAAAGTGAATTTAAAATTTATTTAAAATTCATCAAATGAATTTATTTCAAACTTGTTAAAAATTTGATTTATTTCAAATTTATGAAAATTTGATTTATTTTAAATTTATAAAAATTTGATTTAGTTCAAATTTATGAAAATTTGATTTATTTCAAATTTATGAAAATTTGATTTAGTTCAAATTTATGAAAATTTGAATAAGTTCAAATTTATGAAAATTTGAATAAGTTCAAATTTATGAAAATTTGAATAAGTTCAAATTTATGAAAATTTGATTTAGTTCAAATTTATGAAAAGTTTAATTTAGTTCAAATTTATGAAAATTTGTGGGTTCGATTCTTTATATAGTATATAAGGATATAATTACAAATTTTCGAAGTAAAAGTGTCGTGAAGGGGAAAATAAAAATAAGATTCAGAATCTTTAAACAAGAAAAAGATGTAGTGTCTCTAGAAGTGAACTTACATATATTTATCAGTATGAATGGAAATTTGCATTCGTGCCAGTGGTCGCGTGCACAAATCCAACATAAATGCACGTATATAAACGAAAAACAAGTGTCGCGTGAGGTATTTAATTTTTTTTTCGCTGACTAAAAAAACCATTTATACATATGTACATTCAATGCCTACCGTTTTCAGTTTTTAAGAAAACAGATACGTCATTTGCATATGAATATATATTTATGATGTTAAAAAGGCGTCGCGCCTTTAACGATGCTTTTTACATCCGATATATCTATATATAGTTGAATTTTACTAAATTTATTATATCAAAAAAAAAATTGCTTCACATTCCAGCTATAAAGTGCAAATAAATGAAAAAATATATAATGTAGGGTCACTTTAGCTAGTAGGGAACACTTTATATGACACTTGAACTTGTATAGAGACACTTTATTGGTACTTTAACTCTTGGGTACACTTTATTGACACTTGAACTAGTAGGGAACACTTTATTGACACTTCAAATAGTAGGCAACAATTTATTGACACTTTAACTAGCAGAATACACTTTACTGTCACTTAAAATAGTAGGTTACACTTTATTGACACTTTAACAAGTAGGTTACACTTTATTGCCATTATAATTAGTAGGTTATACTTTATTGACACTTTTATTAGTAGGTTACACTTTATCAACACTTTTATTAATAGGGAACACTTTATTGACACTTTAATTAGTAGGTTGCATTTTATTTGGTATTTTAGTTAATAGGTGACACTTGAATTTAGTAGGATGTACTTTACTGACACTCGAACAAGTAGGTTACACTTTATTGCCACTATAATTAGTAGGTTACACTTTATTGTAACTTTTATTAGTAGGTTACACTTTATTGACACTTTAATTAGTAGGTTACAGTTTATTGACACTTTAATTAGTATATTACACTTTATTTTCACTTTAATTAGTATGTTTTACTTTATTGATACTTTTATTAGTAGGAAACACTTTAATTAATAAAATTACACTTTATTGGCACTTTTATTAGTAGGAAACACTTTAATTAATAAAATTACACTTTATTGGCACTTTTATTAGTAGGAAACACTTTATTGGCACTTTTATTAGTAGGTTACACTTTATTGGCACTTTAATTAGTAGGTTACACTTTATTGCTACTTTAACAAGTAGGTTACACTTTATTGGCTGGTAGAAAACACTTGAACTACTAGGATTTACTTTATCTACTAGTTAAAAGTATTAACAGAAATTTTGATAAAAACTATTTAAACATCTTCATCCAACCAGGGACGTGCTCATTTCGTGTGCCAAAAGGGGGAATATTATTTCAGAAAATATGATTGACGTTTTTCTCCTAATTAAAGGTCATTTTGTCTGCTTTCAAGTTGGTTTTAACTAAGATATGTGCCTGTGTTTATGTGTTTGTGTTTGTGGGTAAAGAGAGGAGTATGACTTGTTTTGCAGGGGTTTCACTCCTCTCTCTCTCTCACTCTTTCTCTTTGGGCTCCTGAAATAGGAGCCCGCGAGGGAGTCTCGTAGAGATTTAACCGAGGTAAACTAATGGGGCTGAATTTCTCCGTTTCTCGTTAGGCGCGACGACCAACAGCGAAAACATTTTCATTCCTTTTTTTTTTCTTTCTCTCATTTTGCGTTTTCCTTCTTGTAAAATGCATATTTATATATATTTTTTTTGCTCCTTATATATATATGTATGTATATATGTTCAGACGTCGTTGTCTTCATCTTTGAAACGTGACTTTTTCATAAACTTTTGACAACTCATGCTCTCGGTGGTATAAGTATAATATTTCCGGAATGTGGGAAATTTTTTTTTCGAAGTCTATTATTTTTTTTGAAAACAAGTGTTTTAATAGTTCTTTTTTTTAAATTGTATAGCATAATACTATAACATAGGGTTTTGTTTTAAAAATTTTAATTAAAAATGTTAATAATTTTGTTGTGTATTTCAATTTTCTTATTTTTCGAGGAAAGAGTATACAAATAATGCAAGTCTCGTGTTGGTTAGAATGGCCTTAAAGTTAGAATGACCTTAAGTTTTATAAGTTTGAATGAATTAAGGTATTTTTAGGTTTGAATGGCCTTAGAGTAAGAATAACCTTAAGTTTTTTAAGTTTGAATGAATTTTAGTATTTTTAGGTTAGAATGGTCTTAAATTTTTCTTAGGTTAGAATTGCGTTAAAGTTAAAATAACCTTAAGTTTTTTAAGTTAGAATGAATTTAGGTATTTTTAGATTAGAATGGCCTTAAGTTTCTTAGGTTAGAATAGCCTTAAAGTTAAAATAACCATAAGTTTGTTATGTTTAAATGGCCTTAAAGGTAGAATAGCCTTAAGTTTCTTAGGTTAGATTGGCCTAAAGGTAGAATGGCCTTAAGCTTCTTAAGTTAGAGTTACTTAAAGTTTCTCAGGTTAAATGACCTAGAATGTATAAAATGACCTTAAGTTTCTTAGATTAAAATAAAATTAACTTCTTAAAGTCAAAACAGTCCTAAAAATTCGAATGACCCTAATTTTCAAGTTTACAATTAATTACAACGTTTAAATTTCCAAAAAATGTAGAATATTGTCAGAAATAATATAGTATAATGGTAATACTATACATTTATATATAGGCTATATAGTAATGATGTAGTAACAATTTTGTATGTAAATGGAGAAAGAGCGAAACAGATTTGTATATATAAACCCTCCGCATGCAGATTATACGATATCGCAATATAAAACTGTTTTGTAAGGATGTCTATTCGAAGGTATATATACGTACATGGCACATAATAGTCTAGTTTACACCACGTGTACTTCTGTTGCCAGTAAATCTTATATACAATACCATAAAAGTTGACACTTTGTGATTGGATTTCTTCAGCGTTTTCTTTGTCATTCATGGAAAAAGAAAGAAAGAAAATGGCCTTTTTCCATCTTTGCCATTTACTGACAATTTCCATCATAGATTTTTGCACAAAAAGAAACATACTTTACCGAGGAGAAAACTAAAAAACACCCCGACGGTAATTGTTACATTCTTTGTTGATTTCACTCATTTCGAAAGTGAACCTAATACATCGCAGGGCTGATTTTTTTTATAAATTTACTCCAAAGTTATAGACATTTACAGTTAAATTTAAGGTTAAAGGTAAATTTAAAGTTCAATTTGAATTTACAGACAAATTTTAGGTCAAATTAAAATATTAGGGTAAATTTCAAGATATTGGTAAACTTTCAGTTAAATTGAAGGTTAAATTAAATTTTAGGTCAAATTTAAAGTTAAATTTTACATTAAGCTTAAATTTTAAGTTAAATTTAAAGTGAAATCTAAAGTTAACTTTTAGGTTAAGGTTAAATTTAAAGTTAAATTTTATGTTAAGGTTAAATTTAAAGTTAAATTTAAAGTAAAGGTTAAATGCAAAGTTCATTTTCAATTTAAGGTTAAATTTAAATTTAAAGTCAAATTTCAAGTTGGATTTAAATTGAAGGTCAAATTTCAAGTTGGATTTAAATTGAAGGTCAAATTTCAAGTTAAATTTAAATTTAAGGTCAAATTTCAAGTTGCATTTAAATTTAAGGTGAAATTTTAAATTAAATTTAAATTTAAGGTCAAATTTCAAGTTGCATTTAAATTGAAGGTCAAATTTCAAGTTGGATTTAAATTGAAGGTCAAATTTCAAGTTGGATTTAAATTGAAGGTCAAATTTCAAGTTGGATTTAAATTGAAGGTCAAATTTCAAGTTGGATTTAAATTGAAGGTCAAATTTCAAGTTGAATTTAAATTTAAGGTGAAATTTTAAATTAAATTTAAATTTTAGGACAAATTTCAAGTTGGATTTAAATTTAAGGTCAAATTTCAAGTTGAATTTAAATTTAAGGTGAAATTTTAAATTAAATTTAAATTTTAGGACAAATTTCAAGTTGGATTTAAATTTAAGGTCAAATTTCAAGTTGGATTTAAATTGAAGGTCAAATTTCAAGTTGAATTTAAATTGAAGGTCAAATTTCAAGTTGAATTTAAATTTAAGGTCAAATTTCAAGTTGAATTTAAATTTAAGGTCAAATTTGAAGTTGAATTTAAATTTAAAGTCTAATTGAAAGTTAAATTTTAATTTAAGGTTAAATTTAAATTTAAAGTCAAATTTCAAGTTGAATTTAAATTTAAGGTCAAATTTCAAGTTAAATTTAAATTTAAGCTGAAATAGTTGAAATTCAAACAAAAGTTGAATAACCCCTAAAGAGAAAGAATTTTTAATAAATGCAAAATCTAGCGAACACCTCAGAACTTGTCATTTACTTTATAAAAAGTGACTTATAGGTTAAGGCTAAGGCTGCGCGCAATGTCCACACACTTCAAAACGCCCACACTTTCTTTCGTGTTCTCCGTTTTTTTCCCTATCGTCTATAACTATATTTGTTTTCAATTTTTCATCCACACAAACGCACACCTCTCAATGGGATTTCGCCTCAATTCAGGTTTTATAGGCGCGCACACCCGTAAAGAGAGTGAGAAACCCCCCACAGGGACACATAATCAGTGGCAAGATTTATATTTCAATGCACGAGTATTGAGCGTGCAGTCTTAATTTGTCACCGAGCAGTCGAGTTTCATTCTCTTCTTTGAATTATACACCTCTATTCTTTTATTTTCAAATATATATACGAATAGGAATATGAATATGAATTTTAAAAACCAGTCGCAGAGTCGTGTGTCAAACAAATCAAAACTTGTTTCTTTCGCCACGTGGGTTTTTAAATTGTTCCCTGGAAGTGGCTTTTGTTTATAAACAAGATTGCTTTTTGTTTTCTATTACTTCCGGTTAGCTATTTACTTATGGGTTAGTTATTCTTATGGGTGAGTTATACTTCTGGTTATGTTAAAGCCATTTTTTTAAAAGTTTTATGTAATTTGTGTTTAAGCCCTTTACTAACTAATAAACTTTCGAACACACTAAGTAGCTTACTAACTTTTTAGCTAAATAAGTTACTAATTAGCTGCATTACTAATTTACTAACTAATCTACTAACTAAGTTATTTACAAACTAACTAATATACTAACTTAGTAATTTACTAACTAATTTACTTACTAACTTAGTAATTTACTAAATAATTTACTTACTAACTAATATACTAACTTAGTAATTTACTAACTAATTTACTTACTAACTTAGCAATTTACTGATTAATTTACTTACTAACTTAGTAATATACTAATTAATTTACTTACTAACTTAGTAATTTACTTACTAATTTATTAACTTACTAATTTACTAACTTAATTACAAACTTACTAATATAGTTAGTATCTAAGTTAGTTAGTAAGTTATTAGTAATTAAGTTTTTAAGTTACTTTTGTAAGTTTGGTAGTAAGTTAGTTAATTAGTCAGTAAGTTAGTTAGTAAATTAGTTAGTAAATTATAAAATTAGTTTTTACCATGAAGATACCTTTGAGGTTATGTTTCGCCCTTCAGTGATAAGACTAAATATTAAAATTTATAATTATTCATCGACTTTCGCCAAAAAAAAGAAGAAAATATTGGAAAGCAGTTTTTAGGGGGAAATCTATGTCCTTCTCATCGTAAATATATATATTTAATGATATGAGATGAATCGATGAGGAAGGAGATTGCCAATGCATCTTATAACTCTCGCTGGAGATCTTATCTCCTCCCGAGCTTGTTTACATTAATCGACATGATCAACCGTGTTAATTAATACGAAACCGCTAAACGACGTAAAATCGCGAGATGAAAGTCACTATCACGAAACGGTTTCAGGATAAAGACGCTTTGGAGGGTATATATACACGATGATTTATACGACCACAATAATGAAACTTCTTCCCTGTGTATATGAGAATATATTTTTTTCTCCTTTTTTTTCTTCATCATGAATATTGCCCTGAGAAAGTAATTTACAACATTCAATAGAGAAAAAAAAAATTGTAAGTCTAGAGTATTTCGTATAATTGAAAATGGATAAAAAAATTGTCAAAATGGCTGCTGAAGACGTATTTGTATTTTTTTTTAACAATAACGTTCTAACCTAAGAAACTTAAGGCTATTATATACAACTTTAAGGCGATTCTAACCTAAGAAACTTAAGGCTAATATAACCTGAGAAACTTTAGGCTATTCTAACTTTAAGGTCATTCTAACCTAAGAAACTTAAGGCTATTCTAACTTTACGGCCATTCTAACCTAAGAAACTTAAGGCTATTCTAACTTTAAGGCCATTCAAAGATAACAAACTTATGGTTATTTTAACTTTAAGGCTATTCTAACCTAAGAAACTTAAGGCCATTCTAACCTAAAAATACCTTAATTCATTCAAACTTAAAAATACCTAAATTCATTCTAACTTAAAAAACTTAAGGTTATTTTAACTTTAAGGCAATTTTAACCTAAGAAACTTAAGACCATTCTAACCTAAAAATACCTAAATTCATTCAAACTTAAAAAACTTAAGGTTATTCTTACTTTAAGGCCATTCAAACCTAAGAAACTTAAGACCATTCTAACCTAAAATCTTAAGGCTATTCTAACTTTAAGGCCATTCTAACCTAAGAAACTTAAGGCTATTCTAACTTTAAGGCCATTATAACTTAAGAAACTTAAGGTCATTATAACCAAAAAATATTAAGGCTATTCTAACTTTAAGGCCATTATAACTTAAGAAACTTAAGGTCATTCTAACCAAAAAAACTTAAGGCTATTATAACATTAAGGCCATTCTAACCTAAGAAACTTAAGGCTATTCTAACTTCAAGGCCATTATAACTTAAGAAACTTAAGGTCATTCTAACCAAAAAAACTTAAGGCCATTCTAGCTTTAAAGCCATTCGAATATAAGAAACTTAAGGCCATTCTAATGTAAACACAATTTAATCAATCCTAACTTAAAAAAATTAAGGTCATTCTAACTTTAATGACATTCTAACATAAGAAACTTAAGGCCAATATGACCTAAGAAACTTAAGGCTATTCTAACACAAGAAACTTAAGGACAATATAACCTGAAAACTTAAGGCTTTTCTAACTTTAAGGCCATTCTAACCTAAAAAACTTAAGACCCTTCTACCTTAAAAAACTTTTGGTCATCTTAACTCAAAAAACTTAAGGGCATTCCAACGTTAAGGCCATTCTAGTTTAAATTTTTAAACCATTTGTAACCTAAAAATACCTATTCAGTGTCGAATTTGAAATTTTTTTTTTAATTCATTTTTTTAGTACATTAAGACAAGTGCGTAAGGAAAATAAAAAATTCGCAATCAGAATCGTTGAAAAAGCTAGAAGAGAAAGCAGTGGGTGGGCACGAGAGTGCAACAGTTTCCTTACAAGGGCAGTTGCTCCTTCACTATATACTCATCATCGTGTGCGGTCCCCATCCACTAAGAAAACGTTTTGTTCTTACAAGATTTCCTCTCGATGAATTTCCAATTCGAAACACACAAACACACAAGTAATCCTATTCACCTCACCTGTACCCCCATTCCTATATGTGTCATAACCTGACGAAAGAAAACCAATAAAAAAAAAAAAAATTTTTTTTACGAACCCGGAAGATTAAATACTAATTTACATAAATCGCTCGAAAAAAATTGAACCCAAAGTGATGAATTCTTCAGAATTTTACCATCCACTGAACAGTGATAAATTAAAAAAAATAATTTCGTCTTTTTGGGGTTACAAAAAAAAAAAAAAAAAAAAAAGAAGAGGAATTCCTGTTTCGCCATATACAATATAAATTCATAAAGTTCATTCCCTTATAGTCATCGTTATCGACTCGGTATATCTTTCGAGGCTCAAGGGCCACTTATGCGGTGAACATGTTGACGATAGCGTTTACAAAACATGCTCTCTCCTTGGTATTCGAAGGCACCACCACTGCGGTGGTCCATAAGTATATATATATATATATATGTATGTATATGAAAACCTCAAAAGGTTGCAAACCGGAAGAATAGGAGAGAAATAAACGTGAAGATCTCACGATATTGAGAATGAAAGGCGGGGCGCCATTTGGACAATGAGCCGCGTGCTCATTTTACCTTATACATAATATTGTTTCAAGTGTTATGGGACCTTTGGCGAATAAAAAAAGAAAACTATAGAGACACTGCTTTATAGGAAGTCAACTTCCCTTATTAAGGGACTTTTCCTTATACGGCGACTTTTATTCCCTATTTTATTGTTCTTGGATCGATATTACGCTGGTTTAACTTAAATGTATCAAATTGCAACGAAATTGTACCAAAAATGTAGATCAAGCCAATTTTTTTTTTTTTTTTTTTTTTTTTAATTCTTTTTATTATTATTTTAATTCAAACTTTTCGGATCAATTTGATAGACTAAAGAAAATCGTGTTAGAAAAAGTTGCCAATAGTTTCAAAGCTTAATGTGAAAATTAAAAACACTTGCCTAAAGAAAAAAAAAAAAAAAAAAAAAAAAACCGCTGTTATTATATCTAGTTACTTTTCAAATTCGATACCAAGTAGGCAATTTCAAAGTCCACTCTGATAATTAAAAACACTTGTCTTACTAAACCAGGAAAACAAAAAAAAAATAAAAAAGTATTTAAAAAAATAAAAAAACAAAAAAAAATTTAAAAAAAGGAAAAAAAACACAACAAAATTTTTAAAAAGTATGTAAAAAATTAAAAAACAAAAAAAAATAAAAAAAGTGTCTAAAAAATGAAAAAAAAGTATTTAAAAAAATAAAAAACAAAAAAAAATAAAAAAAGTGTCTAAAAAAATAAAAAAAAAGTATTAAAAAAAATAAAAAACAAAAAAAATATATAAAAAGTGTGTAAAAAAATAAAAATAAAAAACAAAAAAAACGGAGTTATTACATCTAGTTGGTTTCAAATTCGATACCAAGGGGGGAAATTTCAAAGCCCCCTGAACGGAATCAAGATAAAGTGTGTGTGCGAGTGCAAAGATAAAATCTCGTTGCGAAACGTCCCGCGCTCTTTGAGACTCGGAACCAGACCACGAGATATCGATAATTATCGTTATCCTTTCGTCCGTTAGAAATCCTCCTCGCAACCACTTTTATAACAAACTTCCGCCTTCAACTCCGAGAAAAGAATGTCTTTACGAGAAAAATGAAAATCACCGGTAGAGCGAAGGGAAGAGAAAAAAAGCGAATAAAAAGAAAAACAAAAACAAAAATAAAATAAAAAAAAACAAAGAAAAACAAAAACAAAAATAAAATAAAAAAAAGCAAAGAAAAAGAAAAAAAAGAAAAAGAAAAAAAGAAAAAGAAAACAAAGAAAAAGAAAAAGAAAAAGAAAAAGAAAAAGAAAAAGAAAAAGAAAAAGAAAAAGAAAAAGAAAAAGAAAAAGAAAAAGAAAAAGAAAAAGAAAAAGAAAAAGAAAAAGAAAAAGAAAAAGAAAAAGAAAAAGAAAAAGAAAAAGAAAAAGAAAAAGAAAGAAAAAGAAAAAAAAGAAAACAAAGAAAAAAAAGAAAAAGAAAACAAAGAAAAAGAAAAAGAAAAAGAAAGAAAAAGAAAAAAAAAGAAAAAGAAAACAAAGAAAAAAAGAAGAAAAAAAAAGAAAAAAAAAGAAAAAAGAAAGAAATACAGTAGCAGTATAGTTAGTAGTAGCTCACTAACAACAAGCGTGGCACAATTCCTTGATTACATACTTCTTCGATTTGACTGCGAGCGCATAAATCCCTTTTTAAAAACCCATTAAGAGAAATTTTAATTGGCCTTATTTCGACATATCTTCATTTGCATATTATACAGTCCGATTGCACGTATATACTTAAAAAAGAAAAACAATTTTGAAGGCAATTTTTAATTTCTGATCATTGAAAATAAAAAGTATCGCATTTTTTTCATTTTGTTCTTATCGTTTTCAAATAGCGTTTAAAATAAAAAATTTAATCCGAAGGGATCGGTTGGGTATTGCTATTTTTTGGAAATTTTACCCCCTCTTCTCAAGTTTTAAAATTAAATGTTGACCGATGAGTATAGAACATTGAAATAGTTGCGACACTTTCTTATACGTATGAAAATAATTAAATTGTTCTGGAGAATTTTAACTGATTTTTTAAAAATAATTGAATTGTTGTCAACAATTTTTTTAAAAGTTTATAAAAATGAATGATTTTTTTTAATTGGAAAAATTTTATTAAAAATTAGAATAAAATTTTACTAAATCCTTCAGTCGAATGTTATTTAAAAATTTTAATTTCAAAATTCAAAATATTTAATTCAAAATTTTAAATTCAAAATTCAAAATATTTAATTTAAAATTTTAAATTCAAAATTTAATATTTAAAATTTTAAATTCAATATTCAAAACTTAAAATTCAGACTTAAAATTCCAAATATTTAATTCAAACTTCAATATTCAAAATTTAAAATTCAATATTCAAAATTCAAAACATTTAATTCAAAATATTTAATGCAAAACTTAAAATTCAAAATTCAAAACATTTAATTCAACATATTTCATTCAAAATTCAATATTTAAAAATTTAAATTCAATATTCAAAATTCAAAACTTAAAATTTAATACTTAAAATTCAAAATATGTAATTCATACTTCAATATTCAAAATTTAAAATTCAATATTCTAAATTTAAAATTTGAAATTCAATATTCAAAATTCAAAATTTTTAATATTTAATTTGAAATTTAAAATTCAATATTCAAAACTCAAAATTCAAAATTACAAATAACAAATTACAAATTAAACACTAAAAGTTATAGATTAAAAATTAATAAATTTTTTATAAACAAACTGTGTCCTTTTTTATTTTTTAAAGAAAACAATTTAATACTTTCATTAAAATGTGAAATTCAATTAAAAAGAAGTTTTCCAAACAATGTCAGTTTGCGCGCGCATATAAATTTTAGCTGTTCGGTGTAAAAAAGAAATTATATATTATTGAATTTGAAAGGCATTCTGTTAAAGAAGAAAAAGAGGAAGCAGAAGAAGAAGAAGAAGAAGGATGATGTTTCAAGCAACAGGTTTACGTTTTTCATTCTTTCTTTCTTTTTTTTTTGCAAACTGTCTTTTCATGTGAACTATTATTGTCGGCAGTGAAAAGTAATTAGGGGGTTTGTACAAGAGAAAAGTAACTTCGTGAAATCGGACAATAAACTCGCTTCCTCGAGTTTCTCTTTTATTCCCAAGTTGTGAATTTTGCAATCAGAAAAGAGTAAAAATTTCGATTATTGAGCAGCCATGGTCGGTCTAGTCAATTAAAGAATTAAAAAAAAAAAATTTTAAACTCGTTGATTTAATAATTAAGTTAAGTTAATTAGTAAGTTACTTAGTTAGTTAGTTAATTAATAAATAAAGTAATTAGTTATAGTAATTGTTGAGTTTGTTCGTATTTGATGTCAAATTTCAGTTATAGTAAAAAATAAGTAAAAAAAATTTCTTTTTTGCATTAATTTAATATACAACGCTTTATTTTAACACCTCAAAATTTACTGCCTCCAGGCAAGTAGATTTTCTTCTTTAAAAACCCTTTCAGAGTTAAATGACTATACTCATTCTTGAAAGTGTTCACAATGAACATTATTAGCTCAGATTCTAAAAAAAACAAGTTGCTCAATGCAGGTGAAAAAAATAATCATAAATTAACATTTTAATATTTCTATATACACCGCACCTCTAGGGTATACATGCCACATGTAAAAATATGGAATGAAAAATAAAAAAGAGTGGGTCAATTTTTAAAAAAATTACTTTTCGTACAGAGGGCTCTCTCTCTCTCTATTTCTCTCTTTGTCTCTCGCGCGCTCTCTCGAGGCTTTTTACGAGATTTGACACTCCGTTATTAGTTTATTAGCAATTTTCTACTCGACTTGAAGGCGCACTCTTACCGATTTTGCACGCTGGTTCTTTGGGAGCATAAAACATTTTCGTGTTGGTAACAAACATATGAGGTCAGTGATCGGTAGGCAGAGGTTCTCAATAGGTTTCCAAAATATTTCGAAATAAGCCAAAATGTTCTTTTAAATGATTGTAAATGGTTCCGAATGGTTGCAAACGGGTTTATAGTTGATTCGAAACATTTCTAAATAGTTCCAAACACTTCTGAATGATTCCAAATATTATCAAACACTTCTAAATGTTGTCAAACACTTCCAAATGGTTCCAAACACTTCTAAAAACTTCTAAATGTTTCTAAATGATTTCAAACACTTCTAAATATGCTTAAAAATGATTCCATACATTTCAGAATGATTCCAAAACACTTCTAAATAGTTCCAAACATTTCAAAATGTATCCAAACACTTCTAAATGATTCCAAAATATTATAAAACACTTCTAAATATTTTCAAACACTTCTAAATGATTCCAAGTATTATCAAATACTTCCAAATGGTTCTAAACACTTTAAATTGATTCTAAATAGTTACAAACACTTTTAAATTATTCTACATAGATGCAAACACTTTTAAATGATTCCAATCACATTTAAATAGTTCAAAACACTTCTAAACTCTTATAAATATTTCCAATCACTTCTAAATAGCTATAAATATTTAAAACTTCTTCTTGACTGTTCCAAACATTTCTAAGTGATTCTAAATGTTCTCAATCAAATATTGTCAAACACTTGAGAATGATTCCAAATACTTCTTAATAGTTCGAAACAATTCTAAGTAGTTCCAAACACTTCTATAAATGATTCAAAACACTGCTAAGTAATTCCAAACACTTCTAAATGATTCAAAACATTTCTAAATGTTTCAAAACTCATTCTAAACACTTCTACATACTTCTTAATGGTTCTAATAACACTTCTAAAAGATTTTAAAAATTTCTAAATGGTGTCAAACACTTCGACAATTGATTCCAAATGCTTCTTAATGGTTCCAAATACTTTTAAATAGTTCCAAACAATTCTAAAAAGTTGTAAACACATTTAAATGATTCTAAATAGTTACAAACATTTCTTAGTAGTACTAAACAATTCTAAATGATTCCAAGTATTATCAAACACTTCCAAATTCTTTTAAACACTTCTAAATGATTCAAAACACTTCTAAATACTTCCAAACACTTCTAAATGATTCAAAACACTTTTTAATGTTTAAACTGATTCTAAACACTTCTAAAAGATTTTTTTTTATGTTGTCAAACACTTCTATAAATGATTCCAAATGCTTCTTAATGGGTCCAAACACTTCTCAATGATTCTAAAGGTGTAATTAATTTATTATTATTTGTTTCTAAAGATCTGAATTAAGTGAAATAAAAAGCAGCATTTGTGTGTAAATATATATAAAATAGTCAGTGCATATAAACAGTGAAAGAAGAAAAGGAAAGTTTAATGCTCGCGTTGGACATGGAAGAAATCATGAACCACCCAAGTGTCATGGGGTGTGTGTGTGTGTGTATGCGCAGTAAAGAGCACTGCAATTAACTCAAGATATCGCGGTAATAAAGCCCTTGACATATAACATCGTTTCAGTCTGCATTTCTACTTTTCTAGGATTCATTTATATATATATGTTTTACAAGCAAAAAACCCAAGAGGAATTTCACGACCTCCCGTGCGTTCAGTGATATTAATTTTCTTCTAATTTCACTCTATAACGGTTATTCATTCCCCTTCCGCTCCTCCCTGTCACTCTTAAACAAGTTCATTAAAAATGAGATGCGCCTTGAAATCGGAATCAAACGTCAAAATGAAAAAAAAATGAAATGAAAGGAGAATGCAGTGAGTGAGTGGTGCTAAAAATTAGAACCGCATCTGGCGCCTATTTCCTGTATGCGGTGTGACACGTTTAAAAAATTCTGTGGTCCTTTTTTTTTACTGTGTGGAGATTTCTTTCGTCATTCATAAAGATAAATAAGATTCGAGTATCGCCCTTCATTCTTGGCGCACACCACCACCTTCCACTTCCGGCGTCGCATTCAATTTGTACTTCTGGTACACATACATGTATACACAATAAGCGGACGGACAAATCGCGCGCGGGTTTTGAAAAAAAAACTCCCCTGACGCAATATTATCCACACACAGACACACGTGGTATGCACACAATACATAAAACCCGGTTTCGATTCTAATTTTAGCCTAATGGGGGGCGTATGAATTAAAAAAGGTCGCAAGGAGTTAATGTTATTCGGATTTTTTTTAAGTGTTTGTTAAAGATTTTAATTTGATACCCCATTTCTTTTTTCGGAACTGTTTGGAAATGTTTGAAAACATTTGGAATCATTTGGAAGTGATTGGATGTATTTAGAAGCATTTCGAAGTGTTTGGAACTATTCAGAATTATTTAGAAGTATTTGGAATCATATAAAAGGGCTTAAAACTATATTTAGAATCATTACGAAGTATTTTGAACCATTTAGAAGTGATTGGCAACATTAAGAAATATTTGGAACCATTTAGAAATGTTTGCCAACTTTTAGAAGTGTTTAAAATCATTTAGAATCATTTAGAAGTGTTTAAACTATTTAGAAGTGTTTGGAACTCTTTAGAATCACTTAGAAGTGTTTGGAACTATTTAGCATTAATTTGGAATTATTTGAAAGTGTTTTGGTTTTATTTGGAAATGTTTAGAAGCATTTTGAATCATTTAGAAGTGTTTTGAATCATTTAGAAATGTTTAGAACATATTTAGAAGTGCTTGGAACTATTTAGAAGTGTTGGAACTATTTATAATTACATAGAAGTGTATTGAAACTATTTGTGAAACGTTTGGAGTCAATTAGAAGTGTTTGGAAATATTCGAAATCATTTAGAAGTGTTTGAAAATATTTGGATTCATTTAGAAGTTTTTGGAAATGTTTAGAAGTGTTTTAAGTTATTTAGAATTGTTTGGCAACATTTACAAATGTTTGTAATTATATAGAAGTAACTATTTAGAAGCATTTAGAAGAGTTTGGAATAATTAAGAAAATTTTGGAATTCATTTTAGGTTGTTTGGAACTATTTAGAATAAATTTGGAATTATTTAAAAATGTTTGGAAACATTTAGAATCATTTGGAAGTGTTTGGAAATATTTTAAATTAATTGGAGATGTTTGGAAACATTCAGAAGCTATTTGGAATCATTTAGAAGTGTTTTAAACTACTTGGAAGTGTTTGGAACCATTTGGAAGTGTAAGGCAACATTTAGAAGTTTTTAATAATATTTGGAATCATGCACAAGTGTTTGGAATCATTTAAAATCATTTAGAACTGTTTGGAACAATTAAGAAATTTTTGAAATGATTTTCAGCTGTTTGCAACTATTTAGAATCAATTTGGAATTATTTGAAAGTGTTTTAGTTTCATTTGGATACTATTTAGAAGCATTTGGAATCATTTAGAAGCATTCAAAATCATTTAGAAGTATTTGAAACTGTTTAGAAGCATTAAGAAGTGTTTGGCATAATTTAGAATCGTTTAATAATTTTTGGAATCATTTTAGGAACGTTCAGAAGTGTTTTGGAATCATTTAGAAATGTTTGGAACTATTTAGAAGCCTTTAGAAGTGTGTACAATCATTTAGAATCATTTAGAAGTGTTTGTAACAATGTAGAAGTTATTTGGAACTATTTAGAATATTAATAAAAAAGAGCAATTGTGAAGAATAAAAATTTTGAAAGTAAATAGAAGAAATGAAGCAATAAGAAGACAGTAGTTTTGGAAAGTAAAAAAAGATGGAATCATTCCATCATTTAGAAGATGAGGAAGATTATAAAAATAAAAGAAACAAATGCGCGGAAAAAGTGAAAAAATTCCAAGAAATTAAAAATATTTAGGTTATGGCATGGCAACTCATTTCTAAGATAATTATGCTCCTTGTTTATGAATCAAGGTTAAAATAGCATATCATTTGGTTGAAAAATATGACAGAGAAGAATGATGATTATAATACAAAGGCAATTTGACTTTTTTCTTGTGTCGGTTCTCATAAATCATTTATTCTTTCGCTCCTTAGACGCGTATATATACATTTATAACAAAAATTTGGGTTAAAGGAGAAAATTTCTAATCCTCCGGAGTAAATTGTGATTTTTCATTTTAAAATTTAAACTCATCTGAAGTCTGCTAGACTAATTTTAATGTTTCAGATAATTTTCATCTGAAATTTCATTTATAATGAATATATAAATATATCCTATGCCTACAATTTTATGCACATATTATGTCTAAAACGAGTTTTTTTCATCGTCCAGATTAATTTTTCGATGGCAACTTTTTTACTATACTTTTTTAGTTTAAAAGCTACTTTCTGTTAATTTTTTTTCCTTTTTTTTTTAAAGTACCTATCGAGTGCGAAGTCTAAAATAATTATATAGTTACAGAGAAAGATTCCTTTGGGATACTATTTAAAAATTACAGCTAAAGAAAGAGCGGAATACTTTTTAAAAATTACACCTAAAGAATGAATGGAATACTTTTTAAAAATTACAGCTGAAGAAAGATTCCTTAAAGGTACTTTTTAGAAATTACCTACAAAAAAATAGTACAAAAAGCGTTAAAAATAGAGAATGAGAGTCAACTTGGAAAAAAAGACCATCAACGGTGGGGGGTGGGTGAGGTAAAAAGAAAAAAAAAAGTAGTAAAGTGACTAAAAATAACCCCGCAGTTAGTGTATGGTAAGAATAACAATAATTAATAAAACTTTGAGAGGGAGGAGTAAAAAAAATTTTTTTTTTTCTTTTTGACGGTTTCCATGCGATGAATGTGCATACCAAAGAGAAAGAGAGAGAGAGAGGGAGAAGATGGTAAAAGGTTGCATCACCTTGAACCGTCCGCGACCTTCGAAGCCCTAGTGCACCGACCGACTCCTCGCCATCAATGAAATTGACTCGGTGCGTATCAAAAACGCTTCTTCAGCCACCTTATTCAACTTCAACTATTATCCCGCGCGAGTAAACCGCAACATGACCTTAACTTGCGCATTTTACGAGTTCCGTTTCTGTCGCGGCTGTTTTGGTTTTAGTTTTCTCGCAGACAATTATTTTCTTCCCTCTGCTTTTTATTATTCTTTTTTTTTTTTGGAATATAATAACTTTCGTCGGCGATGAATTTATAAAAAAAAAATTACTTTATTTATCTCACAACAACAACAACTCCTACTACTAGTAGTGGCAAAAAAATACCACTACTAGTAGAAATAATACAAAATACCACTACTAGTAGAAGTAATATGAAATACAACTACTAGTAGTAGGAGTCTTACTAGTACACTGAAAAAAAAAATTTATTTGATTCAAATAACCGATTATTTGACTATTATCAAATAAATATTTACTTGAATCAAATAATTTTTATTTGAATCAATTAAATAATATTTGATTCAAATACAATTTATTTGATTCAAATACAATTTATTTGATTCAAATATAAATTATTTGATTCAAGTAAATATTTATTTGATAGTAGTCAAATAATCGGTACAGCCATTAATGCTAACTTTAAAATTAACTACTAATTTTTATTTCTACTATAAAGATTACTCTCTAAATCTGAATTAGTAGAAAGTTACTAATGAAATGGTGAAAAGTCGGCCACTAAATGATTTAGTAATAATTCTACTAACAATTAGTAAAATTTTACTAATTGTTAGTAGAGCGTGACTAATTGATTAGTAGAATTCTACTAACAATTAGTAAAATTTTACTAATTGTTAGTAGAGCGTTACTAATTGATTAGTAGAATTCTACTAACAA
This sequence comes from Leptopilina myrica (nomen nudum), assembly GCA_032872475.1. Classification (NCBI taxonomy): domain Eukaryota; kingdom Metazoa; phylum Arthropoda; class Insecta; order Hymenoptera; family Figitidae; genus Leptopilina; species Leptopilina myrica (nomen nudum). The sequence goes on from CM065466.1 coordinate 36,127,376, forward strand.
TTAGTAGAACTGTTTTATTAATAGTCGATAAAACAGTTTCACTAAATCATTTAGTGAAAAAGTGACTTTCAATTAGTAGAATTCTACTAAAACGTTAGTAGAATTTTACTAAAAATTAGTAATATTCTACTAATTAAAAAGGTGAAAAGTCGTTCATGCGAAAACTACTAAAAATTAGTAAAATTTTACTAATTCTTATAGTAGAATTCTACTAATTCAGATTTAGAGAGTACTTTAATGGAAATTAAAAAGTTCCTTTTTTAAAAATTTGGGTGCAAAAAAAAATACTATTGAGTGGAATGCGGAAGATTTTGTAGCTTCTGTAGAGAAAATTATTAAAAACTATCTTCTTTTGTTTCTTTTCATTTTTTTTTTACTTTTTTTTCATCTTTATTTGCAAGAATTTTGTAACACAAGAGATGGGTTTTATTATTGAGAAAAATGAATATTTCACACATTTTGTATTTTCTTTTATAAATATATATATATACATTTAAGCGTACAAGAATCTGTAATTTTTTTTTCTTTTTAAAACAGAGGCGCACGCAACGGCACGTCTTACGCAAAACCCTTTCCATGTAACTAAACGTATATATTCTTAACATAGCATTGACTTGACACGTAACTATCTTCTTCGAATATTATATATACACATTTTTACTATAATATACATAATCTCTTCGCATTTAATTTTATAATTTTATATATATACTTTTCAAGGTTTAAAAGTTTTAAATGAATTTTTAATTATTGGTTATTTTCTTATAACTCAGGTATATATATATATATATATATATATATGTATGTAGTATATCCCTACGATTTTAAATATGGTTTTTAGTGTTTTTTTGTTTTTCTTAGGGGTACTTTTGAAAAATTTTAACTAAAAGAGGTTCCTTAGGAGTACTTTAAAAAAAATTTCCGTTAAAAATGGTTCCTTAGGCGTACTTTTTAAAAATTCTAGTTAAAAGGGTACCTTACGAGAATTTTTTGAAAATTGTAGCTAAAAAAGGTTCCTTAGGAATATATTTTAAAAATTTTACCTAAAGAAAAGTTCTTTAGGAAGAATTTTTCAAAAATTTTCGTTAATAAAGATTGCTTAGGGTTACTTTTTAAAAATTAGATATAAAAAATCGTGCCTTTGGGTTACTTTTTGAAAATTATATTTAATAACAAATCGTTAGCAGTATTATGAAAAATTTAAGTTAATTATGGTTCCTTAGGGGTAATATTTAAAAATTTAAGTTAATAATAGGTTCTTTAGGGGTACTTTTTAAAAATTCTAGCTAAAACCTCCCTTACCGGTACTTTTCAAAAATGATCGATAAATACGATTCCTTAGGAGTACTTTTTAAAAATTTTAGCTGAAAGGGTCCCTTAACGTTACTTTTAAAAATTGATCGATAAAAACGATTCCTTAGGAGTATTTTTTAAAAATTGTAAACAGAAAGGTTTCTTAAAAGTAAAAACGATTTCTTAGGGGTACTTTTTGAAAATTCTAGCTAAAACCTCCCTTAACGTTACTTTTAAAAATTGATCGATAAAAACGATTCCTTAGGAGTATTTTTTAAAAATTGTAAACAGAAAGGTTTCTTAAAAGTACTTTTTAAAAATTGTATAGCTAAAAAGATTTCTTAGGGGTACTTTTTAACATTATTACTAAAAACGATTCCTTAAGGGGTACTTTTCAAAAATTCTAGAGCTAAAAACGATTCCTTATGGGTACTTTTTAAAAATTCTAGCTGAAAACTCCCTTACCGGTACTTTTCAAAAATGATCGATAAATACGATTCCTTAGGAGTACTTTTTAAAAATTCTAGCTGAAAGGGTCCCTTACCGGTACTTTTAAAAAATGATCGATAAAAACGATTCTTTCGGAGCATTTTTTAAAAATTGTAACTAGAAAGGTTCCTTAAAAGTACTTTTTAAAAATTCTATAGCTAAAAAGGTTTCTTAGGGGTACTTTTTAAAAATTAGCTATACAGTGACATTACACTGTCGAGTCGATTAACAATTGAACATCACGAGAAGAATGAGAGAATTTCACGATTCGATCTCTCTTTCTCTCTCTCTCTCTCTCTCTCTCGTGAGTGCAAATGAGCGATAGTCCACTTGTTTTCCCGTGGTAACTTGTTTACGAGGCAATTAACAAGCCGCTTGCTTAACGAGCGAATTTTAACACCGCGAATTAAATCCCCCCCTCTCTCCCTCCCTTCAAAAAGAAGGTTCGTTTTTTTTTTTTTTTTTTTTTTTTTGTTGCTCCTCATTTTCGATTCGAATCCCAAACGATTATTCGATATCGATAAAAGGCCATCATTTGCCTAGCAAATGAGCCTCTTAGGATTGCATCTTTAAATTTTTTTTTTTTTTTTTTTTTTTTTTTTTAACCGACCAGCAAAGGGCGCCTCTTTGGACTTACAATGCAAATTTGTCGGAACGATTATTAACAAAGGATTTTCGGTTTTAATTAACTATACTGTAGTTTCGCATTAAAGCCACTACTTTTATTTAAAGGCCATAAAGATTATTTTGATTTCGATTTTTAAACAAATTTTTTTTTAATTTCTACGTCCCATAGATTAAAAAATTGAAGAAAAAAAATTTTTTTTTTTGTTAATTAGAAAAAATTTTATTTTCGGATCGATTGGAATGCTTTTAAATAAAAGGTGAGTATATAGTGATCGTTGTCGTCGGTGAAATGCGGAATTTTTTATTTTTCTTTTCGAGAAAAGCGAAAGCATTTCGAGCGCAGCGACACACTCTTAAAATAATTTAACGTTATTTTTAAAACATTCGATTTGTAACGACTTGGAAAGTTTTAAGCTTGTGCAAATATTATACTGTGTCGTGTGCACTCTTTCGAGACTATATACGTGTCTCAGGGGGTTCAATATGAAGAAAGAAAAAAAAAAAAAAAAAAAAAAAAAAAAATGTCGGACGCTTTTTATTCAATTGGCCACCACCATATAGTCTATATCATTTCTTCTTCTTCTTCTTCGTTCTTTTCTACATGTAAACGTAATTTTTTGCTCCTCTCATCACTTATTTTCGGCCGGAAATCCCTGGCCATCTGCTTTTCAACATTTCGAATTAAATATCATTTCTATGACAGTTTTATTATTAAATAGACGCCACTCACGATTCGACTCCAAATGCACTTTTACTTTTTTTACTTTATGTAATTTATAAATAAGTCGGGCCGAAAAAATTGTCATCTTTTTCAATTTAAAAAAAAAAAAAAAAAAAAAAAAAATTCTCTTTGGGGTACTTTTTTAAAATTTCAGCTAAACGAGGTCCTTTAAGGGTACTTTTTATTAATTTTAACTAAAAAAGGTTTCTTAGAAGTATTCTTAAAAAATGGTAACTAAAAAGGTTCCTTAGGGATATTTTTTATAAAATTATTACTAAACATTAATTGAAAATTAGAAAATAATTAAGGTTGTCACGCTTTTGCTCTTTTCAAATTCCTTCCTGACTTTCCGGTTTATCCAGATTAAAAAATAGAAATTTCCCAGGTTTTCCGAAATTTCTATTCAAATTCTTTGCAATGAGTTTTTAAAATTTTTAATTCTATAGTAAAAATAAAAAATTTTATAGTTTTATGGTAAAAATTCAAAGTTAATAACTTTGTAGTCAAAATTAAAATTTAATAATTTTATAATAAAAATTAAAAATTCTGTAGTAAAAACTAAAAATTGTGAAGTAGAAATTAAAAATTAATAATTTTATAGTAAAAATTAAAAATTGTGTAGTAGAAATTAAAAATTAATAATTTTATAGTAAAAATTAATAATTGTACAATAAAAATTAAAAATGATTAATTTTGTAGTCAAAATTAAAAATTGTGTAGTAGAAATTAAAAATTAATAATTTTATAGTAAAAATTAAAAATTAATAATTTTATAGTAAAAATTAATAATTGTATAATAAAAATTAATAATTAATAATTTTGTATAATAAAAATTAAAAATGATTAATTTTGTAGTCAAAATTAAAAATTGTGTAGTAGAAATTAAAAATTAATAATTTTATAGTAAAAATTAATAATTGTATAATAAAAATTAAAAATTAAAATTAAAAATTAATAATTTTATTGTAAAAATTATAAATTTTGTACTAGAAATTAAAAATTAATAATTTTATAGTACAAATTAATAATTTTATAGTACAAATTAATAATTTTATAGTAAAAATTAAAAATTGGGTAGTAAAAATTTAAAATTAAAAAATTGTGTAGCAAGAAGTAAAAATCAATAATTTTATAGTACAAAATTGAAATTTGGGTAGTAAAAATTTAAACTCAAAAAATTGTGTAGCAAAAAGTAAAAATCAATACTTTTATAGTAAAAATCAATAATATTATAGTAAAACTTAAAAGTTTTATAGTAAAAATGAAAAAAAAAATAAAATACTAAAAAGATGACAGAAATGGGAAAAGAGATTAAAAAATAAAAAAAAGTCAAGTGGTGGGGATTTGATATTTATGATCGGCGCAAACGAGCAAAGAGAAATACTTACTATATACATACATTCATACAGTGTAATGAAAAGATATTACCCGGTAGTATATTTTACGTTAACTATCGTGATACACTGAGACGACTCGAGTCTAAGATGAATTTATTTCCACTAAACGTCATGGGCATTACTTTGCAAAATTTTTAATTTTTTTTATATATATATTAATCCATACAGTATGAAGCGAGTTAGCGTATTTCATAACTTCTCATAATGACATTTTAATATCCCAATGGTATTTGTACGTGAATGTAATAAAAGTTATAAACTCCTATACTTATAGTTTTACTCTCTCAAAATTATACATCTACATGATTATATTTTTTCTTTTTTTCGAAAAAAATTAATTAAATCTTTTTTTTTTCAAAAAAAAGTTACCAAAAATTTTACTTCCGAAAAATAGTAAAATTGACTATTTGTACTGTATGGAAATTTTTTACTTCAGATAGATATGATAAAATTCACTAATTTTACTATAAAACGAACTATACCAAAGATTTTGCCTCAAATGCAAAGTAAAATTTACTATTTGTACTATAATACATAAAAAAGCACACAAAAAATTTACTTTTTGGTCGGCTGGTAAAATTTATCACTTTTACTATAAAAATTGTACTATAAATTTTACTTCGAGCGGATAGTAAAATTGACTATATTTGTATTTTACGAAAAAAAAACTATCGCAAATTTTACTACACGTTCAATTAGTTAAATTTATAAAATTTATCACTTTTACTATAAAAATTGTACTATAAATTTTACTTCGAGCCGATAGTAAAATTTTCATATTTGTATTTTACAAAAAAAAACTAATATAGCAAATTTTACTACGCGTTCAATTACTTAAATTTACTATATTTGTACTATAAAAAATCACTAAAATTATGCTATTTCAACGTTTAAGGGACTAGTAAAAATTTTACTAATTGAACGTATAGTAAAATTTAATTATTAAAAAAATTTTAATTTATTTGTACCATTTGAAAAAAACTATTGAAAATTTTACTTCCGACGAATAGTAAAATTTACTATTTCTACTATATAAGAAAATTGGTAAAATTACTATTTCAATAAATGAAGCAACTGCTAAAAATTTTGCTTTTCGAATGCATAGTAAAATTCACTATTTGTACTATAAAAATAATTTTTTCGTTTTAAAAATAAATTCAACCGTTTTTTTTTTTTTTTTTTTTTTTAATTAACAACTAGTTTTCCTAGTAGAAAAATAATTTTTTTATAGTTCTTTATTAAACGACTAGTTGTTTAGTGAAAACTAATTTTTGACTAGAAAAAACTAGTATTTTTTAGCATACAACTAGTATTTTTTAGTAAACAACTAGTTTTTTTATTAAACAACTAGTTTTTTAATAATTTTTTAGTACAAAACTTGTATTTTTTAAATATATAACTAGTTTTTTTTAATAAAGAACTAATTTTTTAGTTAAAAATCTTTTTTGTATAAAACTAGTATTTTTTTAGTAAAATGCATAGTAAAATTCACTATTTGTACTATAAAAATAATTTTTTCTTTTTAAAAATAAATTCAACCGTTTTTTTTTTTTTTTTTTTTTTTAAATTGACGCAGTAAAATGATGAGCGAAAATTCCAAATTAGGTCTTTGATTCTTAGAAAAAAATAAAGAGAGAGAGAGAGAAAATAATGAGAGAGGGGGAAAAATAAAGAGAGAGAAAAATAATGTGGGAGAGAAAAAATAAAGAGCGAGGAGAGTACACAGAAAACTACCGGCATTTAAACAAGAGTAACATGACGATGCAGCACACGAACCCGAGAATGAGATTATTTTGAGACCGCACGGTTACAGTTGACTCTTCCATCAACTACTATATACTATATACACTTGGAATGTATCAAGAGAGAGAGAGAGAGAGAGAGAGTCTCTTGAAAAAACCACCTACCCCTTATTTTCACAATACCTACCTACTTGAGCCCCCCGCAGATTTTTCAACCCCCCTCTCCTTCCCCCTCTTCACCAACAACCTCAGAGTGCTTGCGTTAAAAAATGTCAAAGAAAAAAAAAAAAAAAAAAAAAGAATGAAACGAGTGTTTGCAATTTATCTTAGTTTCATTATTTACGCACCTGCTCCTTCGCGCCCAAGGAGGCGTAACGAATCCAGGGACAATTTTCTCCTTTGCAGGTAGAATTTTGGAAAAACCCGTGTTTTGATGTTTTCATCTCTTTAAAGATTCGGATATATTTATAATTTTGACAGGTACATTATTGTATATTATTTGTCAATTGAAAAACTATATATAACTGCGTCTCTTTCACAAAATTTGACAACTTTTATTTTAAAGAAGAAAAAAAAAGACAAATATTTTGGTGCAATTTCTTTTTTTTTCATTTATATATATTTATATAATGAAAGTTTTTCTTCATGGTGAAATAAAGGAAATTGGACTAAAAGTTTACTATTTTTCAAAAAACAATTAACTTTCCTTTTTTTTTATTATTAAAGCTAGAGGAAGTTAAGTTCTTTTTTGTTGTTAATGAAATTTTTTCATTTTTAATGAAAAAATACTTTTCGGGGCAATTTTTCTTTTTAAATGAAAGTTTCTTAGTGGATAAAAAAATTGCAGCAATAGTTTTTTTTATGTTAAGGAAGGTTTTTTTGTTAATGAAAGTTTTTTATTAATAAAAAACTACTTTTGGAGCAATTTTATTTTTTTAATAAAAGTATGTTTTTAATGAAACAAACACTAGTTTTTTTTTGTTAAAATAAAAGTTTTTTTTAATGAAAAACCACTTTTAGTGCAAATTTAGTTTAATAAATTAAAATTTTTAATTGAAAAATTTTTTTTTAATGAAAGAACCACTTTTTTTTACTAATGAAAGTGTTTTTTTAAAGAAAAAAAAACAATTTTGGTAAATTTTTAATTTGATGAAAATTTTTCGTAAAAAACACTTTTGGTACAAGTTTTTCTTTTTTTGATAATAAAAGTTGTTTTTTAACGAAAGAAAACCACTTTTAAAGCAATTTTTTTTAACGAAAGATTTTTTAAATAAAAAAAACTGCTTTTGGTGCAATTTTTTTTCTTTTTAAATAAAAGTTTATGTTTTTAATGAAACACCACTTTTCTTTATGCTAATGAAAGTTTTTTTTCAAAGAAAAAAAAATACTTTTGGTGAAATTTTTTTTTGTCAATGATAATTTAAAAAAAACCCTTTGGTACATTTTTTGTTAATAAAAGTATTTCGTTAATAAAAATATGTTTTAAATAAAAGTATTTCGCTAATAAAAGTATTTTGTTAATAAAATTATTTCGTTAATAAAAGTATTTTGTTAATAAAAGTATTTTTTTAATAAACGTATTTCGTTAATAAAAGTATTTTTTTAATAAAAGTATTTTCTTTAAATAAAAGTATTTCGCTAATAAAAGTATTTCGTTAGTAAAAGTATTTTTTAAATAAAAGTATTTCGTTAACAAAAGTATTTTATTAATAAAACTATTTTTTAAATAAAAGTATTTCGTTAATAAAAGTATTTTTTTAATAAAAGTATTTCGTTAACAAAAGTATTTTGTTAATAAAAGTATTTTGTAAATAAAAGTATTTTTTTAATAAACGTATTTCGTTAACAAAAGTATTTTTTAACAAAAGTATTTCTTTAATAAAAGTATTTTGTAAATAAAAAAAAACCCTTTGCTGCAATTTGAAAATAAGAAAGTAAAAATTACATAATTTTTTCCCGTTTTGAATGTAGAATTGTGTGTGTGTGTGTACATATTTATAACTAAAATTTTTTTGTCCCTTCCGCGAGAAAGGGATTTCCGCCCTGAAAATATATATACACACACGCAGTAAAGGAGTTCAGATCGCTAAATATAAAACGCAGTTGGAACAAGTCTCTCGGTGTCAACTGCCTTCGATATTCTAGACTCGAGTCAGACGCTTATGTTTCATTACGCACTCATAATCATTGAAAGCTTTACCCTAATTTTACATCTGGACCACCCAAACGTGATATGAAATTTACATTCAATATAAAGAAAAAAAGGAACCTTCAAATATATTGTAGTAACATAATAACAATAATTTTTACTTCCGAAAAATAGTAAAATTTACTAAAAAATAGTAAAATTTAATGTTTGTTTTATAAATAATAGTAAAAGTTTTTCACTTCCAAAAATTAGTAAAATTTACTAAAAAAATAGTAAAATGTACTAAAAAAAATAGCAAAATTTATACTAAAAAAAATAGTAAAATTTAATGTTAGTTTTATAAATAATAGTAAAAGTTTTTTACTTCCGAAAATTAGTAAAATTTACTAAAAAAATAGTAAATTTTATTACATACTTTGGATAAATAGTAAAATTTACTATTTGTACTATAGGGAATTTTACTTCAGACAGATAAGGTAAAGTTCAATAATTTTACTATAAAACGACTGTAAATTTTTTTTACCTCAAATGCAAAGTAAAATTTACTATTTGTACTATAAAAAAAGCACACAAAAATTTTACTTTAATCGGCCTGGAAAAATTTACCACTTTTACTTTCAAAATTGTACTGTAAATTTTACACCAGACGGTTATTTAAATTTTCAATTTGTACTATCAAAAAAAAAAATTACTAAAATTACTATTTCAACGATTAAAGGAATACTACAAATTTTACTTATCAAAGTACGCGTAGAAAAATTTACTATTCGTACTATAAAAGAAAATATCGAAAATTTTACTTAAGACGAATAGTTAAATTTACTATTTTTACTATAAAAAATTACTAAAAGTACTATTTTATGGATTAAGGCACCACTAGAAATTTTACTTATCGAACGCGTAGTAAAATTTACTATTTGCACTTCAAAAATAGAAGTATCGAAAATTTTACTTTCGTCGGATAGTAAAATTTCCTAATTGTACTATAAAAAATTACTAAAATTACTATTTAAACGATAAAATGACTTTTAAAAATTTTACTTCGGACAGACAGTAAAATGTACTATTTGTACTATTAAAAAAAACTATCAAAAATTTTGCTTTCGACGGATAGTAAAATTAACTATTTGTACTTTGAAAAAAATGACTAAAATTACTATTTTAACTCTAAAAACACTACTGAAAATTTTACTTATGGAACACTTATGGTAAATTTTACTATTTTTACTATAAAAATGAAAAAAATGTTATTACCGTCCCTTCCCTTTGTTTTGCCCCCTCTCCTTTATTCGCAAGGAAAAAATTCTTTAATTTCCTTTATTTTTTATTGCATTTAGTTTGTCCCTCTCTCTCTTTCTCTCTCATTCTTTCTCTTTGACTTTCTCCGCGCTTTATAATAATACTCGAGAGGCAAAAGGAGAAGAAGATCGGACGTTGAGCTTGAGGCTGAGCACCCTCTAATTATGGCGCGATTTTCGTTATCGATCCTTCGATCGTTTTCTCCTCTCTCTTGTATACAACTAACAGAGCTTATAGAGTAGTCGAGACATGGTTAAAATTATCCACCAAAAGAATTTCTTCTAATCCATCAAAATATATTCATCACATTTTTCTTCTACCTTCTTTTTGAAAAAAATTAAAGGGAAAATGGAAAAAATTAAAATAAAAGGGAAACATTTTTTTGGTTGACTTTTTTGGTTTTGAATATATTTTGTATATTATGATAAAGATCGATAATAATTTTTCTTCGAAAAATTAAAAAAAAAGAAAGATAGGACTCGAGGGTTAATAAAAATTGTTTCTCTTAGTTATAGACAATTAATTTTTAAAATAAAATAAATTAGTTCTTTTTAGTAAACGACTATTTTTTTAGTTAGAAAACTAATTTTTTGTCTAGTTTTTCAGAAGACAACTGTTTTTTTGGTTAACAACTAGTTTTCCTAGTAGAAAAATACTTTTTTTACAGTTCTTTATTAAACGACTAGTTGTTTAGTGAAAACTAATTTTTGACTAGAAAAAACTAGTATTTTTTAGCATACAACTAGTATTTTTTAGTAAACAACTAGTTTTTTAATAATTTTTTAGTACAAAACTTGTATTTTTTAAATATATAACTAGTTTTTTTAGTAAAGAACTAATTTTTTAGTTAAAAATTTTTTTTGTATAAAACTAGTATTTTTTTTAGTACATAACTAGTTTTTTTAGTAAAGAACTAATTTTTTAGTTTAAAAACAATTTTTTTGTATGAAACTAGTATTTGTTAGTAAACAACTAGTTGTTATTGTAAACAACTAGTTTTATTAGTTAAAAAATATTTTTCAGTATAAAACAAGTATTTTTTTAGCAAAAAAAAGTTTTAAGTTTTTTTAATAAAGCCACTAGTTTTTCGATGTTTATTGAAAAAACTAGTTATTTACTAAAAAATACTAGTTTTATACTAAAAAAATTGTTTTTAACTAAAAAAAACTAGTTCTTTACTAAAAAAATAGTTATCTAATTGAAAAGTCGGTTTCAACTAAACAACTAGTTGTTTCCTAAAAAGAGTTACTCTTTCAATTAAAAAATAGTTTTGTTAGTAAAAACTAGTTTTTCCTAGTGAACAGTTAATTTTTTTCTATTTACAAACTAGTTTTTTAGTTAAAATCCATTTTTATAGTTAAATTATTTTTCCTTTAGTAAGTAACCGTTTTTTTATTTAACAAACTATTTTGTAATATAAAAACTATTATTTTCTTAGTAAATAACTAGTTTTGTGATGAAGATCTAGATTCCTAGTTAACAACTAGTTTTTTTTAATAAAAAATTAGTTTTCAACTAAAATACTAGTTTTCTTTACTAAAAAATTAGTTTTCAACTAAAATACTAGTTTTCTTTACTAAAAAATTAGTTTTCAACTAAAATACTAGTTTTCTTTACTAAAAAATTAGTTTTCAACTAAAATACTAGTTGTTTACTAGAAAAATACTACAGTTCTTCCACTTAAAAAGTACTTTTTGACTAAAGTACTGAATGTTTACTAAAACGAATTATTTTCTTCACTAAAAAAATTTGGTTAGTTAAAAACTATTATTTTCTAGTAAATAGTTAGTTTTTTCAGATAAAAACTATTTTTTTTAAATATAAAACTACTTTTTCCAGTTTTTAACTATTTGTTTTATTAAAAACTAATTTTTCTTTTAAAAAAATATTTTCTAGTGAAAAAACTAGTTGTATTTAGTAAAAAACTTTCTTTTAGTAAAAAAAAAACTTGTTTCTTTTGGTTTTAAACTAATTTCCAAGTAGAATTTTAGTCCCTAAGGAAAAAAAAACTTTTTTTTTAGTATAAAACAATATTCAAAAACTGTTTTTGTCAAAAAAGGTCCAAAAACAATTTTTGTAAATGAATAAAAACTTAATAATAATCGAGCCTTGTAAATTAACTACTAAAATTCTTAATTTCTAAAATATTCAAAAACTGTTTTTTTTTTTGAAATGACAAAAAACACTAACCATGTTTGAATCGTACTCCCCGGGATGCGATGGCATTTTCCATAAAAATAACGAGAAACAAAAAAACCAGAATTCTCGTCCTGGTGGCCATGACTTTTTTTCTTCTTTTATTTTTAAAACACTCGCACTTTCGAAAAAAAACACACTTTTAACGCACTGCTATACCAAATTTCTTACATAATTAACATACGAATTAATAATTAAATTACTCTTTAAAAACGATTGTGACACACTACTTATTGACCATCCAGTCATCACGAGACACTTTTTTTTCTTATTTTCCTTTATTCACCAAGTAAAACATGCAAAATTTCCCATTGAACATGTTTTATCACTTTTCAACAGAAAGAAAAACATTTTTCAAAAAAAAACAAAAAGTAGCGAAATTTCAAATTTTCACATTCTTCAAAAATAAAGTAAATTAAAAATTTTCTAAAATTGCCCCCCAAAAAAAAAGAAAAGAAATGCGAAAAATTTTGCAAGGAAAAAGAAAACCTCGTGGTTTTGAAATAGACGACGGTGGGGTGTGGGAGAAAGATAAAAGGACGACAAAAATACTGAATGGGAGAAACACGCGATGTCAATGCCGCGAGCAAACTAAACCCGAGGAGAACTCGAGAGACTAACCCGAACCACCGACACCTCTCTGTCACTCCCACCCCAATCATCCCCGCCCTGTGTGAAGCCCGTGTGCAGGTAAACGAGACCGAAAGAGAGCAGCTACCTGTTATATTTGACGAGGAGATGGGTGGGGGAAAGGTGGCAGAACAATAGCCACCTAAATTTTCGACTCATTAGAAAACAATAAATAATATTACATAAATCAGATTAGCCACGCACTTATTATTATTATTATTATTATTATTATTATTATTATTACCAGTCGTATTACCAGCAGAAGATTTATTTTTTTTACTGGTCTATATAATTAATTTCAAATGACTCGTCACTATTCTTTCGTAATACGAATTAGTAGTCGATAAATTTAAATTAGCAAATTTTTCAACAACAAAAAGAAATAGTGGGGAATAGTTAACAAAAATAAAATTAATACCAGTTTTTACTCATTTTCAATAACAACTAGTAGTTAGTAGTAGCGAAAACTTTAAAAAGTAGTAGAAAACTACTAGTTACTCAAAAGTACTATTTAGTATAGTAAAAACCTTACAGTTAATATCAAAAGAACCTACTATTTAGTATTAAAAAATCTACACATAAAAACTACTTGTAAGCAGTAGAAAACCTACTAGATGGTTGTAAAAACCTACTAATTAATAATAAAACTCATTACAAGTAGAAATCTACTAGTTGGTTAAAACCAGATATTTAGTAGTAAAACTCTACTAGTTAGTAGTAAAACTCTACTAGTTAGTAGGAAAAACCTACTAGTGAGTTGTAAAAAAAACTTTTTAATAAATATTAAATCCTACTAGTTAGTTTTAGTTAGTAGTAAAAACCTACTAAATGGTAGTAAGAATTAACTTAGTAGTAAAAATCCTACTAGTTAGTTAAAAGTACTATTTAAGAGTAAAAACCTTCCAGTTAATATCAAAAGAACCTACTATTTCCGATTAAAAATCTACACATAAAAACTACTAGTAAGCAGTAGAAAACCTACTAGATGGTTGTAAAAACCTACTAATTAATAATAAAACTCATTACAAGTAGAAATCTACTAGTTGGTAAAAACCAGATATTTAGTAGTAAAACTCTACTAGTTGGTAGGAAAAACCTACTAGTGAGTAGTAAAAAAAACTGTTTAATAAATATTAAATCCTACTAGTTAGTTTTAGTTAGTAGTAAAAACCTACTAAATGGTAGTAAGAATTAACTTAGTAGTAAAAATCCTACTAGCTAGTTAAAAGTACTATTTAGTATAGTAAAAACCTTCCAGTTAATATCAAAAGAACCTACTATTTACTATTAAAAATCTACACATAAAAACTACTAGTAAGCAGTAGAAAATCTACTAGATGGTTGTAAAAACCTTCTAATTAATAATAAAACTCATTACAAGTAGAAATCTACTAGTTAGTAAAAACCAGATATTTAGTAGTAAAACTCTACTAGTTAGTAGTAAAACTCTACTAGTTAGTAGTAAAAAAACCTTTTAATAAATATTAAGTCCTACTAGTTAGTAGTAAATAACCTACTAGTTAGTTTTAGTTAGTAGTAAAAACCTACTAAATGGTAGCAAGAATTAACTTAGTAGTAAAAATCCTACTAGTTAGTTAAAAGTACTATTTAGTAGTAAAAAGATACACATAAAATTTATTAGTAAGCAATAGAAAACCTACTAGGTGGTAGTAAAAACCTACTAATTAATAAAAATACTTGTTACTAGTAAAAATCTACTAGTTAGTAAAAACCAGATATTTAGTAGTAAAACTCTACTAGTTAGTAGGAAAAACCTACTAGTTAGTAGTAAAAAAACCTTTTAATAAACATTAAGTCCTACTAGTTAGTAGTAAATAACCTACTAGTTAGTTTTACTTAGTAGTAAAAACCTACTAAATGGTAGTAAGAATTAACTTAGTAGTAAAAATCCTACTAGTTAGTTAAAAGTACTATTTAGTAGTAAAAAAAGATACACATAAAAATTTACTAGTAAGCAATAGAAAACCTACTAGGTGGTAGTAAAAACCTACTAATTAATAAAAATACTTGTTACTAGTAGAAACCTACTAATTGGTAAGAACCTGCTAATTATTAGAAAAACTCTACTTGTTAGTAATAAAACCTACTAATCAGTAGTAAAGAACCCACTAGTAGTAGAAACCTACTAGTTGATAAAGACTACTAATTAGTAGTAGAAATCTACTAGTTGGTAGGTGATAAAACAACAAGGTACGAGTAAAAACTGAAAAAAAACAAATGAATTGTCGAAATTACCAACTTGTTAAGCCTTAAAAATCCTTTCATTGACATATTTTAACTCCTGATTCTACCAGAAATAACGAAATTATATAGGTATTTAAAAATAATAAATTTCATTTATTTACCTAATTTTTAAGAATAATTTAATTAATTTTACTCCTTTTATTAAAAAAATGGTTTTTTACTTAGACAAAAATTAGTCGTAAACAAATTATTTATACTTAATTATTATTATTATTATTATTTTTTTTTGTAAGGAAATAAATGGGATTAATATTTGAATAAAAATGTAAGAATTTTGTCAATAAAATATATAATTTATTTATTCATTGAATAATATAAACGTGTACAATATTATTTGCTTTTTTTTGACAATATATTTATATTGAAATTAATTAATATCTCGAAATGGCACCTCAGATACGTGTGCAAAATGAAATGTAGGGTAGAAGTACCGTTTGTGGCCACTTTTGGATTAAAGTTGATATTATTAAATTTTCTAAAGTTTGCTAGTGCATTGTAGATATATTCCCAGAATCCTGATATAAGTAGATGACACTCTGTATAAACTTACTTTTGACAGAAATTTAGTTGGCTTAATTTAAAATGACAGTAAACTGTATACGAATGTATTGACAGTGTCGAATAACTACAGAATTCTTAGTAAATTTGATGAAATATATCACTGGTCAGTAAATGATTATTTTTCGATATTATTGGCAATATTCTTATATTCTATCTCTTATATATACTATATATAGGAGTTAAATAACTATATAAAAAATACGAATTTTAAAAGAATTAGGTCAAATATTTTTTAAAAAGCCCATGGCCACAAAAGTATCAAAACACCCTTTTTGGCCACACTACATTTCATACGTTAAATTGACATAATTTTATAGTTTAACAACTCGTATAGTTTTCGTATTACAATTTTTTAAATAAATTAATTCACTTTTAAGAATATTTGAAGTATAATATAGTATTTTATTCTGACTCCACTGAATTAATGCGAGTGAATATAAAAATAACAGTTATTTAATGTTTAAGTAATACATTTTTTTGATGCAGCAATTTTTAATTATTATTTATCCTCTATAGCTCTAAAAAAACAAATTAAATAAAATTAAAGTTTATATTTGTTGTATAAAATAGAGTTTAAAATAAAAATTTTATTCATTATTATAATCAAATAATAAATAAGCTTTGATTAATCATGTTTGAAAAAAAAACATTTGTGATTTTAAGTGAAATATAAATGTGACGCGCTCCGAAGAAAGGTACCTAAGAAGCAAACGATTTTTAGGTTAGGATCGTGTTAGATTTCTCTTGATTAAAAGTTTATTTATATAATTATTTGAATTTGAAACCAATTTTTATTGAAAATTTTGGATATAATGAAGACATGAAGATCAATAATTTTTAATTAATATTTTCTTTCTGTATTTTTACTTGAAAAATTAAAAACATAACCTCAAATTTTTTGCTTCTTAGGTACCTTTCTTCGGAGCGTGACACAAATTTATTGATTTTAATACTATAAATTTTGTTGTTTAATAAATTTTTTTAATTCTTGTGCCTGATTGATTAATCAATTCTAATTATTTATTAAAAAATATAATTCACTTAATAATACCATAACAAGTTTTTTAAGCAGTGGCCAAAACTGGGACAAAGGGGTGCTTGTGTGGCCACTACTGCGATGAAAAAGGCTTTTTGAAGCAATTTCATTTTTTTAAAAATAATAAATATAGTTAAATCATGTTTTTTGATTATAGAAATTAACATAATACAATTCGCTAGATATAATATGAATAATAATGAAATTAGTGCTTGAATAAATTTATTTTCTTAATGAAAGACGACACAGCGCTTAAAGTATGGCCACAACTGGTATACATCTACCCTATACTACTGTTGACACTGATTTCGGCGCATCTAATTTACCACAAAGCTTTCCGTGAAGCTGTCATACATACCTTTAGGAACAATAAATGATAGATCGGGTTCAGTTTCATTTTTCTTCTCACTCTCCTCCCTGAGGATATCATCAATGTTTTTCGCAAACGGTCTCTTTTCGGCCGTCTTACAAAAATAAATTCCATGATCGCTCTTATTTACTCCATCGCCAGCGCGGATGAACGGATGTTTCGGTGGACACAAATTTTTGAGAAACAAGTAATGTTCAGCACATGGCCAAGCCCAGAAGCCCACTTTGGAATTCACCGACTCGGCAAAGTAGAATGCGGCTCTATGATGCTTGCATCTTATTGCATCATCTTCCTCCCAACATCCCGGCTGAATAATACCGTCGTTCATGTAGAAATCAATGTGACCGACGGTGGTCGTGATGGAGAAATATTCAAAGAATGTAAAATAAACGTCGACGAACTGAGCGTCACTTTTGTCCAGTTTCTCATCATTGTCGTCCAATAGCATGTAATAGTCCGTTGTCGGATCCAGACCCGTGATTCGGGACAGTTGATAGGGCTTTAGATATTTGGCGGTAAGTGCCGACACTTGGGCACCGAGACCTAAGCCAATCAGATGAAAATCATCGGCTCCAATGTCGCGGAGACGATTTATCAATTGGGCCAAGCATTCGCCAACGTGGGAGACGTTGCGTGCGACGTCTATCTCGTTAGTTCCCCATGGTAGTTGACGCCAATCGACGTTAATTATATTATAATTTTCCGGACGTTTCAGGTACTCCTTTCTTATCTCCAATAGGGAACTCGATCGCAAGGTGGAAAATCTACCGTGAATGATGATTTTCGTCGGATTTGTTGAATTGAATAAAGTTGACGGTACGTTCGATGATGTTGAGTTGAGGAAAATTTCACTCACACTTGTAGGATATAGTTTGTTGCTGAGGAAGAATCCAATTTCTTGATCTGGACAGGAAATGTTGCCTGATTGTTGGGCTAGAGCATCGTGGCGAAAAGTTGTTGCAAGGAAGAATGATATGATGAGAAGAATGCATTTCTTTGATGATAGATGCTGCTCGTGTTGAAGCATTTTCGAAATTATGCTTGCGAAAAGAAGATTTGTCTATACTATACTCGATGTGGTTATACGTTTGTCGATTTTCTACCGACTCTTTATGATCACTGTAAAAAAAAAAAAAAAAATGGTTCGAAATTAGAGCTGAATTCGGTATTTAACCCCTTCGCAGTCCAGCTAAAAATCGCTTGTGGTCCAAAAACGGTGCAAGAAAAAAAAGTTTCTAAAAAATTTCATTTCATTGTAATTAAGGTTTTTGGAGTCGCAAAATTTGAATATGAAGTCAGTTTTTCAAAATTAAAAATGGCGAATTCGAAAATTTTAAATTTTATCAGATTTGCTGGAAACTTGTTACTCGGGCGTTTGCGGGGTCGCTGATTACGAATCTAATGTCAGATTTTCAAAATTCAAAATGGCGGTCGAGAAAATTAAAAATCCAACGGATTTGCTTGAAACTTGTTACTCGAGGGTTTGCGGGGTCGCTGATTACGAATCCGATGTCATATTTTGAAATCCAAAATGGCGAACCTAAAATTCCATCAAATTGCATGAATCTTGAAATTATCCGCCATATTGGATTCACCATTTTAATTTTGTAAATCTGACATCATATTCGTAATGAGCGACCCCGAAAACCCCCAAGTAACGAGTTTCAAGCGTATTTGATAAATTTTTAAATCTTCACAGTAGTCATTTTAGGTCCACCATTTTGAATTTTGAAAATCTGATTTGAAATTCGGATTCAGCGACCCCAAAAACCTTAATATGCACTTGGCCATTCAAATCGAATTATGTTTAGTATTTTATTTTTGAGATGGACATATGGGGCATTTCATGTCAAGTGACAAAGTGACAAAGTACATTTTGGAAAATTTTTTTCATGCTCTTTCGATTGGAAATAAGCATTTTGAAAAAAAAAATTTTTTGACCCAAAAAAATCAAAATTAAAAATAAATTTCAATTTTTGAGGGAGATGTATACGATTTTTTTTTTTTTTTTAAACGAAAGCTGAGGTTTTTTCCTAAAAGGACATATAAATGATAAAGTGAGACTAGAATGTTTAAACATTGAAAAAAAGAATCTTCTCCTAAACGAAGCTAAAAACCGGGTTTTGAGCGCTCCGGCGAGTAGAAAACTATTTTTTTCAATGTTTAAACATTCTAGTCCCACTTTATCATTTATATGTCCTTTTAGAAAAAAACCTCAGCTTTCGTTTAAAAAAAAATCGGGTCTTTCTCCCCCAAAAATTGAAATTTATTTTTAATTTTGATTTTTTTTGGTAAAAAATTTTTTTTTTCAAAATGCTTATTTCCAATCGAAAGAGCATGAAAAAACCTTTCCAAAATGTACTTTGTCAAATTCGTATGTTTAATTGTTTAAGAGTAAAAAATTATTGAAATAAACATTACACCAAAATACCCCTTGATCACTTGACATGAAATGCCCCATATATGGCCACAGACGTAATAAGGTGGCACGACTTTTTGTGACCACATATGGGCCATGGACTGTCAAGGGGTTAAAATAGAACAAAATTACGATTTAGTACCAAAACTATAGTTCTAAATTAGTATACCTTTCTTTATATAGTGATGATGATGATGATGATGCTTTCACAGTAGTTCACTTTCTTTTGGTTCACAATGCGATGTACATGAAGCTTATATATAGCCATTTTCGTGCAGATATAGATAACATTGGACTTCACAAATATTCATAAAGTTTTCTTTATATTTATTGCTTTAAGAACAAAAAAAATTTTTTTTTTCCTTGATGTTAAATTTAATAATTTTGAAATCAAAGTTTTAAAGCAGTAAAATTTCTCTACATTTAATATGATTGTTATTGAAAATTTTCCTCTTCAGCATAAGTTGAAACTATATTTTGTTTTTAGTAAAGGGAAATTATTTATGTCTATTTATAAGGTCTAGTTAATTGTAGAAAAAAAATTTAGTAAATTTTACTATTTCTGAGATATTAAGATTGACAAAAATAATTTTTAAAAATTGTTAAATTAAAACACTACAACTTAATAGTAGAGAGCACTAGTTAATAGTAGAGACCTTATTAGTAGTAGATGTATTAATTAGTAGCAGTAGAGACCTACTAATTAGTAGTGGAAGAATATTAATTAGTAATAAAAACCAACAAGCCAATAGTAGTAAACCTCATAGTAGTAAAAAAACCTACTAGTTAGTAAAAACAAAGCAGTTAATAAAAATCCTACTAGTCAGTAGTAAAAAACCTACTAGTTAATAGTAAAACCCTTTGAATAAATAGTAAAGAACTACTAGTCAGTAGTAGAAAACCTATTAGTAGTAAAAACCTAATGGTTAGTAGTAAAACGCCATAGTAAAAAAACCTTCAAGTTAGTAGTAAAAAAACCTACTAGTTGGTAGAAAAAATCACTCGATAGTAGTAAAACCCAATAGTTGGCAAAAACCTACTAGTTGTAAAACGAAATAATTAGTTAAAACCCTACTAGTTAGTTGTAAAACAAAATAATTAGTTAAAAACCCTACTAGTTAGTTGTAAAAGGAAATAATTAGTTGAAAACCTACTAGTTAGTTGTAAAAGGTAATAATTACCCAATAGTTGGCAAAAACCTACTAGTTGTAAAACGAAATAATTAATTAAAATCCTACTAGTTAGTTGTAAAACGAAATAATTAGTTAAAACCCTACTAGTTAGTTGTAAAAGGAAATAATTAGTTGAAAACCTACTAGTTAGTTGTAAAAGGAAATAATTAGTTGAAAACCTACTAGTTAGTTGTAAAAAGAAATAATTAGTTAAAAACTTTCTAGTTAGTAGTAAAAAAACCTACTGGCTAGTAGCAAACCCGGAATAGTTAGTAGTGAAAACCTTTTAAATAAGTAGTGAAAACCTACTAGTCAATAGTGGAAAACCTTATAATAGCTAAAAAAACCTACTAGTTAATATTAAAAACCTACTAGTTAATAGTAAAAACTTAATATTTTGTAGTAAAAAGAACCTACTAACTAGTAGAAATAGGTGGAAACCTACTATTTAGTAATAAAACGCAATAGTTAGTAAAAACCTACTAGTTAGTTGTAAAAACGCAATAGTTAGTAAAAAAAACCTACTAGTCAGTAGTGAAAACCTCATAGTTGTAAAAAATCCTACTAGTTAGTAGTAAAAAAACCTACTAACTAGTAGTGTAAACTTAGTTCTTAGTAGTACAAAACCTACTAGTTATTATTGAAAAACTAAAAATGTGATTGAAATACTTTTACTTAGTAACAAAACGAAACTGAGTAGTCAAACGAAGTAGTCCTATTGACAAAAAACTAAAAAATAGAAAAACCATTTTAATATATATATTTTTTAAAAATATTTTCATATAGGAATAGGGTGAAGAAAGAATAAGTCCTTTTTTAAATATTTTTGTCATTTTTTACTATAAAGAAAAACATGTCTCAACGAACACACACGGACAAGTCAGTGATCAAACTAAATCATATAAAGTATTTTTTTCTATCATATTTTTTTTCTTTTTTTTTTGTTTGCCTCTAGAAGGTTACATTACATTCTTTTTTTCTCATTCGGGTACATAGGATACTTATTGGATTATTAACATTACAAGTATGTTGTTTCTGTTTTTTTTTCATTTTTCTTTTCCAAATAACAACACGTGGAAACAATTTTTTTTTAATGTATGTATTTTATCTATTTTTAGATTTGTTTTTATTAACTCTTTAGTTTGTGCGCAATTTTTTATTTAAGTGCAATTGAAATATCTTTTCGTTTCTTTTTACGAAAAGAAAACAAAAATTTCGCACAAAATTAACGTTTTTTTTAATTCCTTTTACGAAAAGAAAAAAAAAATTTCCCGCAAAATTGACAGTTTAGAAAAAAAAATTAACAGTTTTTCGTTTCTTTTTACGAAAACAAAAAAAAAATTATCGCAAAATTAATAGTTTTTCTTTGTTTTCAAAAAATATTTATTGTTATTTGGGGAAGAAAGGAGAATTTTAATTGTCAGTGAAATTTATACACAGCGACTCAAAATTCATTACTATTTCCATTTTTTCGGTTATATTCTCACTTGCGGTCAATTCGATTAAACAAAAAATATTGCATCACAAAAATTAAAATATTATATATTTTTTATGGTAATTATTACCATAGTTTCTCTATAGTTCTATTAGATACCAATTTTTTTTTCTTCATCGGACACAAAAATTTGTTTAAATCGAATTTACCGAACACAATTTTTTTTCTCTCGTTTCCCTCTATATTGTATTTTATTCTTTTATTTTAATCCAAAAATTGTCACACTCATTGAATACAAAAATTTAATAATTTTTTTACGAAAAAAATTTTTTATAATTGAAAATCATAATTGTAAATTCAAATTATAATAATAATTATTATTATTATTATTATTTTCAATGTAATATTAAAATTACTATTATACTAATATTTAAAAATTAAAAATATAATCCAAATATTTTTTTCAAATAATGGGAATATACTTTTTGTTAATTAAAAAGAAGTAAATTTAATTTTAAAAAAGTTGAAAAAATTGCTGAAGAAAGTAAATTTAATAAAAAAAAGTTAAAAAATTGCTGCAAAAAGTAAATTTAAAAAAAATTGTTGAAAAATAGTTAAATTCATTCAAAAATTCATTAAAAAAAATTGTTGAAAAAAAGTAAATTTAAAAAAAATTGTTAAAGAAAAAATAAATTTAAAAAAAACTTGATGAAAAATAGTTAAATTAATAAAAAAAATTGAAAGAATGTTGAAAAAAGTAAATTTAATAAAAAAAATGCAAAAAATTGTTTAAAAAAAAGTAAATTTAAAAAAAAATTGTGAAATTTCTTGGAAAAAATTAAATTTAATAAAAAATATGGAGAAAATTGCTAAAAAATAGTAAATTAAAAAAAAATTTAAAAACTGTGAAAAGGAAAGTAAATTTTAAGAAAAATTGTGAAAAAATTATTGAAAAAAGTAAATTAAATAAAAAAATGGAAAACATTGTTGAAAAAAAAGTAAATAAAGAAAAATTGAAAAAAAAAATTGTCGAAAAAAAGTAAATTTAAAAGAAAAACAAAAAAAAAATTTTTTAAATATATTTAAGGAGTGAAACGAAATTGGATTTTTTTATTTCCTTTTTTTATCAACGCTCACAATATGCAAACAGTATGCAAACAGTTATTGATAGTTTATGGCAAATATAACATTATGCTTTACATTTTATTTACTTTTACAAGCTATCGTGACGATTCGCATACATTCCATCTTTTTTTTTATTATTTTAATTATTTTTTTCATCTTAATTTTTACCACAGTCAATTTCACAAAAAAAAATTATTATTACAACAAACTCATTCCCACATCAGCAAAAAAAATTTTTTTCCATTCGACCACAAAATAATTCCAGTATTTTTCTATTTTAAAAATTTTTTTTTGTAAATTATCACTAAAAGTATTTTTTTAATAATGGAATTTTAATAATGTATGAATTTTTTTTTATAAATAGTCGAGGAATGGAAATATTATATATTTTACACAATAAGAATTATTACAATATTACAATCATATTTTTTTTTTTGGTTTGTTTTTAGAGTAGTAAAAAGTAAAAATAGTATTATATGAAAAATTATTATCGTTATTGTTTCCCGTTTCTTTATTTCTTTAAATATAAAGATTTCAAAAACTTTTTTTTTCCCCGTTTGAATTAAAGAGAGGAAAAATTAATTTTATTTTTTTTCGACTTTTTAATTTGAGGAGTAGTCCTGTAATTTTTTTTTGTTTATTTATTTTTCTTTTTGCTTCAATTTTCTTTCATCTTCTTTCAATTGTCCTTCATTTTTTTTTGTTGAATTTTCTTATATTTTTAAAATTTTATTTCATTCTTTTAATTTTCTTTAATATTTTTTGAATTTTTCATCGTTTTTTTAAATTTTCGTTTATTTTCTTAATTTTCTTTTATATTTTTTAAATATTCTTTATTTCTCTTAATTTTCTTTCATATTTTAAAAATTTTTCATCGTTCTTTTAATTTTCTTTTATATTTTTTAAATATTCTTTCGTTCTCTTAATTTTCTTCTATATTTTTTGGATTTTCTATAGTTCCTTTAATTTTCTTTCATATTTTTTAAATTTTCGTTTATTTAAAAAATTTTTTTTTCCATTTTTTAAATATTCTTTCGTTCTTTTAATTTTTTGCAACAATTTTTTAAATATTCGAAAGAATATTAAAAAGGAAAGGAATTATTTTAATTGAAAGGACTTTCGTCCTCTTAAATTTTCTTTTTTACAAACTCTTTCGTTCTCTTCTAATTTCCTTTTTTAATTTTCTCTCGTATTTTTTACCTTCTTTTATATTTTTTAATTTTCATTAAGTTTTTTTAATCTTTTTATAAATTTAACATTTTTTTCAATTTTTTATCTTCCTTTACATTTTTTGAATTTTCTTGAATTTTTTTTCTTTAAATTCTTTTAAAAAATTTTATTTTTTTAATTCATTTCTTTCCTTGTAATTTTTTTCTCACAGAACTGCATTATAAATTTGACAATTTTTTTCGATTTTATTGTTTTTTTTATATTTTCTACACGAGACGAAATTTTCCAAAACGATGGACCTTCATTAAGGGCATTTGAACCACTATGACGTCACAATGTGTGAAAAGCATGAGTTTTAAAATTGTGACGTCATAGTGGTTCAAATGCCCTTAAAAAAAAAAAAAAAAAAAAAAAAAATTTCGAATAATTTTCAAATTAAGATCCATCGAATTTTGTAATAATTTGTTTTTATTTTTAAGGATTTAAAATAATTTTAGACCCAAATTTTTGCTAATTATCCAAAAGAGTCTCTAATTATTAATCAATTATTAATTTTGAAACTAAATTTTGAAATTAAATTTTCAAATTTTAAACTCAACTTTAAATCAATTTGAAACTTAAATTTGAAATAGATTTAAAATTTCAAAATTTTGAATTAACTAATTAATTTTTTAAAACCAACTTAAAAAATAATTTACTTTAAATTTATAAAAATTTAATTTTCGAAAATTTTTTAAATCAATGTTTAAAAGTTGAATTTACGTTTGCAGTTTAAATTGTTTAATTTAAAAGACAATTTAAGAGTATAATTTTTCAATTGAAAATATCTAATCAATCTTTTTTTTTTTTTTGTCTAAAGTCTACGAACTCAATTGGCTTGTAAAATCTTATTTATAATATAGAAAAGGCGACGTGACTCACCCTGTACACCTTTTGAGTCTCGACAATAATTTACTAATCACAAGGTCATGAGATCAAAAAAAAAAAAAAAAAAAAAAAATTGATTCGCCCACTTACGATTGTTTCATTGAAAAAAAAATTAATCAGGACAGGAGGAGGTTTTGCACAGAGTGCTCGACAATGACTCAAAAGTTTAAGGCGTTTTAATTATTTCCTCGCTTCTCAAAATGGAAACAAAATTTAGAGAGAAAAAACTTAAGCCATTAGTTGAATGAAAAATAAAAAAAATAAAAATGTTAGGAAATGAAAAAAAATGAATTTTGCTGTCACTATTAGTTTTTTTTATAATAACAATTAAATATGAATAACAATTGAATATTAATAATTGAATTTTAATAATAATTGAATATTAATAATTGAATTTTAATAACAATTGAAAATTAATAACAATTGAAAATTAATAATTGAATTTTAATAATTAATCAATATTAATAATTGAATTTTAATAATTAATCAATATTAATAATTGAATTTTAATAATAATCGAATATCAATCATTGGATTTTAATAATAATTGAATATTGATACTGAATATTAACAAATGTAAATAAACAATTGCATTTTCAAAATAATAATTGAAAATAAATAATTGAATATGAATTACTAAATATTCAATTATTGAATATTAGTACTTGAATTTTTGTAATTGAATATTGTTAATAATTGAATATTAGTAATTGAATATTAATAATAATTAAATATTAATAATAATTGAATAATAATAATACTAATAATAATAATTTTTTTCTAATTATACCTTCCTGATTTGGAATTATTCCCTTGATTAAGTTTCACGTTCAGAAATTTATTTCCCAAAATAAAAAAAAGGAAATTCCGATAGGACTCGAACTCCGGACGTTTGCGGCGCAGCCGAGAACTTTAACCCCTTGACTACTGCACTTCGGGTAAAAAGTTGTTATAAAAAATGTTTCCTTTGTTTTTTTTAGCATTTTTTTCGTTCATTAAGTAGATGTTTGCTAAGTTGATACAAGAAAATGAAATAAAATAGAAAATAATTAAAAAATGAAATTTAAAAATCAAAAATAATAAAAAAGACTTTAAAATACTAATAAAAAATATTTTCCTTTTTGTCTCTCAAAATTCTTTTATACTGAAATAATCATTGCAGAGTGGAAAAAAAACTATTTCCTTCCGTTATTTTCCCTTTTTTTTGAGAGAGAGAAGAAAAAAAGTGAGCCGTTCTGCTATCGCGAATTTTTTTTTTTTTTTTTTTTTTTATAAAGTCAGTAAATCTTTGCGTTAGACACAACATGACTTGGCAATGCTTTTATATCTTTACTATAATCTGGTACCTGAACTTACATATACATGTATACATATATAAATTCCACACTCGCTTGCAAATTTTTTTTTTTTTTTTGCAAATTCAAAAAAAATTCGGAAAAAGTATATATAAATATATATCAATTCAGTAATCTCGTCAATTTTCAATGTTTTATTGACACAAAATTTTCATTAAATTTTTTTTTGTTTTATTTATTTTTTTATTTTCAAAGCCTCCAACTTTTCCTTGTTTCTTTTATTTAAAAAAAAACCGACGTCAACATCGGCTAGAAATCATATTCAGAATATAAATAAAGAAATTTCGATAATTGTATTTCTTTTTGAAAAAAAAAAAATTTCTTCTCTTATTTATTTATAATAATATCTTATATTTTAGATTCGCAAAAAAAAAAATTCTAAAATTTGCGGAAATCTTATTTATATAAATCAATTATTAATTCGATATATTAATTAAATTTTACTTTATTAATTAATGTCATAAATAATTAAAAATTAAAAAAAAATTATGTCTTATAAACAAAAGGAATTGTAAATTTTACTATATATTTATAAAAAAAACGGAAAACTCTTATTCAAAAATAGTAAAAGTTTCAAATTTATATTTTCAAGGTTAAATTTTACTTATTAGTTTCTTTAGAAAATTTTACTTTGAAAATTGTAAATGTTTTTGAATTTTAATTGTCAAGGTAAATTTGCCTTTCGTTTCTTGAAAAAAAAATTTACTTTTTTTACAATAAAATTTTACTTTTAAAATTGTAATGGTAAATTTTACAATGCGAGAACAGTTTTTCTTTAGTTTCATTAGAAAATTTTACTCATTTCTACAGTAAAATTTTACTTTTTACACGAAATCTTCTTTTTTGAAAATTTTACTTTTTAAGGTAAAGTTTACTTGTTTCTTTTTTTAATTTTACCTTTTAAGGTAAATTTTACTTGTTTTCTTAAATTTTACTTTTTTAAGTTAAATTTTATTTGGTTTTTTTTTAAATTTTACCTTTTAAGGTAAATTTTTCTTTTTCTTTTAATGAAAACTTACTTCGAAAATAGTAAAAGTTGAAAAAATAATTCTTTCACTATTAATTCCAATTGAAACATTTTTTTCCAATGTAAATTTTTGTTGAATTTTACGAGTCGAAAAAATGATAAATTATTCTTGCAAAAAAAAAAATTTCACTCTGGCCCATTTTTTTTTATACACTATTATTTATTTTTTCTTAATTTTTTAATTTTCTACGACTACTCTAAATTTTATTCACCCATTTTTCCTTCTCCTTTATTTTTAAATTCAAGTAGAAAATCATGTGAGAAATGTATTATTTTTTTTTTAATTTTCGTTTTCTCCAGAATATCTACGACAAGATTGTAAATAGAAATTTATACAGATTTATTATTTTTTTGAAAATTTTTTAATATATAATATATTTTGATGAATAGATGATTTATTTTTTTCTTTGTCTTTTTAGTAAAAATTTTTTTTTAT
Organism: Leptopilina myrica (nomen nudum); assembly: GCA_032872475.1. Lineage (NCBI taxonomy): Eukaryota > Metazoa > Arthropoda > Insecta > Hymenoptera > Figitidae > Leptopilina > Leptopilina myrica (nomen nudum). The sequence continues at coordinate 36,155,217 of CM065466.1, forward strand.
TTTTCGCAGAGAAATTCCTCACTTGCCTTTCTACAATAAATATAATAATTATATTATATATTATTATATTAAATTATTCATAAAAGTTTTCTTTAAATATTTAATATTTTTTTTATATTTCTATATATATATTTATAGTATATTCAGTGATGGGAATTGAAAAATTAATCTCAGGTTCAAATTGAGAAATAAAAAATGAAAAATAAAAATAGAAATGAAAAAAAGGAAAAATTTAGCAAATAATTCGAATTTTCTTTTTTTTTTTTTTTTTTATTTCTTACACAGATTCGAATATGTGAGAATTTACAAATCTTCTATTTTTAAATCTCGGTATATAATAATTTTTTTTTTCTTCGTTAAAATTATATGCAACAAATTGTATATAATTTTCAAGTATTCGCATATTTTGAAAAAAAATAATAGACATTATTTTTAATTGTTTAAGTACAATTTAAATTAAATATAATTTTACCGTCTTTGGAAATATTTTTATCGAAATCGTGACAAAGACATTAAAAAAGTATTTTTCAAACAGTAAAAAACTGCAAGACACGTGAAAAATATGTTAAAAAATTATAAAGTTGTAAAATTTTAATTTTTTTTTTTTTTTTTTTTTTTTTTTTTTTAATACAAGTTTATAATTTTTTAGAAGTCTTTTATCAAAATAGTGAAATGACATTGAAAGAAGTTTTAAAACATCAGAAAACTTTTAGACTCGTTGAAAATATTTTTAAAAATCATAAACTTTTAAGTAAAAGAAGAAAAAATTTTTTTTAAATACAATTTTACAATTTTTTTAAAAATATTTTTATCGAAATAGTGAAAATCAATTAAAAGTAGTTTTTAAACATTATAAAACTGTTCGAGCCGTTAAAAATATTTAAAAAAAATAAAATAAAATTGTATTTGAAAGAAATTATTTAAATACAATTTTTGTAACTTTTTGGAAAATATTTTTAATCGAAATACTAAAAATTCATTAAAAGTGGTTTTCAAAACATTCGAAAACTGTAAGACACGTTAAAAATACTTTTAAAAATTGTAAAAATGTATTTAAACAAAAAAAAAAAAAAAAAAATGTTCCTTCATTTGTATATTAAAAAAAATTTTTAAATAGTGAAAAAAAGGAGAAAAAATGTAGAAACGAAAGAAAATAAAAATCCAAATCAAAGATGAAGTTAAAGGCAAAAAAAGAATCGTAAATAAAAAAAATACTGTAAAAAAATAAAAAATACCGAGACTTTTAAGCGATCAAAAACCATATTTATATATTTAATACTTTTCCCCCTTCGACTAATTTTTATTTTCATCTCCCTCATCATTTTTCATGGCAGTTTAAGCTAGCTTCCGTGTGTCCATTTATCCAAAAAAAAATTTTTTTTTTTATTTCCTTCTGGATAAACGGATTTCTTACCTATTTTACTTACACAAGAACAATCTCAATTCATTTTTCTTATATGACAAACAAACGCTTTCTAAACATGCAATCTTCGATTCTCTTTTAACCTATTCTTTTATCCATTTATTATAATAATTCTTGCACGCTTTCTTTTCATTCTCTCACATTATTTTCTCTCTATATATTTTTGTTTTTTTACTTTTTCAATATATATATATATTTATATATACGACAAATTTTTTTTTCTGTTTCATACGTGTCTCTAAAATTTTATTAAGAATTTGCTTTTAAAATCACGCAATTTATAATTTTTTTTTTTAATATAATAACCATTGTTGTTTTTCATTATTGACATTTTTTTGTGAAGCAAAATAGAATAATGTTTAAATGTTTTCATAGAATATTTAAAAAAAAAAAAGAAAGAGAAAAACGAAGGAAAAAAAATTTTTTAATTCTTTTTCAAATAATTTATAGCTCTGCTATATAAGTTTTTTTTTATACATAAATATTTATATTGTTAATAATAAATGATTCGCGTATGGTTTTTTTTTATTGTTCTCAATAATCTCTACAAAGACGGCACAAAGCTGAACGGCTAGAATAGTATAAATATACCTATGTATATATATAAATATTTATAAACTTTTATAACACACGTTTCAGAGAAATTATATTGAAAAAAGAAGATTTTTTTTTGTCTTTTACAAAAAAACTGACTTTTTAAAATTATTTTTCTTCTTTTAATTTATAGGATTTTAAATATTGTCAGTCTTTTAATATTCGTTATTATTTAAAAAGTCTTTTCTCTTTTGGTCTCTGTTTAGAAAAATTTGATGATGAAACTTTAAAAAAAAAACTATGGAACTTGAAAAAAAACTATTGAACTATTGAACTTTAAAAATAACTATTGAACTTTATAAAAAAACTATTGAACTTTAAGAAAAACTATTGAACGTTAAGAAAAACTATTCAACGTTAAGAAAACTACGGAACTTGAAAAAAAAACGATTGAACTTGAAGAACTATTGAAACTATTGGACTTTAAAAAAACTATTAAACTTGAAAAACATCATTGGACTTTAAAAAGAACTATGGAACTTGAAAAACTAATGAACCATTGAACTTTAAAAAAAAACTACGGAACTTTAAAAAAACTATTGAACTTTAAAGAAACTATGGAACTTTAGAAAAAAAACTATGGTACTTTAAAAAAAACTATGGAACTTTAAAAAACTATTGAATTATTGAACTTTTAAAAAACTATGGACCTTTAAAAAAACAATTGAACGTTAAGAAAAACTATTGAACTTTAAAAAAAACTATGGAACTTAAAAAAAACTACGGAACTTGAAAAAACTATTGAACTTTAGAAAAAACTATGGAACTTTAGAAAAAAAAACTATGGAACTTTAAAAAAAAACTATGGAACTTAAAAAAATACTACAGAACTTTAGAAAATCAACTATTGACTAAAGTAGAGAATAGAAAATAATTTTTACCCCGTTAATTATTATTTCTACTATGACAATACGGTTGGAAATAAATTTCTAGTAAAATGAAAAATTCTTATGGAAAAAAACTGGAACACAAAAAAATACTATTTAGTACATTTTTTCTATCATTCTCTGAAACGGCGATTAATAAACGACGTAAAAAAACGTCTAAAGGTTCTTTTTATTTTTTTTTTATTTTGCTTTTTCATCCCTCGAATATTACAGCGCAAATATGAAACATTGTAAGCGATTTTCATCAAATACGAATTATTTCTTTTTGCAAAAAAGTTTTTAAAAAAAATTAACCATGGTTAATTGTTAATTAAAAATAAAAACATGATTTTCTCTACTTTCTATGTAGAAACGTGACGATAATTATAATTATATATATATCTATGATTTATAATTTTTATAATAAAAAAGAATTTTTCATTTGCGAGTGTTTTTTTTTGGGTGAAAAAAGAAAATTAAATTCTTTTGTTTTTCGATATTTATTTACAAAATGAAAATAAATTTTTCGGTAAATTTTAAAGAAGTTTATGTTTTTGTGCTTTTAGATATAAATGAAAAATTTCATAAACATGATTTTTGTTGGAGAATTACAAAAAAAAGTAAGGAAACACTCGCAAATTTGTTTTTCATACTTTTTTCCATTTTTGGATTATTCTTTTTTAACTACAACAGTTTTTTTGTCGCTATAATATATATTTTTTGTCACAAAATGCACATAAAAACATTTGCTTACACTTTTACATACATTTTTGTTTTTATTTTTATCTGAATGCGTTTCAAACACTTTTCTTCCAATTCGATTGTAATTTTTTTCTTTAATATTGCAATATTGAGTCAAATTAATTTAATTTCAATTTAATTTTTATTCAATTTCAATTTTAATTTAATTTCAATTTCAATTTAATTTCAATTTCAATTTCAATTTCAATTTTAATTTAATTTCAATTTCAATTTAATTTCAATTTCAATTCCAATTTCAATTTCAATTTCAATTTCAATTTCAATTTCAATTTCAATTTCAATTTCAATTTTAATTTAATTTCAATTTCAATTTAATTTCAATTTTAATTTAATTTTAAATTCAATTTCAAATTCAATTTCAATTTAATTTCAAATTCAATCTCAATTTAAGTTCAATTTAATTACAATTTAATTGCAATTTAAATGTAATTTCAATTTCATTACAATTTAATTGCAATTTAAATGTAATTTCAATTTCATTACAATTTAATTGCAATTTAAATGTAATTTCAATTTAATTACAATTTAATTGCAATTTAAATGTAATTTCAATTTCATTACAATTTAATTGCAATTTTCATTTAATTTCAATTACAATTTAATTTTAATTTTAATTTAATTTCAATTAAATTTCAATTTCAATTAAATTTCAATTTCAATTTAATTTCAAATTCAATTTCAATTTAAGTTCAATTTAATTACAATTTAATTACAATTTAATTGCAATTTTAATTTAATTTCAATTTAATTTCAATTTTAATTTAATTTCAAATTCAATTTGCAATTCAATTTCAATTTAATTGTAATTTTAATTTAATTTCAATTTAATATTAAAATATTAAAATATTTTTCCTACCTTTATGTTTTTTATTTAAAAAATTAGAAAAATTTATAAAGCTCGTAGTCAAATTGCTGCGTGAAGGTAAAGTTTTATTAAATTAAATAGTAAATTCGTAATAATTAGTAAAAAATCACTAACATTAAATAATAAATATTTTTAAAAACAATTTTTTTTCTTAATACGATTCCTTTTTTTTCGAAAAAACGATAAAAAGTATTTGAAAAGCAAGTAGATTTTTTTTCTACTACTTAATTATTAAACAAATCATTCAGTGGACTATCCACAGACTTGCCTTTTATTTACATTTACATTCATTCGGTAATTTATAATTATTACTCATATTATTATTATTTTTACTATAATTAGTATTTTTATTATTCTTATTATTATTCTTATCATTCATATTATTTTTTTTATTATTATTATTATTAATATTAATATTAATATTATTATTAGTATTATTATTAGTATTATTAGGTATTTATATTAATATTATTATTATTAGGTATTAATATTAATATTATTATTATAATCGCACTCAGTTCTAAACCGATCGTACACTGCATCGTGTTTTCTTTTTTCTTCAAATTCACGTTTTTTCCTCTTTTCTTCATTTTATAATCAGACTTTTTTTTTTTTTTTAATTAAATTTCTAATTTTTATTTGGTTCTTCAATATTAAATTCAAGAACAATTGACAATTTTAAGCAAAAATGAAAGAAAATAATATTTAAAAAAAGAACGTGTATATTACTTTGAAAATCATAATTATAATTTTTTTAATTTTGTAAATTGTCATCATATAATATAATTATTATAATAATATAGTTATAATGATAATATAATTATTATAATAATATAGTTATAATGATAATATAATTATTATAATAATATAATAATTATAATAATATAATTAATACTATCACGAAAAAAAATCTTTACCTGGAACAACTACAAAATTCACTATATTAACGAAATTTTTAGTTATTACAGCGAATACTTTCGCTATTTCATCGAAAATAGTCGCTGTTCCAGTTAAAGATTTTTTTTCTGTGTACAATTAATAATTTCAATACAGTAATAAAATTTTATTTCGAATTAAAATTAATTCCATATTTTATCAATTATATTATTTTCTTATAATTAAATAAAATTATGTTTTACAAAAATTATAATTAAATTTGAAACTATTATAATATTCTCGTTTTTGTTCTTGTATATTGTATATATATAGAATTCGTGTGTATAGAAAAACTTTTTTCCTATGTAGAAAAAAATTACGAGAATTTTTCAAAAATTGTGTAAATTTTTTTTACAAAAACTTTTTTTAGTATTTTTTCTTTTATTTTAAGAATTCTGTAGGTGATTTTCTCTTAGAAAAAAATTAAAGAAATAGAAAAATGCACTTATAAGGCATTTGCTTATGAAAAAATTCGTTGAGATTATTTTTTTTTTCACGGAGAGATAAAAATTTCCCCTCGACATTCTTGTTTCTTTTTTTTTTTGTATGAAATTTAAAAAGAAACAATTTTCGAAAAAAAAAATGTTTTTTTTTTAAAGTTTGAAACAAAGTTACAAAGAAATTAAAAAAAAATTCAGAAAAAAATGCTTCAAAAAAAGTTTATAAATAAATGTTTGAATAAAAAGTTAAAAAAAATTGTTTTAATATAAAATGCAACAAAAGTTGCTCGCAAAAATTGCTCCTTTTTTATAAAGCGGACTAACAGAAAATTTTGCTTCGTAGAAATTGCTATTATTGTTATTATTAATTATTAATATTATTGTTATTATTCTTATCTATATTTTCATTCTTTTAATTTTCATCATCGTCATCATCGTTTTTTATTAATAATTATTATTTTTATCAGTATTTTTCTATTAATTTTTCTCATTTTCTTCGCTATTAATTTCGTATATTTAAAATTTTCAATTTTTAATTTTCAATTTATAATTTTCATTTTTTCAATTCTTCAATTTTTATATTTTTTCACAATTATTCTTTGTCTTTTTAATTCTGTATAGTTTAAAAATTTTTCTTCTCTTTAATTGTTTTTTTTTTTAATAATTATTATTCGTCTTCTACTATTTTTTTTATCGTCGTTATTTTTTTTCCATTACAATTTTTAATCGCTATTTATTTCTATTTAGGGTCGTTTTTCATTTCTTTTTTTTTTAATAATAATACGATGCTAGTGATAGATCTGAAAATCTTTTTTTTATTTTCTTTTTCTTCTTCTTCTTCTTCCTTTTTTTCTTCTTATGAAATATCACCTCGTTGAAAGGGCGGTGAGGGCACCACCGCTCCGATTCACCCTGCGGACTCTGGTCCAGGCCTGCCTCTGTGAAAAAATTAAAGAAATTGTGAAAAAAGTAATTTTAAGCAAAAAAAAAGTGAAAAAAGCAAAAGAAAAGCAAAATAGACGTAAAAAAAGAAAAAAACAGCAAAAAAGTAAAAAAACACAAAAAAAAGTAAAAAAAAAGAAAAAGTAAAAAATAAATTTAAAAAAGTAAAAAAATAACAAAAAAAACAAAAAAGCCATGAAAAGCAAAGAAAAACTAAAGAAAAAAGAAAAAAAAGAAAAAGAAAAAAAACAGAGAAAGAAAAACAAAAAAAAAGAAAAATAAAGAAAGAAAAACGAATTTTATTAGTAAAACAATGGGAAAAGTTTTGCTCACCTACACAAACCACTCGTCTTTCTGGCTGGAGGAGATGTCACTGAAAACAGAGTGAAAAATTAGAAAATGGAAAGAAAACTAAGTAGAAATCTACCTTACCGACTAACTCGAAGTCTACCTTATCGACTAATTACAAAATCTGCATTATCGACCAATTAGAAACCCTCACTATCGACAATTAGCAATCGACATTACCGACTAATCAGGGTTCTTCATTACCGACCGTTGGTAAATCAGATTTCTTCTTTACCACCAGTCGGTAATGTAGAACCCTACCATCATTTTCTTTATTTTTTGTTAAATTTCTAAATCAGGGACTTAATTTTCATTAAAGAAAAAAGTATTTCACGAAATACAGATAGTGATGGTGAAAATTATTATTATTATTAGTTTTTTTCTTCTTTTTTTTTGAATTATTGTAAATATAATAATTTTTGCGTTTACCTATCAGACCCATGACTCCTCACTTTGCCTGGCAGTAGAGGCGGACCCGGGCCACGCTGTGCCCGAGCCTGAGGCCCGCAGGGTGCAGCCAGTTTCCCGGCCTTGGAAGGGTCGTTGCCCCTGTTATCCCAGTCCCAATTGGGCCCAACGAACCAAATGTGCCCTTTAAATTGGTCATCCCCGGCGGTAGGCCAGTTGACGTCCCATTCGATCCATACATTTGTTGCACTGCTAATCCAGGGAAAAAACAAAAGTTCCATTAGCTACTTATAGTAACGAAAATAACAATAATTAATAATAGTAATAATATTGTTAACTTTTTCCACTTTGAAACAATAATAATAATATATTTTATGTAATAAAAAGAATTTAAAAATTTTTTTAACTAAAAAAATACAATTAAAAATTTTTTTTAAGTAAAAAAATACATTCAAAAATTTTTTTTAAGTAAAAAAATACATTCAAAAATTTTGTTAAGTAAAAAAGTAAATTTTTTAAGTAAAAAAAGTAAATTTTCGAATTTTTTAATTAAAAAAAGTAAATTTTTGAATTTTTTTAACTAAAAAAATACATTTAAAAATTTTTTTAAGTAAAAATGTTAATTTTTCAATTAAATAAGTAAATTTTTGAATTTTTTTAAGTAAAAAAATACATTTAAAATTTTTTTTTAAGTAAATAAATACATTTAAAAATTTTTTTTAAGTAAAAAAGTTAATTTTTTAATTTTTTTAAGTAAAAAAATAAATTTTTAAAGTTTTTATGTAAAGAAATGAATTTAAAAATTTTTTAAGTAAAAAAATAAATTTTTTAAGTGAAAAATAAATTTTTTAAGTGAAAAAATGAATTAAAAACTTTGCTATTTAGATAAAAATTATTATTTTAATATTTATTATTATTATTATTAATATTATTATTATTATGTTAGACCTATTTACTAATGAAATAAAGTTTAATTTTTCATGTTTATAATAATATTTATTTATTTAATTGTTCATTGGGGCTAAAACAAATAAATTTAAAAAATTCGTGACAATTATTTATAAAACTTAAGACTACTAAATGTATTAAAATACAAAATAATAATAATAATAATAATAATAATAGGTAATAATAATAATGATAATAATAATAATAATAGGAAAAAATAATAATAATAATACTGATTAAGAATATTCCTTACTTGGAATATATAACAAAAATTTCAACAACAATAATAAAAATAACAATTTGTTTATAGACTTTACTTTATATTTTTAAACTGATTTTGAATTTTCGCGCCATTTTTAGTGGATGTTATGCGAAGCTACAGCGCTGTCGTCGGTGTTCCGGTATTAATTGTTTCCGTTTCACGTCAAGGCGTCGATGGGCTTTAATTTTTTTCTTTTTTTGCTCGTTTTTGTAAAATACTTTTTCGATCTTCCGATTATTTCGAGTTTGGAATGAATATCAAAAATACCCAACAACTGTAATAATAATTATAGGTAAGAAAAAAATATTCCTTATCTGGAATGGATATCAAAAATACAAACGCCAACAATAATAGAAAATAAAAAAAAATATTCCTTATTTGGAATGGATATCAAAAATACAAACACCAACAATAATAGAAAATAGAGAAAAATATTCCTTACTTGGAATGGATATCAAATCGAAATTAATGCAAAAAATTCGTTATTTTCTATTTTAACGAGAGAAATATAAATAAAATTTATATGCATATATATGTGTGTGTAATTTGAGACATTTTGTACATTTTATTATTTTTATTTACTTTCTCTCTCTCTCTCTCTCTCTCTCTCTCTCTATTTCTCGTTGAACGAAACGAAACGAACGGACAAAATTTGTATAAACGTGAAATCCGATCTAAAATCTCTTTAGTGGATTTATTTTGTTTTTGTTTTTTTGTTTTTACTCTTTTTAGTTTTTGTTTTCGAAAAAGGTTTGGGTAAAAGTGGAAGGAGGGAGGGGGGTTAGATTTACTCTGTAGAAAATGAACGCTCGGCCGCGCTCATTTCCCCGTCTGTGAAAATCTGCTTTTGCCCTTGTCGTCTTGATAAGCCTTTATATAGATATAGATATATACGAACAGTCGCCATGGACTACTGGGTTCATGCTTTTTGTCATCCCTAAAAAGAAATGAGTTCCGGTTCATGGAAATTGTCTACTTTCCCCCTCCACAAAAAAAAGAAATTCAATAATATGTTTAATTAGACGTAGTAATTATAATAATAATAATAATAATAATTTTAATTACTACTAATAGTAATGAAAGTAAAGGGCTATATAAAAAAGGGAAAAATAATTTCAATAATAATAATTTTAAGCCCAGCCTTTTAATAATAATAATTAAAATTCGAAAGTCCAGCCATTTATTATTATTAATAATAATAATAAAAAAATATTCGAAAGCCCAGCCTTTAATTAATAATAATAATAATAAAAAAATAAAAGTAATAATAATAATAATAATAATAATAATAATAACCAAAAGCCACAAAAACATTGTTTTAATTTCAATAATATGCTCTACACATCCAATATAAATAATAATAATAATGATAATAATATTTAGAATATTTATATAATTAGCAAAAAGATATAAAAAATTGTTGCCAATAATAGTAGTAATAATTATATTGAAAATTAATGTAAGAAAATAATTACAAACTAAGTTAATTATACATATAAATGAAATTATAAATATAAATTACAAAAACTTGACGTTGCTAATGACCAGAGTAAAAATACTAATGTTAATAGTAATAATTTTTAATTCTAAAAATACTAAAATAAATTTAAAACATCGAAACTAGGCGTTAATAATTATTAGAATAAAAATAAATATAATATTTTGAAATGTGGCGTTAATGAATTAATAATATTTGTAGTAAAAATTAATATAAAAATAAAGCAACTATAATAATAAATAACAAATAAAAATAATAAATAAAAATAATAAATAAAAATAATAAATAAAAATAACAAATCAAAATAATAAATCAAAATAACAAATCAAAATAATAAATAAAAATAACAAATCAAAATAATAAATAAAAATAACAAATCAAAATAATAAATAAAAATAATAAATAAAATTAACAAATAAAAATAACAAATAAAAATAAATCAAAAATTAAATACTTTTGAGGTTATTAATGACAAGTTTGAAAGAAATTCGAAAGCCAAGCATTTTATTAATATTTATTAATTATATAATAACAATATCCATTATTATAAAAAAAAATATTAAAATAAAAAAAAAATACAGAAACAAAAGCAAAAAAGTAACAGTGGTACTAAAAAGTCAGGGTGCAGAAAAGGTGCGAGTAAAACTCTTCATTATTATGAGTATAAAATAAAAAAAAAAAAAACTGCGCAAATTTTAGTTGCTCTCGAACAAAGTTAAAATAAAAATGGTAATAAGCAACGTTTACACATAAAAGAAAAGAAAGTATTGTGCTTTTTTCTCTCTCTCTCTCTCTCTCTCTCTCTCTCTTTTTTTTTGTTGGCGGGCATATTTCCGGAAGAAGATACCCGGGGTACGTGGATATAAAGTCTTCTTTTATATAGCGGAAAGAATGTGGGTCATATGGATTTGCGTACAGGGTTTATGAGAAAAATACTTTAAAACTTAAATTCTCATTTTTTTTTCTCCTGTGTTTTCATTTTTTTTCCATATATATACATATATTAATTTAAAAAAATAACCCCATTCGTTCTTTTCTTTTATAACTTCTCACAAATTTTTTTTTTCTTATTTATTAGTTTTCCAACATTTCGGTTCTTTTTCTGTAATAATTGATTGCTTTTTATTTATTTTATTAGTAACTATTCGGTTAATTATTATTATTATTATTATCATTATTATTATTATTATTATTATTATTATTATTATTACACTAAAAAAAATTTATTTGATTCAAATAACCAATTATTTGACTATTATCAAATAAATATTTACTTGAATCAAATAAATAGTATTTGCTTCAAATACTGACAAATTTGATTCAAATAAAAATTATTTGATTCTAGTAAATATTTATTTGATAATAGTCAAATAATCGGTTATTTGAATCAAATAAATTTTTTTTTCAGTTTATTATTATTGTTATAATAAATTTAAAATAAAATAATTTATTTAAATTATAATTTTATATAAATATATAAATTAATATAATTTATTTAAAATAAAATCAATATATTAATAAAAAAAAAAATAAGAGAAAAGAATGAAAAGGAAAAAAAAATTTTTTCTAAAATTTTGCTGTAAACTTATTTTCTTTTTTCCAACTTGTTTGAATATTATATATACACTAAAGAAAGAAAATTGGATAACGAAAAAGTCTTTAATGAAAAGTAACAGGCTTTCAAAGTTGACTGTTCGTCCTTATTTCTTAAAAGCGCACACGGAAAGGGGATTTATTCCAAAAGTTTAAACTTGGATGTATTCTTGGGAAACAAGCTTTAAACAATTCACCAAACTTTCCATGCGCAAGTTGCCATCTCTCATTTTTCCGCAATTCTCTCTCTCTCTCTCTCTCTCTCTCTCCTTCTCTCATCTGTTTTTTCTCTTCGAGTCTCATCCAATAATTCGGACATGTTATAACCTCAGATAGAATATAATATATATATATATATGTATATAAAAAATTATAAACACTGCTCACAGAATTTTCAACTTTTTAAAAACTTTTCGAAATTTTTTTTTCTATTTGCGAGATATATATATATATATATATAATAAAAATTGAAAATTAAAAAACTTTCTGGAACATTTTTCTTGGTGAGGAAAAAAAGGGAAAGAATATTTTTATCGTTAATTGATTTTTAAATTATGGCATTTTTTTAACTGGTTGATTATTTTAAAGTTTTGATATTTTACTATTTCACTGTTTTTCTCTTTTATTATTTCAGCATTTTTTTTTACTATTTTCACTATTTTTAGTGTTTTACTATTTTTTTGATTTTTTACTATTTTTAGTAATTTACTATTTTTAATATTTCTACTATTTTTAGTATTTTACTATTTTTAATATTTCTACTATTTTTAGTATTTAACTATTTTTACAATTTTTAGTATTTTATTGTTTTTAGTATTTTACTATTTCTACTATTTTTACTATTTTTAGTATTTTACTATTTTTACAATTTTTAGTATTTTATTGTTTTTAGTATTTTACTATTTCTACTGTTTTTACTATTTTTACTACTTTTACTACTTTACTATTTTAATATTTCAGTATTTGACAATTCATACAATTTTACTATTTTAATAATTTAGTTTTATACTATTTTACTATTTAACTATTTTTATTTTTTCAGTATTTCAGTATTTTTAGTATTTTATTACCCTAGTAGTTTTCTATTTTAGTAATTTAGATTTAAATATTTGTAGTATTTTGAAACTTTTGTTTGTAGTTTGTAGTAGTTTTATATTTTCACTTCTGAATTGATTTTAGTACTTTACTATTTTATTATTTTGCTGTTTTTAGTAATATAATATTTTAGCATCTTAGTATGTTTAATATTTGACAATTTTATGTAGTCTGCTAAATTTAGGATTCTATAATTGTAGTACTTCATTAAGTTTTAGGATTTTAGTAATTGTAGTATTTTTTAGTATTTTTAATGTATTTCGTATTCTTTAGTAGTTTTTACAATTTTTTAGTATTTCATGTATTTTGATAAATTTAGTATTATACAATTGTAGTATTTTTAGTATTTTTAGTATTCTTGGTATTTTTATTATTTTTCTATTTTTTTATGATTTATAGTACTTTACCAATTTAGTATTTAGTGATTTTGCTATTTTTAAAAAAATTTAACTATTCCAGACAATTTTATTTTCTCGCTTTATTAATACTAAATAAAACTTCGTCTTTTAAAAGAGATGATGAAAGGAATTAATAAAATAGAAATATTACAATTTATAATTCAATATATTAAATTTATTAAAAAATCGATATTGCAAAACATGTACAAAATTATTTGCTATCTATTATTATAACATAACTTAACCTAGAAATCTTTACACAGTGGACTCAGTTTGTATGTTTTTGGCTCAATTTAATTCGTCATAAATTTAACCCCTTTACTTCGGGGTTTAGGGTTTTAATTTATTTTTATCCCTTTACATCGGGGTTCAAAATTTTTAATTTTTAACCCCAAGACAAGTGGTTAATTGTGAAATGTTTTGGGGTCACCTTAAAAATCATGACCTAGGGGTTAAAATGTTCGATTTTAACCCAATGGCACCGGGTTTATTGTAATTAACCCCAAGGTACAGGGTTCATTATAATTAAACCTAAGACACGGGGTTAATTGTAATTAACTTTAATACACGGGGTTAATTGCAATCAACCCTAAGACACAGGGTTAATTGTAATTAACCCCAAGACACAGGGTTAATTGTAATTAACCCCAAGGCACAGGGTTAATTGTTAAATTTTATTTGCGATCACCTTCAAAACCATGACCTTGGGGTTAAAATGTTCGTTTTTAACCCCATGACACGGGGTTAATTTTAATAAACCCCTTAAGTGCGGTGACAAAGATTCAACGTCCAAAATCTTCATCATCCGCAGTTAAGGGGTTAAACGTTTTGATTAGTTGGACGTTCGTTAACCCCTCCCCCCACTTAACCCCAAAATGTAAATGCCAAAAACCGCTTTTACTTCCAGCATCGAAATCAGTCGAAAACACACAACACACTTTTTATTTTACATTCGATTCCAAAAGGGTTTAAAGTTTACAAAGTCTTTTTCCTTTCGTTTAACCCTCAACATTTACTTGTGTTCCAAGTTAACACAACACTTTGGAAATCATTTTTTCTGTTCGTTTTGGCTGGACACTTTTTTCTTCTTCCCACTCTTCTTGACACTGTTGATGAAATCAAAAATTTTCTCAGCAAACGGACTCGCCGCCTTCGTTCGCACAAGATGAAAACCCCGATAAGTCCTGTTCACTCGATCGCCAGCGAGGACGGCCGGAAATCGCGGCGGACACAAACCCAGTAAATAGGCCAAAAATCCAGGACACGGCCAACCCCAGAAGCCGACTTTGGAATTCACCGACTCGGCAAAGTAGAGCGCTGCTCGATGATGATTGCAGCCAAACGGATTTCTCTTCTCCCAACAGCCGGGCTGATTGATACCGCCGTTCATGTAGAAATCAATGTGACCGACAGCTTCCATTTTGCCCTGCACGAAGGCATTGGTGTGAAAAACATCGACGAACTCGGCGTCGCTTTTGTCCAGTTTCTCATCGTTGCTCACGGTCACGAAGAGGGGCATGGCCGGATCCAAACCCGTGATTCGGGACAGTTGGTAGGGCTTTAGATAGTTGGCGGTGAATGCCGGTACGTGGGCACCCAGACTGAAGCCAATCACGTGAAAATCCTCGGCTCCAATGTCGCGAAGACGGTTTATCAATTGGGCCAAGCATGCGCCAACGTGGGGGACGTTGTGTACGGCGACTGGATAGCAGGGGCCGTTAGACAGTCGTTGCCAGTCGACGGCAATTAGATTGTAGTCCTCCGGACGTTTCAGGTACTCGTCTCTTATGTCCACTAGGGCACTCAACTGCATGTCGGAATTGTAACCGTGAATGATGATTTTTGTGGGATATTTGGTTTGGAAGAAGGTTGAGGGGATGTTTGATGATGTTGCGTTGACGAAGATTTGCTGTGGCTCGAGAGGATTCGATTTCGTGTAGAGGAAGAATTGTATCTCTGGGTCCGGACAGGTGGAGTTTGTCTTCACCAGGCATGGTCCGAGGAAGAAGTCACGACCTGATGATTCGTCAGTTTTTTCGATGAGGTTTTTTAGGTCTGGCATTTGGGCTAGAACGTCGTGGAGAATGGTTGTGGTCATTAGGAAGAAGGATATGGTGAGGAGCATGCATTTTTTTGATGATGGGTGCTCGTGCCAGGACATTTTTGAGATTTGTATGGTTGTTAGTGTTGTTACAGATGATGCTGAAGCTGTTCCAGATGATACCGGAGCTGTTCTAGTTGATACTGGAGCTACAGTTGATACTGGAGCTGTTAATGTTGCCACTGGACTTGTTATAGCTGTTAATGCTGCTACTGATGTTGTAGATGATAAAGCTGCTGGTATTTTTGATAGTGTTCCTGTTGTTAATGGTTGTTCTAGTGGAGCTTCTTGGATTTCGTCTTCTTCTAGTTGGTAAATTTGTGAAACTTCAGTAGTTCCTTGTCGTGGATAACATGTTTCGTGAAGAGTTTCTGGTTGTGTACTTCTTTCTGGTCGATAAGTATGCACAAGAACAGTTATTAGAGTTGTAAACTTTGGTCCATAACTTAGTACAGATGATGCTTCGAATGCTTGACTATCTACTACAGATGATGCTTCTAATGATTCACTTTCTTTTGGTTCACAACATAGTACAGATGATGCTTCAAATACTTGACTTTCTAATACAGATGATGCTTCTAATGATTCAGTTTCTCTTGGTACAGAACTTAGTACAGATGATGATTCAAATACTTGACTTTTTATTGCAAATGATGCTTCTAATGGTTCAGTTTCTTTTGGTTCACAACATAGTACAGATGATGCTTCAAATACTTGACTTTCTAATACAGATGATGCTTCTAATGATTCAGTTTCTCTTGGTACAGAACTTAGTACAGATGATGATTCAAATACTTGACTTTTTACTGCAAATGATGTTTCTAATGGTTCAATTTCTTTTGGATCACAACAAAGTACAGAAGATGCTTTAAATACTTGACTTTTTAATGCAAATGAATCTTCTAATGGTTCAATTTCTTTTGGATCACAACAAAGTACAGAAGATGCTTTAAATACTTGACTTTTTAATGCAGATGATGCTTCTAGTAATTCACTTCCTTTTGGTTCACAACAAGGTACAGATGATGCTTTAAATACTTGACTTTTTAATGCAAATGATGCTTCTAATGGTTTAATTTCTTTTGGATCACAACAAAGTACAGAAGATGCTTTAAATACTTGACTTTTTAACGAAAATGATGCTTCTAATAATTCACTTTCTTTTGGATCACAACAAAGTACAGAAGATGCTTTAAATACTTGACTTTTTAACGCAAATGATGCTTCTAGTGGTTCAATTTCTTTTGGATCACAACAAAAAACAGAAGATGCTTTAAATACTTGACTTTTTAATGCAAATAATGCTTCTAATGATTCACTTTCTTTTGGATCACAACAAAGTACAGAAGATGCTTTAAATACTTGACTTTCTAATGTAAATGATGCTTCTGATGATTTAGTTTCTTTTGGTTCACAACTTAAATCTAATTGGGGTCCTAGTGCTTCACAACTTGATGCTGTTAGGGGTCCACAACTGGACGCTAATTCTTCATCTTCTGCTTCACAAATCGATGCTAAAGGAGCTCTTCCTCTTTCACAACCGAACGCTAATCTAACTTTTCCTATTTCACTATTTCCCTGAAACGCTCCAAACGGTTCACAATTGACCGCCACTCGATACTGACAACTATCCGCACTCACAATTTCCAAGGCACATTCACTACTGGCACCAAGTTCCTGATCGTTCCCCAGTCGATAGACATCTAGCACTTTTTTCCTCTTCCTAAAAATATTCTCTTCCTTCTCTTCTGTTTCCTCCTCCTCCTTCTTTTTCTTTTTGTTTCCGCCCCTAGACAACTGTTCCTCTTCTTTCACTGTCAAGAATGAGAGAATTTTTTTTTTTTTTTGTTATATTCTTTGTCGATCGTGGTCAAGACGGCAAATGACAAATGTCATTTATTACGCCTGAATGTGAGAATACATTTGATAAATATTGAAAGTCAGGGGCCACAATTGAGTTGCGATGAAAACTAGCTGATTGCGCGCGTCACACGAAATAACAACGTACACTGAATTTATAAACATTTTCAGCGTGACTTTTATACGATAAGTCGGATTTCTTTATCGTACCGCCAATGTGTAAGAGTGATAGATGATGGAGAAAAAGTAGGCGACAATGAATAGATCGGTGCGGTGGGGTTTCTTTTCTTTCTTTTTTTTTCTTTTTATTTTATTTTGGATTCGAGCCAAATGAGAATCGATATTTCACCCAAGGTAGGTGGTTTTTTCTTTCTTTCTTTTTTTTTCCAATTTTTTACTAGAATTTTTGTCAGCCAAAAAAGAAATCTTTTTGAAAAGTAGATTTTTAGAATACAAATCGTAATTTCTGTGAATGCTGCTAAAAGTAATTGAAATCGTTACACTCGATCAAATAAAAAATTGATCCTGATTTTTTGCACTAATTTGATCCACTTTAGTATCAATTTGATACATTCAAAAAAAACTGTGAAAATTCAGTAGTGAAAATAGAAAAAATTCAATAGTGAAAATAGTAAAACTTTGATAGTAAAATTCAATTTTAAAAATAGTCAAATTCAGTAGTAAAAATAGTAAAGATGATTAAAAATTTGATAGTAAAACTCAGTAGTAAAAAATAGTCAAATTCTATGGTAAAAATAGTCAAATTCAGTATGAAAAATAGTGAAAATTCGATGGTAAAATTCAGTAGAAAAAATAGTAAAAATTAGATAGTAAAATTTAGTAGTAAAAATAGTCAAATTCAGTATAAAAAATAGTAAAAATTCGTTATTAAAATTCAGTAGGAAAAATAGTAAAAATAATATAAATTTGATAGTAAAACTCAGTAGTAAAAATAGTCAAATTCAATATGAAAAATAGTAAAAATTCGTTATTAAAATTCAGTAGTAAAAATAGTCAAATTCAGTAGTAAAAATAGTTAGAATTTAATAGTAAAATTCAGTAGCAAAAATATTAAGAATTTGATAGTAAAATTCAGTAGTAAAAAATAGTAAAAATTTGATAGTGAAATTCACAGTAGTGAAAATAGTGAAAATTTGATAGTAAAATTCAGTAGTAAAAATAGTAAAAATTCTCTTGATTTTGGATGTAAAAATTCAACAAAATTTACTTTCCTAAAAAAATTCCTTTTTATTCTCAAAAAAATGAAATTCAGCATAAAATATAAAAAAATAGAGTAAATAAACAAGAAAATAAAAAACAGTAATGAACTTGAAATAAATAATGACCTTTGATAACAAGTTTATCACCATAAATTGCAATATAATGGAATAAATTTCAAAATCATTGTTTATTTATTTAAGATTGACAGCAAAAATTCTTTTTTTCAAAAATATTCCCCCTCCATTTTTTCTTATGTATTTACGCCGCCCCCCACCTCCTATTTTCACCCATGTTTATAAATATTTGCAAAAATGACCAAAAAAAGGGGGAAAACATGAAAAAAATGAAAATATTGTCCAAAAAAATAGGGAGGAGGGTAAAACACAGGAAAAATAGTCATAATGACAAAAAATGAAGAAAATAGAGAGGGGGGAAAAGATAAAAAAGTGGGGGTATTCTCATGTGAATAAATATTATTCCTCTTGAATATCCAGACTTCCGAGAGTGTGAAAAAAAAAGTAAAAAAAAAAGAGAGAAAAAAAGATTGTATCTGCGCATCTATTTCGTTATTCGGAAGTCACGCTGGAGAAAGCAATGGTATTTCCGGTGAAGTGAGAGAGATATGTATATATACAACACAATTTGAAGGTGAAAAGAAAAAGATTTTGATTCTTATTTCTGTGACATATACATAGATATATGTATAATGCGCACGTGACTCAATTTATATTCAGAACATTCAATATATCGTCGACCAAGTGAGAGAGAGAGAGAGAGAGAGAACTCTCTCACGTTCTATTTATTATTTTTATTTTCAATAACAAAAATTTTTACTCGTGCATTAAAAGCGAAAATAAAAAAAAAACCAGAAAAATTAATATCGTTTATTTTAAATATTCTCTCTTGGAAAAAGAAAATAATAATTTTTTTTAAATAGGATTTTTTATTTATCTAAATTTATTCTCTCTGGAATTGATTTACTCATGTCTATTTTGTTTATTAAATGCAATTTCATTTTATCAATAATGTAAATAATATATGTTTACAATATAAAATACTCCTCATTTTTATTTATTTTGTTTTGGTTGTATTGTAATTAAATAAATTTTTTTTAATTAATTAATTTATATTTTAATTAATTTTTTTATTTTTTACTTAATTTATTTTTTATTTAATTTATTTATTTCTTTTTTATTTAATTAATTTATTTTTTTGTTTTATTTATTTATTTTAAACTGTAAAATTTATTAAAAAATGTATTTCTTTACATAAATTAAATATATTTATTAAATTCGGCTTATTTAGTATTCGGTTATGTGGACTAAGATGGCGGACGAGCGTTACTGCGCATGCGTCACTACTACTCTCTTATTAGTTGGAAAAGGGCGCGATATTTAAAACGCTTAAAATTACATTTTGAAAAAAATCGCTTTTTTTCTTTATTACAATAATTATCAATTAAAAATAGAAAAACTAAATAATAAATAATAAATTTAAATAAAAAGAATAAACGAATAAGTGATAAAATTAATAATATTAATAATAATAATAATAATAACAATAATAATTATTTGTATTTATTTAGTAAGTATTTATTAACAATAATTTTATTAATTACGAATAATTCATTATACAATAATAATTAACAATTAATCATTAATAATTATTAATAATAATAATAAAATAATAATAATAATAATAATAATAATATTAATAATAATAATAATAATAATAATAATAAAATAAAATAATAAAATAATATTATAAAAAAAATTATTATTATTGTTATATATAGTTTTATTATTTTACCCTTCTATCTTTCGTTTTTCCAATTAATAAAAACTTCACTTTTCGTTTGCCTTAAAAAAATAAAAAAATATTTTTAAAAAAAAAGGTTTCAAATTTGAAATGTGGATGCAATTATTTTTTTTTAGTCGTAATTCATTTTTTGAATTCGGGTTTTCTTTCTTTTTTTGCCATTCATCTCGCTTCGTTTCTCGTCGAGGATATCATCATATCAATGTCCCTTTGCAAATATAAATAAATATATATGCACGTATAAAGAGAAAGAGAGAGCAGAGAGCAGAGAGAGAGAGAGAGAGACATGTACACGTGTCGATTACTTTATCGCACGAAAGTTATGATTTCCGTTTAGTCGGCTCTCGATTGTTTCATCATTCAACGATGGCCCGACAAGTAAACAACTCTTCAGATACAATATACAACAAGCATTTTCGAGTAGAAAAAAGCTTATTTTCTAGCATTTGTGAAAAATTCTTTTTTTCTACAAAACAACAAAATTTTTTTTGGTGGGTAAATAAAGATTTTTTTTTAAACAAAGAGCTTTTTGGGAAAAAATTAATTTTAAAAAAAACTTTCTAGGGAAACAACACTTTATCGAGGAAGAGCTTTTTTCGAAACAAGACTTTCCTGTGAAAAGAAAAAAATTCATTTCTAGAATACGACTTTTTTTTATAGGAAAAAGACCTTTTTGAAAAAAAATTTTCCTGTAAAAGAATCTTCTTTTCCCAAAAAAACGCTTTTTTTAATCAAAAGTATTTTTTGTTTATTGGATTTTGTAAAAAAGAGCTTTTTTGGGATAAAAGCCATTTGGAATCAATTCAATCTTTAAAGAAAGAGTTTTAGAAAAAAATTCTGTCTTTAAAGTGCAATTTTTAAAAAAAAGGTCTTTTTTGAAAATAAAATAGTAGAAATTAGTAGAAAATAGAAGAATAATAAAATAATTGTAAAAATAGTAGAAAATTTGAAAATAGTAGAAAAACAGTATAATAATTGGAAATAGTAGGAAAGAGTAAGAAAGAGTAGACGATAAAAAAAGTAGAAAAAAGTAGAATAATTTAAAATAGTAGGAAGGAGGACAATATTTGAAAAAAGAAAATAGTAGAAAACAGTAGAAAACAGTGTAATAATTGTAAAAACAGTAGGAAAACAAAGACAACTATAAATAGTAGAAAATAATAGAGAAACAATAGAAAAATTGCAAATAGTTGGAAAGAGTAGACAAGAGAAGAATAGTAGAAAATATTAGAAAATATTAGAAGAAAGTAGAAAAATAGTAGGATAATTGTAAATAGAGTAGAAAAAGTAAAATAATTAAAAATAGTAAAAATTAGTCCGAAAATAGTAGAACAATAGTAGAACAATTGTAAACAGAGTAGAAAAAGTAGAGTAATTGAAAATAGAGTAAAAAAGCTAGAAAATTTGAAAATAGTAGAAATTTTAGAAATAGTAGAAAATTTGAAAATACTATTAGAACAATTGGAAATAGTAGAACAACAGTAGAATAATTAGAAATATTAGGAAATGTGTAATAGTAGAAAATAGTAGAAGAACAGTAGAATAATCGCAAACAGTAGCAAAAGTAAAATAGTAGAAAATTGTAGAAAATTGTAGAAAAATAGTAGTACAATTGTAAATAAAGTAGTAAAAGGAGAATAATTGAAAATAGTAGGAAAGAGTAGAATAGTAGAAACTTGTAGAAAATAGTAGATTTCAGAAAATAATAGGAATAGTAGAAAATAGCCCGAAAATAGTATGACAATAGTAGAACTATTGAAAACAGAGTAGAAAAAGTAGAATAATTAAAAATAGAGTAGAAAAAGGTAGAAAATGCGAAAAAAAAGTAGAAATTTTAAAAAAACTATCAGAAAAATTGGAAATTGTAGAAAAACAGCAGAATAATTGGAAATTGTAGGAAAAATGAAATAGTAGAAAAATAGAAAGATAGTAGAAAGATAGTAGAAAGACAGTAGAAAATTGTAGTAAAATAGTAGTACAATTGTAAATAGAGTAGAAAAAGTAGAATTATTAAAAATAGTAGGAAAGATTAGAATAGTAGAAAATAGTAGCAAAATTGTAGAATAATTGTAAATAGAGTAGAATGAAGTAGAATAATGGAATAGAAAAAAAAGGAAAAAACCAACAACATTGTCCGCAGAAGAAAAAGAAAACCACGCACCTTCACGCTTCGGCAATATTTACACATTCGTTTAGTAAAGTTCTTTCCAAAGTTACGGCGGGCAGTTCTCCCATCATTTTTAAGATCGCATATTTATTCAAGTTACGAAAACCAGTTATAAAAGCTCGTTAACACCGCCGAAGAAGGGTAAACTTTGGAAAATTCTTCTTTTATAATTTATCCAGAGAAACAAGTTTTGTAGGTTGTTATTATTATTATCGGTATATTATTGCGGTCGGTAAGTTATCCTATGAATTTTGTAAAACGTACCTTTATTCCCGGCGGGAGGGGTGCAATAATTTAGAGGTGGCTCTCTCCTCTTTTGTTTGACCTTTTCCTCCACTGTATATATATATATATATATATATATATATATATATGGAGTTTTCAATCGCGGTTATATAGTGAAAATGTGTTTGTGAGTGTGTGTGGGTACGACTCTCGATTTAATGGAGCGTGTTGACTGGATAACACACTATTGGGAGATTTATTAAGCCTTTTGCAAAGAAGAGGGTAGGGGGCGATGCGATGCGATGCGATGCCTCGAGTGCAATTGTGAAACCGCCCGGCTAGTCGACTGAATTACCACCACGTCAAGGGCGAGTTTACACGCGGCTAGATAGGATAGTTTACATATCCGTTTCTCTTTAATAACACACAGGCACACGCGAGTGTGCACTGTAGGAGGCACTCGTGTGAACGGGGCCTAACGGTCATTTGTTGCTGTTTTCAGTTGTCACAACTTTATTCCGACCAAGGTTTTTTTTTCCTTTACGTACATTTTTTAGTTTATAGACTTCTTTTTTGGTCGTGAATTTTCTTTTTCAAAAAAAAAATTATCTATTACTGAAAAACGTTACCGAATAAGCTGAAGTGTAGAAAAAATAGAAATAGTTGCAAAAAATTGTAGAATAATTGAAAATAGTAGAAAAACTATAGCAGAATAATTAAAAATATGGTAGAAAAAGTAAAATGATTGTAAATAGTAGAAAAAAGTAAGAAAAAGTATAATAATAAAAAATAGTGAAAAATAGTAGAAATTATTAGAAAATAATGGAATAATTGAAAATACAGTAGAAAAAGCAGAACATTTAAAAACAGTAGAAAAACTATCGTATTAATTGGAAATAGTAGAAATTAGTAGAAAAATAGTCAAAAAATAGTAGAAAAGCAGGAGAATAATTGGAATTAGTAAGAAAGAGTAGAATATTTGAAAATAATAGAAAGTAGTAGAAAATAGTAGAAATAGCAGTAAAATATTTATAAATAGTAGAAAATAGTAAGAAAAAGTAGAATAATTAAAAATAGTGGAAAACATTAGAAAATTAGTGGAATAATTGTAAATAGAGTAGAAAAAGTAGAAGAATCGAAAATAGTAGAAAAAATATCCTAATTATTGGAAATAGTAGAAAATAGTAGAATAATTAAAAATAATAGAAAGTAGAAGAAAATAGTAGAAATAGCAGTAGAATAATTATAAATAGTAGAAAATAGTAAGAAAAAGTAGAATAAATAAAAATTGTAGAAAATAGTAGAAGTTATTTGAAAATAGTGGAATAATTGTAAATACAGTAGAAAAAGTAGAACACTTAAAAATAGTAGAAAAACTATCGTATTAATTTGAAATAGCAGAAAATAGTAGAAAAATAGTAGAAAAGCAGGAGAATAATTGGAAATAGTAGGCAAACTATTAGAACAATTATAGAAATAGTTGAAAAATAGTAGAAAAACAATAGAATAACACATACACACACACATACACACACACACACACATACATACATCCGGACAATTGTTCAGGGTCTTATATAACATAGTCCCATATAGAAGACAATTTGTTAAAAGGATTTTTAAAAATCTTGTAAATTAAACGACTATAAAGCTTCCTCACGAGGAAGCAACAACTTCACCTCTGGACACATTTCTGTAGGACAAAAATTAAAAAAGTTACAAAGGTTTTTCTAAAATAACAGACATTTTTTTCATTTTGAAATTTCATTTTTTGGAAACTTTTTCCAATTTCATTTTGAAAGTGTTTTTCTTCTTTTTCCTGACAACTGGAACAAAAACAAACAACTTCACCTCTGGACACATTTTTGTAGGACAAAAATTAAAAAAGTTACAAAGGTTTTTCTAAAATAACAGACATTTTTGCATTTTGAAATTTCATTTTTTGGTAACTTTTTCCAATTTCATTTTGAAAGTGTTTTTCTTCTTTTTCCTGACAACTGGAACAAAAACAAACAACTTCACCTCTGGACACATTTTTGTAGGACAAAAATTAAAAAAGTTACAGTGCTTATTCCAAAAACACCGACATTTTTAAATTTTGAAATTTGAGTTTTCGGTAACTTTTCACCATTTTATTTTAAAAGTGTTTTTCACTTTTTTCCTGACAATTTGTACAAAAACAAACAACTTCTTCTTTAGACGCATTTTTCTAGGACAAAAATTAAAAAAGTTACAGACCTTTTTCCAAAAACACCGACATTTTTTCATTTTGAAATTTGAGTTTTCGGTAACTTTTCACCATTTGATTTTTAAGGTGTTTTTCACTTTTTTCCTGACAATTTGAACAAAAACAAACAACTTCTTCTTTAGACGCATTTTTCTAGGACAAAAATTAAAAAAGTTACAGTGCGTATTCCAAAAAAACCGAAATTTTTAAATTTTGAAATTTGAGATTTCGGTAACTTTTCACCATTTTATTTTTAAAGTGTTTTTCACTTTTTTCCTCACAATTTGAACAAAAACAAACAACTTCTTCTTTAGACGCATTTTTCTAGAACAAAAATAAAAAAAGTTACAGACCTTTTTCCAAAAACACCGACATTTTTTCATTTTGAAATTTGAGTTTTCGGTAACTTTTCACCATTTTATTTTAAAAGTGTTTTTCACTTTTTTCCTGACAATTTGAACAAAAACAAACAACTTCTTCTTTAGACGCATTTTTCTAGGACAAAAATTAAAAAAGTTACAAAGGTTTTTCTAAAATAACAGACATTTTTTTCCTTTTTGACATTTCAGTTTTCGGTAACTTTTTCCAATTTCATTTTGAAAGTGTTTTTCTTTTTTTTCGTGACAACTGGAACAAAAACAAACAACTTCACCTCTAGACACATTTTTGTAGGACAAAAATTAAAAAAGTTACAGTGCTTATTCCAAAAAAACCGACATTTTTAAATTTTGAAATTTGAGTTTTCGGTAACTTTTCACCATTTTATTTTGAAAGTGTTTTTCTTTTTTTTCCTGACAACTGGAACAAAAACAAACAACTTCACCTCTAGACACATTTTTGTAGGACAAAAATTAAAAAAGTTACAGTGCTTATTCCAAAAAAACCGACATTTTTAAATTTTGAAATTTGAGTTTTCGGTAACTTTTCACCATTTTATTTTAAAAGTGTTTTTCACTTTTTTCCTGGCAATTTGAACAAAAACAAACAACTTCTTCTTTAGACGCATTTTTCTAGGACAAAAATTAAAAAAGTTACAGTGCGTATTCCAAAAAAACCGACATTTTTAAATTTTGAAATTTGAGATTTCGGTAACTTTTCACCATTTTATTTTTAAAGTGTTTTTCACTTTTTTCCTGACAATTTGTACAAAAACAAACAACTTCTTCTTTAGACGCATTTTTCTAGGACAAAAATTAAAAAAGTTACAGAACTTTTTCCAAAAAGACCGACATTTTTAAATTTTGAAATTTGAGTTTTCGGTAACTTTTCACCATTTTATTTTTAAGGTGTTTTTCACTTTTTTCCTGACAATTTGAACAAAAACAAACAACTTCTTCTTTAGACGCATTTTTCTAGGACAAAAATTAAAAAAGTTACAGTGCTTATTCCAAAAAAACCGACATTTTTAAATTTTGAAATTTGAGTTTTCGGTAACTTTTCACCATTTTATTTTTAAGGTGTTTTTCACTTTTTTCCTGACAATTTGAACAAAAACAAACAACTTCTTCTTTAGACGCATTTTTCTAGGACAAAAATTAAAAAAGTTACAAAGGTTTTTCTAAAATAACAGACATTTTTTTCCTTTTTGACATTTCAGTTTTCGGTAACTTTTTCCAATTTCATTTTGAAAGTGTTTTTCTTTTTTTTCGTGACAACTGGAACAAAAACAAACAACTTCACCTCTAGACACATTTTTGTAGGACAAAAATTAAAAAAGTTACAGTGCTTATTCCAAAAAAACCGACATTTTTAAATTTTGAAATTTGAGTTTTCGGTAACTTTTCACCATTTTATTTTAAAAGTGTTTTTCACTTTTTTCCTGACAATTTGTACAAAAACAAACAACTTCTTCTTTAGACGCATTTTTCTAGGACAAAAATTAAAAAAGTTACAGTGCTTATTCCAAAAAAACCGACATTTTTAAATTTTTAAATTTGAGTTTTCGGTAACTTTTCACCATTTTATTTTAAAAGTGTTTTTCACTTTTTTCCTGACAATTTGTACAAAAACAAACAACTTCTTGTTTAGACGCATTTTTCTAGGACAAAAATTAAAAAAGTTACAGTGCTTATTCCAAAAAAACGGACATTTTTAAATTTTGAAATTTGAGATTTCGGTAACTTTTCACCATTATATTTTTAAAGTGTTTTTCACTTTTTTCCTGACAATTTGAACAAAAACAAACAACTTCTTCTTTAGACGCATTTTTCTAGGACAAAAATTAAAAAAGTTACAAAGGTTTTTCTAAAATAACAGACATTTTTTTCCTTTTTGACATTTCAGTTTTCGGTAACTTTTTCCAATTTCATTTTGAAAGTGTTTTTCTTTTTTTTCGTGACAACTGGAACAAAAACAAACAACTTCACCTCTAGACACATTTTTGTAGGACAAAAATTAAAAAAGTTACAGTGCTTATTCCAAAAAAACCGACATTTTTAAATTTTTAAATTTGAGTTTTCGGTAACTTTTCACCATTTTATTTTAAAAGTGTTTTTCACTTTTTTCCTGACAATTTGTACAAAAACAAACAACTTCTTGTTTAGACGCATTTTTCTAGGACAAAAATTAAAAAAGTTACAGTGCTTATTCCAAAAAAACGGACATTTTTAAATTTTGAAATTTGAGATTTCGGTAACTTTTCACCATTATATTTTTAAAGTGTTTTTCACTTTTTTCCTGACAATTTGTACAAAAACAAACAACTTCTTCTTTAGACGCATTTTTCTAGGACAAAAATTAAAAAAGTTACAGTGCTTATTCCAAAAAAACCGACATTTTTAAATTTTTAAATTTGAGTTTTCGGTAACTTTTCACCATTTTATTTTAAAAGTGTTTTTCACTTTTTTCCTGACAATTTGTACAAAAACAAACAACTTCTTGTTTAGACGCATTTTTCTAGGACAAAAATTAAAAAAGTTACAGTGCTTATTCCAAAAAAACGGACATTTTTAAATTTTGAAATTTGAGATTTCGGTAACTTTTCACCATTTTATTTTAAAAGTGTTTTTCACTTTTTTCCTGACAATTTGTACAAAAACAAACAACTTCACCTCTGGACACATTTCTGTAGGACAAAAATTAAAAAAGTTACAAAGGTTTTTCTAAAATAACAGACATTTTTGCATTTTGAAATTTCATTTTTTGGTAACTTTTTCCAATTTCATTTTGAAAGTGTTTTTCTTCTTTTTCCTGACAACTGGAACAAAAACAAACAACTTCACCTCTGGACACATTTTTGTAGGACAAAAATTAAAAAAGTTACAAAGGTTTTTCTAAAATAACAGACATTTTTGCATTTTGAAATTTCATTTTTTGGTAACTTTTTCCAATTTCATTTTGAAAGTGTTTTTCTTCTTTTTCCTGACAACTGGAACAAAAACAAACAACTTCACCTCTGGACAGTTACAGTGCGTATTCCAAAAAAACCGACATTTTTTCATTTTGAAATTTGAGTTTTCGGTAACTTTTCACCATTTTATTTTAAAAGTGTTTTTCACTTTTTTCCTGACAATTTGTACAAAAACAAACAACTTCTTCTTTAGACGCATTTTTCTAGGACAAAAATTAAAAAAGTTACAGAACTTTTTCCAAAAAGACCGACATTTTTAAATTTTGAAATTTGAGTTTTCGGTAACTTTTCACCATTTTATTTTTAAGGTGTTTTTCACTTTTTTCCTGACAATTTGAACAAAAACAAACAACTTCTTCTTTAGACGCATTTTTCTAGGACAAAAATTAAAAAAGTTACAAAGGTTTTTCTAAAATAACAGACATTTTTTTCCTTTTTGACATTTCAGTTTTCGGTAACTTTTTCCAATTTCATTTTGAAAGTGTTTTTCTTTTTTTTCGTGACAACTGGAACAAAAACAAACAACTTCACCTCTAGACACATTTTTGTAGGACAAAAATTAAAAAAGTTACAGTGCTTATTCCAAAAAAACCGACATTTTTAAATTTTGAAATTTGAGTTTTCGGTAACTTTTCACCATTTTATTTTTAAAGTGTTTTTCACTTTTTTCCTCACAATTTGAACAAAAACAAACAACTTCTTCTTTAGACGCATTTTTCTAGAACAAAAATAAAAAAAGTTACAGACCTTTTTCCAAAAACACCGACATTTTTTCATTTTGAAATTTGAGTTTTCGGTAACTTTTCACCATTTTATTTTAAAAGTGTTTTTCACTTTTTTCCTGACAATTTGAACAAAAACAAACAACTTCTTCTTTAGACGCATTTTTCTAGGACAAAAATTAAAAAAGTTACAAAGGTTTTTCTAAAATAACAGACATTTTTTTCCTTTTTGACATTTCAGTTTTCGGTAACTTTTTCCAATTTCATTTTGAAAGTGTTTTTCTTTTTTTTCGTGACAACTGGAACAAAAACAAACAACTTCACCTCTAGACACATTTTTGTAGGACAAAAATTAAAAAAGTTACAGTGCTTATTCCAAAAAAACCGACATTTTTAAATTTTGAAATTTGAGTTTTCGGTAACTTTTCACCATTTTATTTTTAAAGTGTTTTTCACTTTTTTCCTCACAATTTGAACAAAAACAAACAACTTCTTCTTTAGACGCATTTTTCTAGAACAAAAATAAAAAAAGTTACAGACCTTTTTCCAAAAACACCGACATTTTTTCATTTTGAAATTTGAGTTTTCGGTAACTTTTCACCATTTTATTTTAAAAGTGTTTTTCACTTTTTTCCTGACAATTTGAACAAAAACAAACAACTTCTTCTTTAGACGCATTTTTCTAGGACAAAAATTAAAAAAGTTACAAAGGTTTTTCTAAAATAACAGACATTTTTTTCCTTTTTGACATTTCAGTTTTCGGTAACTTTTTCCAATTTCATTTTGAAAGTGTTTTTCTTTTTTTTCGTGACAACTGGAACAAAAACAAACAACTTCACCTCTAGACACATTTTTGTAGGACAAAAATTAAAAAAGTTACAGTGCTTATTCCAAAAAAACCGACATTTTTAAATTTTGAAATTTGAGTTTTCGGTAACTTTTCACCATTTTATTTTAAAAGTGTTTTTCACTTTTTTCCTGACAACTGGAACAAAAACAAACAACTTCACCTCTGGACACATTTTTGTAGGACAAAAATTAAAAAAGTTACAGTGCTTATTCCAAAAAAACCGACATTTTTAAATTTTGAAATTTTAGTTTTCGGTAACTTTTCACCATTTTATTTTAAAAGTGTTTTTCACTTTTTTCCTGGCAATTTGAACAAAAACAAACAACTTCTTCTTTAGACGCATTTTTCTAGGACAAAAATTAAAAAAGTTACAGAACTTTTTCCAAAAAGACCGACATTTTTAAATTTTGAAATTTGAGTTTTCGGTAACTTTTCACCATTTTATTTTTAAGGTGTTTTTCACTTTTTTTCTGGCAATTTGTACAAAAACAAAGAACTTCTTCTTTAGACGCATTTTTCTAGGACAAAAATTAAAAAAGTTACAGACCTTATTCCAAAAAAACCGACATTTTTAAATTTTTAAATTTGAGATTTCGGTAACTTTTCACCATTTTATTTTTAAGGTGTTTTTCACTTTTTTTCTGGCAATTTGAACAAAAACAAACAACTTCTTCTTTAGACGCATTTTTCTAGGACAAAAATTAAAAAAGTTACAAAGGTTTTTCTAAAATAACAGACATTTTTTTCATTTTGAAATTTCAGTTTTCGGTAACTTTTTCCAATTTCATTTTGAAAGTGTTTTTCTTTTTTTTCCTGACAACTGGAACAAAAACAAACAACTTCACCTCTGGACACATTTTTGTAGGACAAAAATTAAAAAAGTTGTGAATTAAGATGTTCATTACATGAACATTTTGCTTCCTCTTTACGATAAGCAAAAAATTTGCTTTAAAGTGAATTTTTTTATTTTATTTAATTCTATTAATGCTAATAAAATATATTCTTTTTATACATCAATCGATTCGTCTTGATGAAATGAAGATTTTTAGTTTGTTTTTAAGTCTAGATTAACATTTTATTATAAAGCAACATAATTTTTAAGAAGGAAATAAATTTCTATAAAAGTGCGAATTTTTGGTTTTAATTATGTTTAATTCTATAAATTCAAATAAAATATATACTTTATATATACCAATCGATCCGTTTTAATGCAACGGATAAGATTATTGAAAAAAATGAGTAAAATCTTATTGTACCGGAATATAATTTTGATGAAAGAACTAAATTTTTGATAAAAAAAGGTAATTTTTTTGCTTTAATTGTCATTACCTCTATAAACTCTCATACAATTTATACTTTAAATATACCAATCGATTCGTCTTGATGCAAAGAAGAAGATTTTATTGTATATTAACTTCAATATTCAATTTAAAAAAATTTTTTGAAAAAAAATTTTTTTTTTAAAAAAGTAAAAAAAATTTTTTTTTTATTAGATTTTTTAATGTCCATCAATCCATTTCGAGATATTTTTATGATAAATATTCCTAGCAATTTTCAGCCGAATTCGTTGAAACCTCTTCGAGTTATCGTGTTCACAAAAAACGGGATCCACACACACACACACACACACATACATCCGGACAATTGTTCAGGGTCTTATATAACATAGTCCCATATAGAAGAAAATTTGTCAAAAGGATTTTTAAAAATTTTGTAAATTAAACGACTACAAAGCTTCCTCACGAGGAAGCAAAAGAGTACAAAAAACTAGAAAATTTGAAAATAGTAGAAAGTTTGAAAATAAGAGAAACTTTGCAAATACTATCAGAACAATTGGTAATACTAGGAAACAGTAGAATAATAGAAAAAATAAAAACCGTAGAAAAATAGAAATAGTAGAAAAAGAAAAAATAGTAGAAAAACAGAAATAGTAGAAATCGTATAAAATAGTAAAGTAGATAAATAGAAAAGTAGAAAAAAAGATAGGTAGAAAAATAGAAAGTTAGAAAAGTAGAAAAGTAGAAAAATAGAAAGGTAGAAAAATACAATAAATAAAATAGTAGAAAGATAGAAAAAATAGAAATAAAAAAATAAAAACAATGGAAAAGTTAAATAGAATAAAAAATAAAAATTATAGAGAAATAGAAATAAGAAATATAGAAACAGTAGAATAATTTAAATGGTATGAAAAAGCAGAAATTGTAGAAAAACTGAAATCTCCAATAAAATAGAAATTCGATAAAACAAATAAGCAAACAAAACATAGACTGGAGCTTAACAAAAATAACAAAACTCGGAGTTAAAAAAAGTAGTCAAAAGAAAAATAGTAGCCCTCGAATAATATCCTCTAGTTCGGATGTTACACTACACGCACAAGCACAGGACGTGTAACCCCTGTAGAATAGCTTCCCGTTGAATAAATACGCCTTTGTGTATCCGCTGCCCCTGAGAGCTTTCCATCCCACGCACACACCATCAAATATATTTAGTCCTTCATCAGGGGCTTCGGCCCCATTTTTCCACGTTCCATCATCATTATTATTATTATTATTATTATTATTATTATTATTATTATTATTATTATTATTTATTATTATTGGTGTAGATTTTAGGGTCAAAAGTTTACATTTCCCTATATTTTGGAATTAATAACTTAGAGTTATTTAGATTGTGGGGTTAATGTAGATTAGGTTAAAATAGATTTTGGGGTTTTTAGATTAGGGGTTTATTATAGAGTTTATGGTTAATAGTTTAGGTTTACCTATATTTTGGGGTTAAAAGTTTAGGTTTACCTATATTTTGGGGTTAATGTAGATTAGGTTTAATTAGATCTTGGTGTTAATGTAGATTAAGTTTAAACAGATTTTTTGGGGTTAATTTAGATTAGGTTTAATTAGATCTTGGGGTTAATGTAGATTAAGTTTAAACAGATTTTTTGGGGTTAATGTAGATTAAGTTTAAATTGATTTTTTTGGGGTTAATGTAGATTAAGTTTAAATAGATTTTTTGGGGTTAATGTAGATTCGCTTTAAACATATCTTGGGGTTAATGTAGATTAAGTTTAAACAGATTTTTTGGGGTTAATGTAGATTCGGTTTAAATAGATCTTGGGGTTAATGTAGATTAAGTTTAAAAGGATTTTTGGGGTTAATGTAGATTCGGTTTAAATAGATCTTGGGGTTAATGTAGATTAAGTTTAAACAGATTTTTTAGGGTTAATGTAGATTGGGTTTAAATAGATTTTG
The DNA here is from genome assembly GCA_032872475.1 of Leptopilina myrica (nomen nudum). Taxonomy (NCBI): domain Eukaryota; kingdom Metazoa; phylum Arthropoda; class Insecta; order Hymenoptera; family Figitidae; genus Leptopilina; species Leptopilina myrica (nomen nudum). The sequence goes on from CM065466.1 coordinate 36,188,380, forward strand.
GGGTTAATATAGATTAAGTTTAAACAGATTTGTTGGGGTTAATGTACATTAGGTTTAAATAGATTTTGGGGTTATTAGATTAGAATTTTTTTATAGACTTTAGGGTTAATATTTTAGGTATATATAGATTTTTAGGGTAAAAAAAATACAGCCAACTAGCACCGTAATCTTACAGAAACCTTGTGGGGAAAAATTGCAGCGAGCTTTTACATTGTGCTTGTAACTCAAAATTGACATAAATTTTAACCCCTATAATTTTATTGGGTTTCTGCTCTAAATTTCCGTTTTTATGATATTTCAGAATTGATTTTTAAAAATGTTTCTGTTGATTTATATAGTGTTTATAGTGAAAATTGTTTGCTGCAAGATTGCGTGCTAGCTGGGCGATGTGTTTTGAAAGAGACTTACGTGGAAAGATGACGGGCGGATGATTCTGTGCATTGTGTGCATTGTGTATGTGGCCCGGTGTTGACGCACGCTGTCTGCAAAAGCACAACACACCGGCGGCGACGATTCCCACCATACTTAAAATCACAAAAACCATTGCCACTGCAAATAACGTTGTCTCCATGCCGAGAATTATGGACGCCTCCGGATCTTTGGAAATAATTAATATACATTAGTTATTATTATTATCAAAATTATCATTATTATCATTATTATTATTACTATATTGATATTTAATAACCTACAGTTTTAAAAAGAAAATTTTTAATTATCGACTGTTGGTAATGATGTAATCTTCATTATCGACTGTTGGTAATTATGCATTCTTCATTATCGACTGTTGGTAATTATGCTTTTTGTCATAATTTGATTTAACGTTATCAGAAAAGCCGTGTTTTAAAAAAAATGTTTTTATTATCGATTGCTGATAATATTAAAATCATCATTATCACCTGTCGATAATATTGCTATTTTCCTTATCGACTATCGATATACAGCTCCAAAAAATAAGTTTCCTATTCTCTAAATTTTTGTTACTTATATTTTTAACTTCTTCTTTTTGTTACAAACAAAATAAAAGGGGGGAAAAAATTATCTACTTTTTTTGTTGGCTAACAAGAGAAAATCTTTTTTTTTCTGAAGGCGTACGATGGGTAGGGTTAATCGATACAAAACATGTCAGTAAACATTTACTTTAACGAATTGTTTCCGTTTATCAATATTTTGAATTGCATTTTCCCCCAGATCCGAAAATAATTGTGCTCGTTAATACTGGAATAAATTGGATGAAATTCATTTGAGCGATGGCAAATATTGTAAAATGGCTGAATAATAAAAGTGCAGTGAACCGAAAAATAATGACAAGAAAATAAATAAAAAAAAAATAGAAATCATATTTTTTTCGGACAAATAACAATTTTTTTTTCGTTGATACAAATTATTCTGTATAAATTAATATATTATTTTTCCAATGTTTAAATTTGAATTAATGACAATGTTTATTAAATTAATGCCAGCAATAAAGGAAAGGTGAAAATAATAATAATAATAATTTATGTTTTGGAAACATTTTTTCCAAAAAAGAAAATAGAAAAAAGGGAAATTTCTCACTGGCACAGAGAGTGGAAGCTGCCTCGTCGGAACCATCCTCGCAATGTCGAATACCATCGCAAACGAGATCAGTGTCGATGCAAAATTCCTTAGTGGTACACCGAAAGTCCTTGCAAGCGTGTTCTGCAAAATAAAGAAAGGAATTTTCATATTTAGAGAAGAAAGGAAAATTATTTTTATTAAAAACTTCTGTATACTCTTAATAACAATTTTTACGATAATTATAGAATTAAAAATTTTTCTTATTGTTATTAATCGTATTTGAGAAAATCTGACAAATAGAAGGGTTTAACAATTTCCTTTAGTGAAAATAAGAGAGTGCCTCCTCTTGCGTAGAGGGCACACTGACAACTTAATTTTCCCTGCTCGACAACGTATACATATATATATATATATATAGTACACAGATGCAATGCACAGAGAGTATAGAGATACACACGAACGGAAACTAATGAAGTTGTGCATTTCCATTAAGTTACATAGTCGAGCAACATTTCGCCAAACATTAGTCTCCCATTCGCCCAATATGGGCACACACGGAGCACTATAACACTTTTAAATTTAGTGACAAGTGTTTTTTTTGTTTTTTTTTTTAAAGAAAAATAATGCTAATAATTTTGTAGCGCAATTTGTTTCTTTTTTCTTTTTAGCATTTTTTAAAATAAATCAATGATAGTAATAGTGGTAGTCACAGTGATAGTCACAATCAAATTAGTGATAGCAATAGATCACTAATACTGTCACTATTTTCATTGTGATTATCACCATTGCTATCACTGTGACTATCACTATTTTCATTCTGACTATCACTATTACTATCACTATTTTCATTGTGACTATCAATATTGACATCACCATGACTATCACTATTTTCACCCTGACTATCACTATTACTATCACTACTTTCATTGTGACTATCACTATTATTGCCACTGTAACTATCACTATTTTCATTCTGACTATCATTATTACTATCACTATCTTTATTGTGACTATCACTATTATTGTAGCTGATTATCTGCAATACTATCAATAATACTATCACTGACTATCAGTATTACTATCACTAATACTATTACTGCGGCTATTTTTATTGTGACTATCACTATGACTATCTATATTACTATCACTATTGTTATCACTATTACTATCACTGTGACAATTTTCATTGTGTCTATCACTATTATTATATTTGACACTGTCTTTATTGTGACTATCACTATCACTATTTTCATTGTATCCGTCACTGTCACTATTTTCATTCGTTTACCACCATTAAGGCTTTATAATAATGGTAAAGCGATAGTAATAGTGATAGTAATAGTTATAGGAATAGTGATTGTAATAGTGATAATTAAAATAAAAATAGTCGCAGTGGCATTAATAATGATAGTAATATTGAAAATCACAGTGAAAATAGGGATAGTTAGTGATGGCGATAGCGATAGTCACAATAAAAATATTGATAGTGATAATCGGCGATTGTAATAGCGATAGTCACAATGGAAATAGTAATAATGATAGTCAGCAATAGTAATAGCGATAGTCACAATAAAAATAGTGATAGTCGCCGATAGTAATATCTTTAGTTATAATAAAAATAGTTATACTGATAGTCAGCGATAGTAATAGCGATAAAAATAGTGATAATGATAGTAATAGCGATAACCACAATGAAAATATTTATAGTGATAGTCACAGTGATAGTGCTAGCGATAGTTACAATTAAAATAATGATAGTGACACTGTTAGTGATAGCCACTAAAAAAATAGTGATGCGGATAGTTATAGCAACAATGAAAATTAGTGATAGTGATAGCCACGATACTGATAGTAAAAGTGACAGTGATATAAATTTAGAAACAGTGAACACAGTGACAGTGATAGCGACATCGGCAGTTTGCCGGAATTAGCCCCAAGTTGGAGAATGACGAAAAGTGCAATTCGAATGAAATACGTTGGTGGGAATTCGAGTCTGAAATTCTCGCCCCTGTAAGCGGTCTAATGAAACAATATGTCGTCCATTTTACAGTGTGTGACGGAAGTGCACAATTGTCGTCATTAGCGTCATTAGCGCTGTTAGCATCGTCATCGACGCCATTATCGTAATCGGGTCGTCTTACTCTCTCTCTCTCTCTTTCTCTCTCTACCTTCGTGTGCATCGAAATGGCCCACCACACGCAAACCTTCTCCTAATATGCCACAGCCACGCTAACGGATAATGTAGTCTACAGTTAAATAATCTAAACCAATCAAATTCCCGTTTCTCAAAATTCACCACCATCACTATTCCAATAATTATCAATCACAATTTAGAAAAGAGAGGATAAAACTCTGCCTTCGTTTATTTGCGCAGTATATTTGTACAATTTACTGAGAAAATTTATTTGCATCTCGGTTTTTCCTGTTGTTCTTTTTTACTATACCTAATGTTTTAACACACGCTAGTATTACCAATGTGTTATTGGCAAGAGTTCAATTTTCAATGGTACAATTCGGAGTATTATAGTATAAATAATTATACTAGTCGTTTACCAGTATTTTACTAGTACTTTACTAATATTTTTACTAGTAGTTTACTAGTATTTTTACTAGTATTTTTACTAGTATTTTTACTAGTATTTTTACTAGTATTTTTACTAGTGTTTTTACTAGTAGTTCACTAGTATTTTACTAGTATTTTGCTAGTATTTTACTAATATTTTACTAGTATTTTACTAGTATTTTACTAGTAGTTTACTAGTAGTTACTAGTATTTTTACTAGTAGTTTACTAATATTTTACTAGTATTTTAATAGCATTACTAGTGGCACAACTAGTGCGTTTACATGGTTGCCACAAAATCTAGATTTCAAAATTCCAGGCTTTTTCCAGGTTTTCCAGGTCAAAAATATAAAAAATTCCAGGTTAAAATGGAAAATTAGTTTGACAGTTTATGAATTATTTGTGATGAAAAAACAAGTATTTTACAAAACAATGTTAACAGTATTTATTATTAAATAGTTATAAATTTATGCTCTCTTAAACAGTACGATTTTTTAGGAAGAAATTAAAAACAATTAAATAAATTTTTAGTCAATAATTAAGAAGAAAAACTAATATAATTTAATGAGAAAAAACATAGAAAACGAAAGTTACATTTTAACATTAAAAAAAACATTAAATGGAACTTTTTTCTTAATATTTGTAATGAACGAAAAAAATTTCAGAAATTTTTTCAAATTACATGCTATTTCCAGGTTTTTCATATTCTTTTTCAAATTCCATGTTAATTCCAGGTTGTGTGGCAACCATGTTAATGATCATTATTTCTTGGTCTCTAAACTACTACTAAAGCAATGATAATTAATATTCTAATTAACAAAAAAAAATTTAATGCAATTTTAATAAATAGCAACCACAGCCGACAATCAGCAGAAAATTAAAAATTTTTTAAAAACTCTCGTCATTTTATAATAAATTAAAGACAATAGAGTTCTAGTATTTGTTTAGTGACCAACAATCAACTCTTGAAGGTCGAAGAAAAAAAAAATTTTCATTTTCTGCTGATTTTCGGCTGTGGTTATTTTTTAGAAAAAATGAATTAAATTAATTTTGACGACCCGGAGATTAATTAAAATTGTTCTAGTAGTCGCTTAGTGACCAACAATCAATTCTTGAAGTTCGCAGAAAAAAATAATTTTTTACCTTCCGCTGATTGTCGGCTGTGGTTACTTTTTATTAAAATTGCATTAACATTTTTTTGTTTATTAGGATATTAATTAACATCGCTATAGTAGTAGTTAAGAGACCAAGAATTAATTATCATTAACAGTACGATTTTTTAGGAAGAAATTAAAAACAATTAACATTAATTATTAAACAATTATCATTAACAATTGTTAATGATAACATAATAAAGATCGCAAAAAAAATTATTTTTCATTTTCTGCTGACTGGGCATCAACTGTCAGCAGAAAATGAAAAATTATTTTTTTCTGCGAACTTCAAGAATTGTCTGTTGGTCACTAAGCAACTACTAGAACAATTTTAATTAATATCCAAGTCGTCAAAATTAATTTAATTCATTTTTTCTAAAAAATAACCACAGCCGACAATCAGCAGAAACTGATTTTTTTTCAAATTCCATGCTATTTCCAGGTTT